>RWGZ01000966.1:137474-324632 GCA_009725065.1 Utricularia reniformis
AATCCTAGTTTATTCGACAGGGCCATGGAGGCCCCGATAAGGCGGAACAATGATGACGACTGGTGACATAATCTGCATGCGGCCCAAACGTCACCCCAACAATCTGAAGGCGTATCCGACGCCTTGGAAGATTTGATGCTCCCATTCTCTGAAGAGATCTGGGCAGCAGTCCCAGATCAACATTATCGCAACCCCGAGGGGTTGCCGACATTTCGCGGTGACGGAGATCCAATCAAACATGTTGATGATTTCGAGTTACGTATGGGAACGTTTCGGGCCTCGGACTCATTGAAGTGCCGCATCTTCGCGGCAGGATTACAAGGCAACGCCCGGACCTGGTTCAAAAATTTGCCGGCCTGATCCATACAGTCGTATGGCGGATTTATCTTGGTTTTCTCCGAGCAGTTTGCTCTCAACGTAGGACCGCCCCGAAGCAGGCATGAACTATATCAGCTGAAGTATATCCCGACGAAGATGAGTCTTTGGTCCTTTATGTAGAAATTCAACAGGACCGCTCGGGGCATTAAACTGGACCTCCGAGATAAAATTGGCATTCTGCAGCAGGTCTTGGGACTGTGCGGCCTTTCGGCCAGTTTGGTGAAGAGCCCACCGCCCACCTTGGGTAAGCTCCTTCAAAAGATTAACAAGTATATCAAGGTGGATGAAGCGCATGGTTTGGGCTATCGGAAGCCTAGCATGATTTCTGAACCCGCAGACGATTATAAGGCTTCTTACCCTAAGAAGCAGTCGCGAGAAGTAGCAGCTGTAACTGAGAAAGATGTCCCCTCGAAGTAGAAGGACCATTGGGTATACTGCGAGCTTCATCATAATCGCGATCACCCGACCCTAAAGTGCCCACTGCTGAAAGAGACAGTAGCGGCAATGAATGAAGAAAAGCACGATCGTAACGATCGGAAGGGCAAGAGAGATGAATCCCCCCAAAAGGGCCGTCAAGGTGACGATCGTCACAGGCCGCGGGGAAGGGATAATCGGGGACAGCCCCGAAATTATAATGACCGGGCGGAGGACCGAAGATCTCCTCCACCAGAACAAGATAGAGGCTACCACGGTCGAGAGAACCGTGGCCAAGACCGAAGAAGAAGATGGCCGGGCCATGGCGGCAGAGCCCCGCGAAATGAAGGTGGGAGACAAGAGCAGCCAGCTCCCCCACCGATAGAAACGGGTGCCCAACCTCCTCAAAACGAGGCGACACCAAGGGATATAGTCGGAGATATTTATGTTATCTCCGGAGGATTGAGAATCAATGAATCGGTCCGGGACCGAAAGAGAACAGCGTGCGGAGACCTCGCTGAGAGCTCCGAATCCGTTGCACTGGCTAAGTATGATTCAGTCGAACAGTCCCCTTCCTTCGGGGAGGATATTACTTTTACTATGGCTGACCGAGGGGGATAATTGATGCATGTGATGATCCCCTTACTATCACCGGAATCATTAGCAATCGTCGGGTCCACATAATCTTGGTGGACACCGGGGCTTCGTGCAATTTGATGAAGCGCGAAGTTGCTGAGATGTTGGAAGCGGCTCCTCATGATCTTCCGATAGCTAACATAACTCTCTAGGCATTCGACAAGAGAAGTGTCATTCCATCCGGGAAAATCTTATTCCCAGTTACCCTGGGAGATCCATCCAGAGACCGATTGGAGATCTTGGAATTCATAGTCGTTGAGGTCGACTTGGCTTACAACGCCATCATCGGATGGACCGGCCTCAGTAAGTTTGAGGTGGTTCCTTCTACTTATCATATGATGCTCAAAATCCCCTCCGTTCATGGAGTCATTTCTGTAAAGGGGGATAAAAAAGTAGTAAGACAGTGCTACATGAGCTTGTACCGAACTTTGACACTAGTTAAAAGAGCCCGGGTGGATTTGCTTGAATAGCTGCCACACCAGAGGCAAGCCATGGAACCCGTTGGTTTCAAACTCATAAATCTGGTTGAGGATGACTCAACTAAAACAATTCGCAGGGAGATCCGATGATGAAATTGTATTGCGCCAAAGTTCTGGAGTTAGCCAAGAATTCTAATGAGTTTTCTCTTGATCATGTGCCGCAGGAACAGAATAGGGTTGCTGATGCACTCGCCAGATTGGCCGCGGGCATACCTGAAATTGGACCGGACACCATTTCAGTCCATGTCCAGGATCGACCTTCAATCGAAATATCAACGATCGAGCAGTCAGTTGAAGAAATTGAGGCTTTATGTCATGAACTCCATGGCTTGAATATCAGTGCCACCGAATCTCGTGGGGAACTCAATTGGATGGACCCCTTTATTATGTATATGAAGAACGACCATCTTACCGAAGACAGGAAAGAGTCTCGAAAAATAGAAACCCGAGCTAAGAGATACGTTCTAAACGACATGCGGCTATTTAAAAAGAGTTTTGAAGGCCCTTTGCTACGTTGTCTATCCCCTATTGAGGCTGAAGCCGTTATGATTTATGTTCATGAAGGGATATGCGGTATTCACTCAGGGGCCAGTCAGAGCCGAATACTTTTGGCCAACGCTACTGGCATACGCCAAGAAGTATACCAAGCGTCGTGCTATATGCCAATATCATGCTCCGGTACCACAACTGTCTGAGGCTCCTTTATCAGTAACCCCTTTGCCTTGTCCATTTGACAGATGGGGAATCGCCTTTCTTGGACCTTTCCCTCGATCAATAGGGCAAAGGAAGTTTTGTATTGTGGCAGTAGAGTACCACTCGAAGTGGATTGAAGCGGAAGTTGTGAAGCACTTTCTGTGGAAAAATATTGTAAGCCGTCTCGGAGTACCCCGAGCTTTGATATCAGACAATGGAACCCAGTTTCGCGGGAAACACGTGCGGGATTTCTGTGTTAAGTTGGGCATCGCCCAGCATTTCCCGTCAGTAGCCCATCCCCAGACTAATGGACTTACGGAAGTATCTAACAAGGTTATCCTGAAATGATTGAAGACCAAGTTAGAAGATTTTGAGGGAAAATTGCCAGAGCATATCTATGAGGTCATGTGGGCTTACCGAACTACACTACGCTCAACGACCCAGGAATCACCGTTCTCTTTGGTATATGGGTCCGAAGCAGTTAGTTCGGTGGAAGTAGCCATCCGATCACCCCGAATATCTCAGTATGACGAGCATATGAACGGCGAGAGGAGATTATTGGATCTTGAAATGATCGAAGAGAAGAGATATGCGATTTACGCACGGATGAGTTCATACCAGCGAACAATGGAATGAGTCCATAAAAAACGAATCCTCCCGAGGGTATTCTTTGAGGACGACCTAGTCCTTAGAAACATAAGGGTACAAAGGAACGTCGGATAGCTGGACAGAAATTGGGAAAGGCCGTATCGGGTGGTTAAAAAACTGGAATCCGGTGCGTATAAGCTAGAAACGCTGGATGGCGATGAGATCCCCTGAACTTGGAACGACATGAATCTTAGGCGGTATTTCTTTTAAACTTTTGGTTAATAGTTTTAACTCAATAAATATAGATTCTTCCAAACGTAAGCAAAGTATGAGTGAGTATGATACAAATTGTTTCTAATTAAATGATGGACCGACTCTGGAGTCGGATGATCTAGGACGAGTCTGAACTGGTAACCAAAGCATCTTATCCGTAAGGCTCTCAAGTCGCAGTGACCGCTCTGACGAGTCAGATGCTCCTGTGCTTGCCCAGTCCCGAGGATGAGTTGCGATTTTCCCAGAACTCACTACGAACTAAAAATCCCCTCCAACGGCTTTCATTCTTCGGAAACAACCCTTGTGCTCATGAAGTTTGCTGAAAAAGAAGAAACGAGAGTTAAACTATCAAAGTACAAGTTCGGGCTTAATATGGGATGTATGCAGAACCAAAGCTCGGACAACACAGCCTACGAGACTTTAATAAGAACCAGGATGTGACCAAAGCTTGTTATGAGACTCATAATGAACCCGAGCCACACCTTTCCAATTCAGTTGTAATCCCAAGGACGGAAGAAGAGTGATCCACGCATAATTGCAAATCCAACCCGATCAAAGTTAATCAAATCGAACCAAAGGAAAGGTCCGGGACCGATGAGTTATCACTCTATAAGCCAGCCCCGATCTTACACTTGAAAGTTATTTGTGAGCATACTTGTTAAGATTAAACACACTTGTTCGTTTTAAAGGTCAGTTATTATGACTATATAAAGAAGGAAGGGGAAAAGGAATTCTCATTAATGAAGATTGGGATCAAGGATGGAAACACATATATGTGTTCTAACTATCCTACCCATCTTTGTTATTCCAACTTCTTCTCCTTCTCCTTCGGTCCGGTCCGGGCCGCGAGTGGTTTGAGCTCCTCCTCTTGATCGGCCACCTTTTGGTTGACCGCTCTTTCTATTTCTTCAAAAAGATAGAAGAAATGATCGTCCTTCAGAACGGGTTCTTCTAAGGATGGGATCACATGAAAATCTCCATCTTTCTCCAAAAGGTCGATCATATTCCACCTCTCATCCTCTGGGGAAAGCCCGAATTGCTTAGTAACATAATCCTTCATGTTATCTAGATACTTAGCAATGTAAACCCCATGTATGTTATCTGCCAAAGCAAATAACAAGGGGGACCGAGTGAATCCCAATGACTGTCTCCCGAACCAAACTTTCTGCCGAGGTGCGGGTTCTTGTTAGTTCCTCCTCCAAGCTCATTTTTTCCTCTTGGGCCCGAAGCAGAAGCTCGTTAAGCTTGTTCCTCGTCTCTTGGGCCCGAGCTTGGACTTGGTTGATTTCTTAGTCCTTGGCCCGCAGCTTGGCCTTCATCTCCTCTTGAGCCCGAGCTTGGAATTGGTTGATTTCCTCGTCCTTGGCCCGCAGCTTGGACTTGGTTGATTTCTTAGTCCTTGGCCCGCAGCTTGGCCTTCATCTCCTCTTGAGCCCGAGCTTGGACTTGGTTGATTTCCTCGTCCTTGGCCCGCAGCTTGGCCTCCATATCCTCTTGAGCTGTCTTACACTTGAGGTTCAGCTCAGAGATATGATATGTTAAGAGTGAGACATCCGTCCCAGCTCTTAACAGTTCGTTATTCAACTGGTCATGATCCTCTCGTGCCGTGACCAGTTCACCATGCTTTATTTCAACTTGCTTCTTGGCCAAGGAAAGTTGCTCTTGAACTTGTTGGGATACCACACCATCACCCTGGTTCTTTTCCACGGCGATTGCGGTGGTGAAGCCCTTCCTCAGCATCTACACAAGGCACCACCAAGGTTAAAAAATAAACCTTCGGGCCTTACCACTGAAGAAATTTACCCTCGTTGCGAGGTCGAGGAAACTTTCAAGGATCTTCTCCCCATACATGTCGGCTTGAACATTGTCTGGGTTTTGCTCTCCGTAGAGGCGGAAATCTTCGAGGAAGGCACTCCTCCATGAGGCTAACTTCCTTCCCTTCTTGAACCTATCCATCAGTCCCAATGCAACACCCTAATCGGAGTTGGTCTTAGGGCCCGAAGCATGATCCTTCAAAACTATCCCCTTGGTGGGGACCGAAGCATCCCCTTCCTTCTTCAATCTTTTGAACATCTTCGGGGCCATCGCTTCGACCACCCTTTTTCCTCTTCCCAGGGGGACAGACGGCAGGGAGACGTTCTCCTGAAGGTTGGGGCCACGAAGAACTTTCTCCACGGGAACGGCTCCCTGCAGCAATAAACCAACTATGTTAGGAGGGATGGGGGAACAGTTACCAATCTGGTAAAGACTGGACAAGCTCAAAGAGCGGATCCTAGCCGCTCTCACCTCCTCCACCACTCCATAGACCCAAAATGCAGGTCCTTTGCCCGTTGAGGGCTCTCCTGAACAGCGCAGGGTCAAGGTGACCGCGCTGGTGGTCTGGATCGGGGGGATACCTCCAACGGATGACCCCGATGGGACCAACGTACCCCCTTTTCCCGACTCAGAGGGTTCCGCATCACCGGTTGGTCCCGACTGTTCTCCAGAAGGACGAACCGAAACAACAGCTATTCGTTTGAATCTTGAGCTCGGCATTGTCTCAGCAGAACCTGCAAAAGAAATATATAAGGATCAGGAGATGATGGTATAAAAGTAAAGTTCATGCCCGATCATTCGGACGGATCTGAATCAGAAAACATCCCCCTATGAGCTGGGGCTCCGGTCCTACCCGCGATTCCTATCCTTATTAGCCTCTCCTCCCGAAGCATATCTACCTTTCTAGGACGTGCTTCGGGAGGAGGGAACATTGCCAGAGTATTGGCCATGTCTGGGTGGGAGGGGTTAAACCTAGTTCGGTCTAACCTTCCTACGAGGGATTGAATTATGATTGGCCAAACCCTCAACAAGTCCTCCTTCGGGACTGTGATCCAAACATAGCAGGATTCCCATTCATGAAGGGATTCCTCCTTGTCTACTATGGGGCACTCTTTGGTGCGCACATCTATGTAATACAGTTTGCGGTTACCCAACAGGCCCTTACCCCTCCGAGACCCGATCATAAATAAATTGAAAAAGTCTTCTAAGGTCGGGTCTACACCCTGTTGGTGGCAATAGAAAATAAATGACACTATGTATACATAACTACCCGGAAACAGGGCGTAGGTAGGGCAATGGATTTCCCGAAGCACGGCCGCCACAAACGGGTGTAAGTGAAACCGCAACCCACGGCTCAAAAAGGCGTAACTAACAGGAATAGCGCTTGCCGGAAAGTTCATTTCCCCCGGAAGGAAACAAGGAACATCCTCCTTTCCCTTTCAGATGGAGTAATGAACGGGAATTGAAAACTTAGACCTAAGTTCCTCAATATCTAACTCAGACATGGCTGGGTATCTAGTCTTGCGAGGAGCCATGACGATTACCTTAGGAAAATGTTTGGAAAGGTGCCGGAAGTAAGTAAGAGCGAGGATGCTAAGCATCGATTGCTGTAACGAAAAAGCTTCGCAAATAGGCGGTGGGGATGAACAGTCCCAAATACCCCAACTTAAATAGTAAAGTCCGACCTATCGCGTGTTGCCATGTAGGACGCATAGGCGGCTGCAGTTGGTACGCACTCATCACGCCTATCTGGTAACAGAATACGGAAAGGCACAGGTCAGGATTTTAATATTTAAATAAAAATACGAAAAGGAAACGACTGTTACGCTTACTCGGAATTCAAATTCTACTTTCCATATTTACCCTAGGACGCTGGCTACCTTCGGGAACGGTCCTGAGAATGCCCGAGCCATCATAGGGTCGGCCTCGTATCACCTCTTCGATGGCAAACAAGCCCGAGGGGCTAGTGATGAGGGTTCCGGGACCGGGTATCCTTAACTGGGCAAGACCCAACTTAAGTGGGTCGGAAGGCCCGTGTAAGTTAACCGTGCCGGAAGGCCCATGTAAGTTAACCGGGCCGGAAGGCCCACTATATTTGCAGGACCGAAGATGGAGTTTGCCATAGCAAGGAATGCAGGGAGTCAGTTGACATACCAATCCAGACGGTTACTTTCCACACGCTCCACGTTTCGGGTCCCTCCTCGTGTTCCACGCTTCGGACCCAACCACGTTTTATGTCGTGCGACAACAACTTCTAACAAACCTGTCAGAGGCGATTACGCGACATGGAGCATACATGATCTCAAACTTATAAATACTGAGCTTGACGACGGAAAAAGGAGGACCTTTTTTGACGCGGAAGAACATGTTGTTACTCTACCGAAATTCTTACCGCCTTCTTATACCAGTCATTTTCTTTAACCTCGGCCATCTTTTGTAATGAATTCCTATTTGATTAGTGAAACGGCTAAAAGCTTTTCTTGCTCTAAGCAAGTGATTTTTTCTCCATTTCCTGAGGTTTTCCACTCTAAATTGTTTTGCCTACTTCGTTGTTCGATTACTTAATCGTTTCTCCACTTTTAAACAAATAAAAACCGAGTTTGTCCTTTAGCAAACCGGTACCCCCTAAAAATGAACCACAACATCACTGTTGTTTTCTGTGGTCGCACGAACGTAGTTATTAATGATGTTTAGTTAAAATAGAATACAACTGCAGTACGTTCACCGAACAGCACAGTAGACTGAGTTTCCAAACAACACCAATATAAATTAGTGTCATACATTCAAATCTATCAATTAATATTTTATATACTCACACGTCCAATCAAGAAATCACACTTACATATTTTCATATAACCATCATATATGCACCATATCACGATAATCTACAATATAAAATATAAAAAATAAGCAATGTTGATGTCTCACATATTAATATTAATTGAACAATACATGCTTCAAATACAATATACCTCATTTCATATCATGTATAAGTATAGAATTAATGGAGTATCAAAATATCAATATAACTCATTTAATAGCATAAACGAATTCTATTGAATAAATATTATTAAATAAAACAAAATTTTCACAAAACTAATTTACAACATATCAAAAATATGATTGCACACATTTTAACAATAAAAAATTATAAATATATGTAACTCAAATTCTTCAAATATTAATACATTTTCACTTATTATCATCAAAATAATAACTCTGTAATTCAAATATTATGGTTCATGTATATTGCAATAACTCAAATAATTATGACTTCTACCATTTAAATATTGCACATAAAGCTCTAGAGTCAATTACTTTTTTAATATTTACCATATATATTAAATTATTGGAAAACATTTCAACAAAAAAAATTTATAACTAACATTTACTTATTAATTTGTTTCCAAATTTCTTGATAAATATAAAATGTTGTCGATCATCCAAATACACACACCTAATAATCTACGTAGTCACATGTCGAATTTTGCTAGTATTTATAAACGGTCGCTAGAGGTGGGCAAAATACCAACCCGTACAGTTCGGGTTGGTATTTTTCGGTTTTTGGCATTTATAAAGGACCGGACCACGGTCCTATTTTTATATAAAAGTCTTATTGGTCCGGTCTTTAGATTTTTACAAGTGAGACCAAGTCTTCGGTTCGGTCTTGATTAAGTGTAAATCCGGTCTTTAGCCCTATAATTTTTTTGAAACTTTATGGACTAGATTTGTTAGTAGATGTAAATTTTGGGAACTAGTATTGTCAATATTAAAGTTTGATGATCGATTTTACCAAAATATTAAATTTTGGAGACCCAATTTGTCAAATTAACAAAACTTCGGAACCAAATTTGCCAAAACGTGAAAATTTAAGGACTAAATTTGCCGTTCAAAACTTTGAGAACTAAATTTGTCATTTCGTGTAAATTTTGGGGACAAAAGACGTCATTTTCTCGATGATCTCAATAATGACGTACAAATGGTAAAGATGAATATTAGACAGATAGAAGAAATGATCTATAATGACATACAAATGGTACACTTTGCCTTTTGCCTGTAATCAATCAAATGATAATTGCATGAATTAAAGTTTGTGATGTTATAAATGTTTTATTTAACAGATGAAGATGACGCAAGATGATGATACTCATGACCAAGTTTGATACTAGTCTTTTCATTCCTTTCTTCTTTGGCTTCACGCAAGTTTTCCACATTCTCCTAATTGGCGTTTGGCTCGTCAGGAGAAACCACATTCAAGTGTATTCTATACTATTTTTTACATTTTTGTGCTCTATACAAGAAATTTGAAGTTTGTTTATTCTATATAAATTTGGGTTGCTGTTATTTGTACCTATTTGAATTCAAGATAAGCTTGAAGTTGTATTATAAACTATAACCACGGGTTCATAGATGTGTAATTTGTTGCGGCATAAGTAACATCACCAGGTACTTTGAACCATCATAAATCAGCCTGATTAGTGCACTTACCAGTATCATTGACAATACGCAGGTCTGATTTAAGGTGATCAAGATCAGGTACTTGTGATTCTTTGCAATTTGTACTGAGAAACAGTTTGTTCACTGCACTAATATTATTCAATGCATAGCCATGATGAATATGAGGTTTTTGAGCTTGTTTGCAGATAGTAATTTCCCTTGTGCTTTTCATCAATCAAACTTTATGTATAAATACTCAACTTTTGTTACAGGCAGAATGGTCATACCTAAGCCGAAGAAATCAACCCGTGGGCACATGGATCAGTCTATATGGGTAAACGCGTTCATATTGTTTTAGGCTTAACCTGAACTTTTTGTGACAGATTACAAACATTTTAAACTCTTTGGACCAAGCTATGAGTGAGTGGATTTACAGATTTAATTGATAATTCGTTGGGTGTCACCGTAGAGCCAAAGGCATATTTATTAAATATTATTTAATGAGGATGATAAGTATAGAATTTGGCAAAAGTTGAAAAAAAGCTAAGGTAAAATATTGCACTTTGAGTCTTTGTCAAAGAAAGATTGGTTCTTTTTATGTTGATTTTTCTTGTTCTTGATGGGCTCCATTTGCTTGTATTTTTGTGTAAGAAAGTTTTATATTATTTTGTTTGTGTAGAGAAGAATTAACTGTAAGAGTTCGTTTGCTGTCTGTCTTCTCCTTAGAAGTTTTTTGAATTTTTCACTGAAATGGTGTTTAAAGCTCGGTTCTTTTCGTCCAAGAAATCTGAAACTTCTAGCCCAGATGGATCATCGTCTCTTGGGTCGAACACTAAATCCCCAGTCGGATCTGACAAGAAGAAGACCAAGTCCAAAGACAGCTCACCGGGAACGCCGGGTGGAAGGGGTCTTCTGAAGAAGAAAGACTCCTCTAGGGCTAAAGAGATGCCGAATTCACCTAACCCTACTACCGGAATTTCTGCATCTTCTTCTCCTTCATCAAGGTTAAAGAAATTGGAGGAGCATGAGGTTCCGGAGCGTGAACAGCAGACCCCGGCCCTCGTGTCTTTATCACCAATTTTGGCATCTTCTTTAGGGCTTAACAAGATAAAGACACGATCAGGGCCATTGCCGCAGGGGATTTTCTTCAGTTTTGAGAATCGGGAGAAGGGTGCTATATTGGGTTCTAGTAACTTGTCGAAGCCGCTAGGAGGCCGTTCTGGTACATCTGGTAGAAATGGAGCTCTGGGCGATGGAAAGGACAAAGGGAAATCATTTGGGGAGCATCCAGAGAATAGAAGTAATTGGGATAATACGTCTAGTGAGAGCAAGGCGTCAAGGGATCAGAGCTCTTTTGTGTTCCAATCTCAAACTCGTCTGCAAAATGCAGATTCATCTTCTGGAGTTGCAGGTTTGAATCTTTACTATTACTGTTCTTATTTTTTGGGAGTTTGCCGTTATCATATTGGTATAGTCATTGCCGGATTTGCCCGTAAAATGCCAAATGAAGAATTTCCATCAATTTACATGGGAAAATTCACATATGTGTGATGATTCCTTTGCTTAGCATAACTCAGAGTATTTTACTCATTTAAAACTTCAAGTTATCGATCTATCAGGTAAGTTCGATTTGTCGATACGTGGTGATGAAGATGCATATACTCCAGAGATTAAGGTAAAAGGCTGTATTTCCTACGAGGACACTTAACTTAGTAGTTTTCTGTTATTCTCACTAAATTTTGTTTTGTTTTGTTTTTTTACAAACTTTTTTAGACATCATTTGATTGTGATAATCCAAAAGAATCTGAGTCTCCACGCTTCCAAGCTATACTTCGGGTTACTAGTGCCCCTAGAAAGCGGAATCCGGGGGATATCAAGAGTTTCTCGCATGAGTTGAATTCCAAAGGTGTACGGCCTTATCCATTTTCAAAACCACGAAGGTTAAATAACTTGGAGGTAGTCACCTAATTTTGGTCATAGTAATTGATCTTTTTCCATCTTATTATTTATGTTCCTCGTGGTTATTTCAACAGGAGGTTTTGAGCATGATTAGGATGAAATTTGACAAAGCAAAGGAAGAAGTGGATTCTGATTTGCATATGTTTGCGGCAGAGTTGATTGGGATTCTTGAAAAGAATGCAGAAACACATCCCGATTGGCAAGAGACCATAGAGGATTTACTTGTGCTGGCTCGAAGCTGTGCTATGAGTAACGCTGGAGAATTCTGGCTTCAATGTGAAGGCATAGTGCAGGAATTGGATGACAAGAGACAAGAGCTTCCATTGGGCATGCTAAAGAAGCTTTACACCCGGATGCTGTTTATTCTTACAAGGTGTACAAGATTGATGCATTTCCTTAAGGAAAGTGGGCTGGCAGAAGATGACCGTATTTTCCCGCTTCGCCAATCACTTCAGCCCGTAGATAAGCAAGTAACTTCAGTCACAGAGTGGAGTGGAAAGAGGTTTAGTGATGCAAAACCTTTAGTTGCAATTTCCTCAAGGAAGTCTTACAGTCAAGAACAATCAGAATGGACCAGAGAGCATGTTACGCCTCGAAATTTTCAAAAACCTTCACTTACTGAAACTGGTGCAAACCTTGATTCCTATGAGGGTAGAAACAGGATAGCATCTTGGAAGAAATTTCCTTCTCGATCTGAAAAAGGGCATAAAGAAATTGCTCCTGTTACGGAGGAGCCTGAGGAAAATTTTGTACAAGAGTCTATAGTTTTTGATATTCAAAGAGAACTTGATGATGCTGAGACAGCTACTCCCAAGGGATCTGATCTCCCTCTTAAAGATACACATACTCCTAAAATGCCTAATCACCAACATAAAGTTTCCTGGGGTTACTGGGGAGATCAACCAAGCATATCTGATGAAATGTCCATTATATGTCGTATATGTGAAGAGGAGGTTGCCACATGGCGTGTAGAAGATCACTCCCGGATATGTGCAATTGCAGATCGTTGTGATCAAAAAGGTCTTAGTGTGAATGAGCGGCTAACTAGAATTGCAACTACTCTTGAGAAACTTATGGAATCAGTTTCTCCCAAGGAGTCTGATTGTGCTATGGGAAGCCCTTATAGTGATAAAGTTTCAATGTTGAATATGACTGAAGAGCATGAGGGTGGCTCGTCACGCGGAGGCTCTGAGGACATGCTAGTTTCTCTTGCTGAGTTGAACAATGATACTGTTTTAGATGATTCTAAAGTTTTACCATCCATTTCATGCAGAACTCGGTTCGGTCCAATGTCTGATCAAGGAATGACAACATCCTCTGCTGGAAGCATGACTCCATGCTCACCATTGATGACACCCCGATTGAGCCCAATTGACTTACTATTAGCCGGTAAAGATGCTTCCTCTGAACATGGTGATTTTCCTCAGGTATTTTTTTTCTGACCCAGGGGTTCTTTTTGAATACATTCTTGTTATTTTATAAAGGACTGAAGATACAGCCACTTTACAGCTATAGATGTTATCATGGGCGGGCTGCATTTGCATTTTTTTAACGATATGTACTCCAATAATTTTTCATGTCACTGGTATGAATTTTGATTACCTCTCTCTTGCAGATGATCGATCTTGCTGATATAGCTAGATGTGCTGCAAATGCACCCTTAGACGATGACCGATCTTTGCAATATTTGCTTACGTGCCTTGAGGAGTTGAAAAATATTATAGACCATAGAAAGTTTGACTCCTTGACAGTGGACACATTCGGAGCTCGTATAGAGAAATTGATCAGGTGATATTTTGTTCCCGTTTTGCCTTATATGCAATTCTGCTTGGATGTCTTAACAGTGTGTTGAATTCTAGGGAAAAGTATCTGCAACTATGTGAGTTACTTGATGATGAAAAGGTTGATATAACTAGTGCTGTAATTCATGAAGATGCTCCCTTGGAAGATGACGTCTTACGGATTCATCCATCCAGAGATCGTACCTCAATAGAAGACTTTGAGATTATAAAACCAATCAGTCGTGGGGCTTTTGGCCGAGTTTTCCTGGCAAAAAAGAGGTCAACCGGAGATCTATTTGCTATAAAGGTGACAAAAATTTCAACTTCTGGATTTGGGGTTCCAATTATCAGGGTGAAGTTGAAACAAGTATTATTTTTTAAAAAAAACAAAAGATCCAGAAACTTTTGAAGAATAGAGAGTACGATCTTCGAATATTAAGATTGATTGATGTGTTCTGCAGGTTCTTAAGAAAGCAGACATGATAAGGAAGAATGCAGTCGAGAGTATTTTGGCAGAACGTGATATATTAATATCTGTTCGTAATCCTTTTGTGGTGAGTCTAGCAATTTATCAAAACTTTTAACTACCCTTTTTCTCTAGAATCCTCCTTTGAAAATTGAAATTCAATATCAGGTCCGATTCTTTTACTCATTTACTTGTCGGGACAATCTTTATCTTGTAATGGAGTACTTGAATGGTGGAGATCTTTATTCCTTATTACACAACCTCGGCTGCTTAGACGAAGATGTTGCTCGTGTATACGCCGCCGAAGTTGTGAGTGAATTTTTAATTACTTTTGTGTCTATATATAAACAAACCCCTTGACTGCATGAAATTTGTCTGTAGGTTCTTGCTCTGGAATACTTGCATTCTCTTCGTGTAGTACATCGTGATCTAAAGCCTGATAATTTGTTGATTGCACATGATGGCCATATCAAGGTTATGTCTTTTTTTTCTGTATTATTCTACATTTACTTGCCAGTACATGTGTGATTCCATTGCAGACTTAGATAAGTCGTCTTTCGATCATAACGAGTTGCGAATTCGACAAAGCAATTTTCCATGTTTTTATTACATCTTTCAAGTTTATGTTTTAGTACAAAGTCTCTATTCCTATATTTTCAAATCACCAGTTCGAACCAGGTTTTAGTGAACCGGAGATTTTTCGGTTTGGTTCAAATAGAAGGATATTTTAAAATATTTACGGTTCATTACGGTTTGAGCGACGGTTCGTACCGGTTTACATGAATCGGAAGCTTTTCGGCTCAATCTATCAAACAGGTTTAAAAACATAGCTCTATTCACTCTGATTTACAATATTTTCAAATATATCGACAGTTAACTGATTTTGGGCTATCGAAAGTTGGTCTCATAAACAGTACTGATTTGTCGGGTCCATCTGTAAGTGGATCATCACTCATGGAAGAAGACGAACCACCATTATCAGCATCTAAGCATAACCATGATAGGTATAAGAAAAGGTCAGCTGTGGGTACTCCGGATTATTTGGCTCCTGAGATTCTTCTCGGAACCGGACACGGTTAGTCCAAACCTCTTCATTTATCTTTTTTGACAAGAAATTAGAAATTTTAATGATTCGCCATTAGTCCATTGAACTTGCTTTATCTATCTTTTCGAGTACTATATCACTGAACTCATTCGAACCCGATTTAAGTGTTTTTTGCCTGGAATGATCAGGTTTTACTGCTGATTGGTGGTCTGTTGGTGTTATTCTATTTGAGCTCATCGTTGGTATCCCTCCGTTTAATGCTGAACATCCTCAGGTTTTTTACCAGTTTCGGCCTTTCGATTTCATTCGTTTAAAATCTCAAGCCATTTTTTACCTGCAGAAAGTATTTGAGAACATTCTCAATCATAGAATTCCATGGCCTGCAGTGCCTTATGAAATGAGCTCAGAAGCGTATGATCTGATTGATCGGTACTCTGGATTTATTTTTTAAATCGTAAATTTGTTGACATTTTTTAGTATGTTTTAAATCCCTTAATTTATTCTTTGTACTATAACTCACAGCTTACTTACCGAAGATCCGAACCAGAGACTCGGAGCAAGAGGAGCTGCAGAGGTAATTCATTATCTTCTTATTTCAGTTATTTTCCTTTTTAGTTGATTTAGTGTTTTAAAACCTTACCCGGTTTGTTCGTATTAGACGATAGGATCATTGGGTTTGTTTGGTTCTGACTTTTTAAAATTGAGGTGCGGTGAGATACAAAAATCGTGAATTTTTTTAATATGTTTGGTAAACTGTGATACTATCATCGTGATTTAGGTAAAAATACTAATATACCCTTATATATATATAACGTAATACATATGATCTTATTTTAATTATTAGAAGTAACAGTAAATTAGTCATTTTCTAAATCACGATGATGTCACAATTGACTTTAGCAACTATTTTGAAATCATGATTCTTTTAGTGATGAATCCAACCCAAATTTGTTTTTGTTTTGCGTGCGTTAAAAATCACGATTTGAGGATCTTACCGCATCTCACCACAACTTTAATCGGGTAACCAAACAAACCCATTCATTTTTTAACCCCATTGACCGATCCATTGAATGAATGGGTCAATGGATCGGTCCGAACCCACATTTATTTTTTTAACTAAAATTATTTAATAACAATCCGATGAACCGATGAAAATTCGATATGAATGAAGGAACTCTATTTGGCTTTGTCTTATAAATGAATGATGATTGCAGGTGAAACATCATCCATATTTCAGAGATATAAACTGGGACACACTTGCTAGGCAAAAGGTTTATTACATTCTCTTCCACTCAAAATCAGTTAATACTTCTTAGATTTTCTCTTAAAAATACAGGCTGCCTTTGTCCCGGCTTCCGAGGGCCCTAACGACACAAGTTATTTCACTAGTCGATATTCATGGAACCCTTCAGATGAACACGTTTACGCACCTAGTGAGCTCGAAAATTCTAGTGAAGCTGACAGCATAAGCAGTACCAGTAGTTCCTTTAGCAATAGGCATGAGGAAGTGGTGAGTGACGAAGATATGCCGCATTTGCACTATTTGAATTTACGAAATCTTGCTTCTTTAACAGGGAAATGAATGTGTCGGGGTTGCTGAACATGACCCGGGTTGCCATGCTAATTACTCCTTCAGCAACTTCTCATTTAAGGTAATCAAATGCATCCTCTTCTAATCATGAATACTGTCGCATTTTTCGGAATAATTTGGTTTGAGTTATAGCATAGAGAATGCTGTTTTCATTTAGTAGTTTATAACTATGAATCACTGCATTTCGCAATACTTTCGCATCATAGAAATCGAGGATTTTGCGTCTCTTTTTTTGCTGATAGAGAACGATGTTTTCATTTAGTTTATAACTAAGAGTCACACTGCATCTCGCAATACTTTGGCATTTTTTCGTAATGATTTGGTTTCAGTTATAGCATAGAAATCGAGGGTTTTGAGTCCCAATTTATAACTAAGAATCACTGCATCTCGCTATTTGTTCGCATTGTTTCTTCGGTTTCAGTTACAGCATAGAAATTGAGGATTTTTGAGTCTCTATAGACAATGATGTTTTCATTAAGTGAATCACTGCATCTTGTTTCGTGTCGTTTCGGAATGATACAATTTTCGGATTGAGTATTTTAGTGCAATTTGTTTCAGAATCTTTCTCAGTTGGCATCAATCAACTATGACTTGCTCACAAAAGGATGGAAAGACTAGTTTTTGCACTTCTACTCCTTGTAAATAATCAATTTTGCATATTCCCACCCCCCCCTATTGTTTTCCTATGTAAATGTACTACTAATATCTTACTACACTATCACATTTTATTAGGACAGCTTGAAAAGCAGTATAATAAAAGATTATCGGATTGTTTTGGTGTTCTATGTTTTAAAATAATAACTTGCATACAACCCTAAAATCACGTTGTGTTATAATCCAATGTTTTCGTATGTTAAATACTTGATGGTGCTAGTATTTTTTTCGATATTGTCTAATACATGATTTTAGGATCAGATTTTGAGTTTTTTCGGATATAACAGCATTAAACAAATAATTAAACATTATTTTTACATTTTTTAATATATATAAAAATTATGAACACATTGATATCATTTGAGAAACAATTAATTTATCATTTATTTCAATACTAAATATGCTTATATTTATATATATATTATTTTTAATCATTTTAAACACATTTAAAAATTCATTAGAATACCAATGGCTACCTAGTTCTTAAATGTATATTATTTGTTTTGTTTATGTTTATTCAAATTAAAATATGAATATTGTTCGAATTAGAATAAAAATTCAAATAAATATCAATATATTCAAAAACAAATATGTCTTAACATGACATCAGTGTATCAATAAAACCACAAGAACAAAGAGTATTGCACGATATGACTTCATTGATCTAATGTTAAATTAACATCAAATTTAACAAATAACCTACTTGTTCACATATATTTTTTAGATCATCCCTTAAATTTGAATCATAACCAGAAAAAGAAATGCAACTCTTATATGATGATCCATACCGTAAAGCTAAAGAACAAGAGACGAAAATCATTCATTTATCACTATTTCCGGAAAAAACAGCAAACACGAGTTCATCTTAAAGTCATCGTGAAGAGACGAATCTAATCTATTGTTGCGGGATGCTTGGTCGCTTTTCCACCATATCGTACTGGAGTAGAAAGTTATCCTGATTAAAAAAACCACATTGAGAAGAAATATATACCGACATTTTGAATCGAAAAACTTGATAAAAACCTTGCGAATGATGTCCCACGTATTCGGATCGAAGCACAAGTAGGAACTTATCATATATGTATTTGTTACTGCACTAGGATCTGAATTAGGAGCTTTTGTTATCCATAGTCGCAGTTCTCTATGATATAACCAGTTCCTATTGTATCTGGAGACAGTATGTAGATATTAATACAGTTTATAAGAATCGAAAATCGAACAAAACGAGGATGTGATTATGTAATCAAAGAAATAAGTTATTTCATTAATTCCCGTCAACCAACAATTGAACTCTAACGAGTGGCATTCAAAGAAATAAGTTAAGTGACGTACAGTTCATGTCCGGCAAATAGTTGAGCCTCGTCTTTTGGCATACTGTATGCGATCAAAAGTTAGTGATAATTTCGATTAAATGTAGCATGGTTCGAAGAAAACAAACCTATAAAAGACGTAAAAGAGTGTTTCTATCCGAAACTTGGAGAAGAATGCTTGCTGCAGAAAAACCAACATTGAATCAATATGAAACGGTTAATGTGTAATGAAGCATGTCGACAAAATAAGTATCGTGCTCACGGTTAAAGGTTGTGGTTGTTTAGCATAATAACAAGAGGGCACGGTGAACTCGGGGTCTCCTTTGACAGGCTCTTCTGACCAAGGGGAAGCAAATGTTTTATAGAGACTTTCAGAAGAACTCAAGTTAGACAATAGAGTTGTAAGATCAATTCCATGTGCCAAAGATGCTAAATCGGGATCATTTGTTCGCATGACATTTAGCAAACCACGCAAACCAAATGGTTCTGGAGTTGGTTGAGCAGTCGAGAGGGATTTTATTTGATCTCGATAAGGCTGACTCACAGGCGACATTTGTTGAAGGCGAAATTGAGGCTGAGTTTGATGCTGTGGGAACTGCTGAAGAACTGGATCGTAGGACCCTCCTAAGCCTGAAGAATTCAGCTGTCGCAATCCTACACCGGGTAGTCCACTGCTCTAGAAACATTTACAACGTAAAAGGGAATAAGGAACACATGCAGTTAAAAAAATGAATAGAATTATTGAGCATTACATATATATAGAAGAGAGACTCATGTAATTGA
This sequence comes from Utricularia reniformis, assembly GCA_009725065.1. NCBI lineage: Eukaryota > Viridiplantae > Streptophyta > Magnoliopsida > Lamiales > Lentibulariaceae > Utricularia > Utricularia reniformis. The sequence continues at coordinate 156,777 of RWGZ01000966.1, forward strand.
GTTGGCACGTATTAAAAAACTATGTAAAAAATCGATTTCACTGATCACACTTACGGATGTTTCAGTAAAAAATCAAAAGCACAACTTTGATGCACAAAATTTTTGTGTACCTGTGAATGAAAGGTTGATTGCAATGGCGCGATGATATCTGGTCCTAAATGGGGAAAATCCTGATTATTGACATTAGCAAAGGGTCCGCCACTGCCACTAGCCGAGGGTGCATGCTGCTCTGACCATTGCGATGAGTATGTTGACATTAAGTTGTGACCGGAAGACCTCCCCATCTGCATTTCAATATTTATGTTACAAGTGGTGATAAAATATGCTAAAATGCATGAAAGTCTTGGTCAAAAATGAATTATTACAGGAAAGTGTTGAGGCTGCATCATTGATGCAGAACTATCATGAAGTTGCTCTTTTTGGTGTAGATCCACAGAAAATTCATTATTGCTTCCTACAAGAAAACTAATATTTCTTCAATGGAAATTGTGTGGATAAATAATATTCCTTTAATGGGTTCAAATATGAGATTACATAATGCATGCAAAAAACATAACAGGATATTCTGAAACGAAAACTCACGTAAAATTAAAATGTCAAGATGTAGAATGTTTTATCATACAGGGAAAGGGATGTGTTTTAAATGATGCCCATATTGATTGCATGTTCAAATATATGAATGTAATACGGAAAAAAAGATGTGCTCTTTAAATGGAAAATGAGCGTATATAAACCTTTTGATCCCAAGGCTGGAAAATCCTCATTTAGTATGCTAAATTCTTGATTTTGCTGAACAATATTTACACCTTGCTTACCCAACGAACCTGAAATATGCCAAATACGATTTCATACATTAGAAACTGATTAGCGAGAAATGTGTTATGAAGACAAGTATGCTGATAAATTACCCAGTTGTCCTTGAGGTCCTCCAGAAGAACTAGGACGACTTGTCAACTGAGGGAAATCAATCATATCAAAAGAGGCGCCATTACTGGAATTCACATCATTCAACATACCCATGCTAGAAAAATTATTCACTTGTTGAACATGAGGACCTCCCGCAGTAGAATAGTTACTGTTTAATATTGACAGTACCTGTAGGTTACCTGGAAAAAAACAAAAATCTCGCATGAAAATCAATACTAAAGCTTAAAGATTTTTAAACGAATGTAAGTCATATTAGAATGCTACTAGTTCAATTCCATCAAATAGAGAATAGGTAAGCAAATCATTTAGATAAAAAGAAGAATGAAAAAAGGCATTCACGGCCCAATGTCAAATGTTCTTGGTTTCCTTTTCTCTTAAGTATTATATCAGTTCATGACCAAATATTGCTTACTGTGCTGCAGTTAATTTCCATCTTATTTGTTGGATTTTACAGGGTGATATCAGGAAATCAATGTGATTGAACATAAAAATGCCAAAAATAAGTGATGTATGATAGCATTTACCATAGTCACGTGCACCGTTTGGCACTTAACCAATATCACCATGTAAAATCAAACAAATAACTTGGAAAAACGGCAGTACAGTAAGCCATATTGAAGACTAGTTAGGGTTAAGTTATATAAGATCAACAAAATTTTCATGAAATTGAAATAATGATCAAGAGAAAAAAACAACAGACATTGGTTATCAGAAGAAGCAATTAATTACCAGGTAAGGCACCTTGTTGAAGAACATTTCCCATCATTCTATTTTGTCCGTGAACATTCAGATTTCCCATATTACTGTTAGCATTTAAATTAATGCGTGTGGATAATCCAGATGCAGGTAGTCCACTTCCTGAGCTAATATTTCTTCCGATGTTGCCACCGCCAACTATATTTCCCACTGAGCTAGTTATTCGTGGCCCAGAATTTCCAAGATTAGAAGACAATGTTAGATTTGGAACATTAGTTCGGTTACCAATCATGGCAGAATTTTGTACAATTCCAGGAATTGAACCACCAACCCCATTACCGCCACTGCCATATCCTTGGTTTCCAATGACACTCATACCGCCTCTGTTCACCATAACATGAGAATTACCATGAGACATCTGCAGATCCAAACAAGGTTAAAGAGGAGTCAGCTATAGTATCCATAAAAAATAAATATCAATCAAGCGAATATACCAACTTTGACAGAATATTCATATACACATCATTTTTCACAAAAAATATAATTATTTACATGAAATCAAGCATATGTTACCAAAACGATAACTCTTACCTGAGAAAGACCAATTGGAAGGCTATTTGATGCAAATCGTCCCGTAGAAAGGTTACCAACAGCTTGTTGGACCCCAATTGATGGAATATTATTCATATTAGAACTTCTGGCTCCAAGTGCACCAGGCATGTTTGGCACATTAAAATTTCCATGAATGTTAGGCAGTCCTTGTACATTCCCTGCACCACCGTGACTTATAGAGTAAAATAATAAAAAATGAAATAATAAATTAATAATAATAATAATAATAATAATAAAGGTCAGATTTGACACACAACTCGCCTGAGTGATGAAAAGAAGAAGAACCAGAACCATATTGTGCAGAAAAAGGTGTCGATGGGCGAACAGAGCTGTCAGTAATGCCTGATGTGGATCCATGGAGTGAAGACTGCATGATAACGCACAATAGAAATGGGAATCAAGCTCATGTAAAAGCAAAATATAACAATCATATGAAAATAGTTAGGAAAAAGTGCATCGAATGCATTTGATATTATGAGATCAAGGAAAAACCAATTGCAGGAGCAACGAGGCAGACATCTAAAAGAACAAAATGGTCATATTGACAATAATCAATAAACTAGCAATGTATTCATCATTACTATAATCATGATAGAGCAGTACATTAATAATCCCAGACATCACAGCGAGGTCAAAAGGAGGGTGCAAACTCTCCTCTATAAATCTCGTCTTCTTTGGTTCATTCAAAAGATCTTCAACTATTGAGTATAGAAATTACAACGAACCTGAGAGAGACATTAGAGGGCAACAAACCAATTATAATCATGAACGAACAGAATACCATCCAAGCAATTACCCACACACAAATGTAACGACATCAAAGCAAAATAGTATACGCGCATTTCAACATAGAAAGGTTATTCTCCTTAAAAACATCCAGACAAGAACCATCCCCTCAAAATCCCCAAGCAAGAAAACCCTAGTAATGCAGAAAAAACTAAGTGCGGGATCCAAAATCGCATAAAGAGGCGCTCCGCAGTCAACAAATCACCCATCAAAACCCAACTGCTATTGCAACCGACAAAAATCTTGTGAAAAGCACCACAATTACCGGTAATTTTCGCATAAATGCAGGCTCCCTTCGATTCACAGTATATCGTCTATGGCTTCAGATCCCGACGACGAAGGTACAAGGTTTAATGAAGAAATGAAAAGATCGATGTGATAATTGAAGAAGCTACTCAGTGATGGGCAAAATAACAAGGATTTGGTAAAATGGCTAAATTTTAGCATTTGACTCCATTATTCAAGGAAAGAGATTTAACTTTTAGGCAGAGGGAAATAATTTATAGTAGGGGTCACAGCGTCCGTCCATTGATGATATTTCCATTTTGGATCTCATTGATACAAAAATAGATAATGGATTAGATTAAGAATTGATTTAGATTACAAAGATACGTTATATAAATTAATCTTTTCATACTGATCAGTATACCGTACAATGAAAACAGGTGGTACCGGAATTACAAATAGTATCGCCCGGTACCACCGTACCGGGTTTTTGAGTCGATCTGAACAAACATTTAAAAATAGTAATTTTTAAATTTATTTTTTAAAAAAATATTCCATGTTGCCCGATATACCGGTCCAGAGCGAAACAATACACTAGATTGATATAAAAACATTGATATAAACTAAGCGGCAGAGCCTCGCTGAAATTTCTATCCACACCACTTTAAGTGTTTAATATTGGGCGGAAGGCAGTTTTGGTCCCCAAAGTTTGAAATTTTTGGCAATTTTGATCTCCAAACTTTCCAATTTTGGCAAAACCAGCCCTCAAAGTTTCATGTACGCAAAACCGGTCCCCAAAGTTTGCGAATTTTGGCAAAACCAGTCNAAACTCTCCTCTATAAATCTCGTCTTCTTTGGTTCATTCAAAAGATCTTCAACTATTGAGTATAGAAATTACAACGAACCTGAGAGAGACATTAGAGGGCAACAAACCAATTATAATCATGAACGAACAGAATACCATCCAAGCAATTACCCACACACAAATGTAACGACATCAAAGCAAAATAGTATACGCGCATTTCAACATAGAAAGGTTATTCTCCTTAAAAACATCCAGACAAGAACCATCCCCTCAAAATCCCCAAGCAAGAAAACCCTAGTAATGCAGAAAAAACTAAGTGCGGGATCCAAAATCGCATAAAGAGGCGCTCCGCAGTCAACAAATCACCCATCAAAACCCAACTGCTATTGCAACCGACAAAAATCTTGTGAAAAGCACCACAATTACCGGTAATTTTCGCATAAATGCAGGCTCCCTGTGATTCACAGTATATCGTCTATGGCTTCAGATCCCGACGACGAAGGTACAAGGTTTAATGAAGAAATGAAAAGATCGATGTGATAATTGAAGAAGCTACTCAGTGATGGGCAAAATAACAAGGATTTGGTAAAATGGCTAAATTTTAGCATTTGACTCCATTATTCAAGGAAAGAGATTTAACTTTTAGGAAGAGGGAAATAATTTATAGTAGGGGTCAGCGTCCATTGATGATATTTCCATTTTGGATCTCATTGATACAAATGATAGATAATGGATCAGTTTACGGATTAGATTAAGAATTGATTTAGATTATAAAGATACGTGATATAAACCAATCTTTTCATACTAATCGGTATATCGTACAATGATAACGGGTGGCACCGGAATTACGACAAGCATCGTCAGGTACCATCGTACTGGGTTTTCGGGTCGACCTAAACAAACATTTAAAAATAATAATTTTTAAATTTATGTTTTAAAAAAATTCAATGTCGTCCAATATACCGGTCCGGAGTGAAACGATACCTTAGATTAATATGAAAACATTGATATAAATTAAGCGGCAGAGACTCGCTGAAATTTCTATCACGCTACTTTAAGTGTTTAATATTTTATATTCAAGAACATTGAGATTCTTATTAGTCATTTTATTTAATTTTATTTTGAGATTCAATTTCATTTATTTTAATATTATTTTATGGGTCACATTTGCCTAGTGCCTCCAATTTACAAACTATGTAGAGCGTATCTTTTCAAAATTATGAAATTACAAATATAATACATTTTTTAAGTAAAATATGTATTTGCATCTCTCTAGTTTTAATTAAATGCATATAAAACATCTTAAGTTTTCAATATCGTTTATCATTGACACTCTAACGAATTCGTTAATATTTTATATTTTATTCGTAATTCTCGAACATCAAGAGTCAGCTTTGTATAATTTTTCAAACGGATCTTATTTGCGTACGGAAAAACATTTTTCAACTTAACGGAAAACCAAGTGGTAGACTATTAGGGGCAAAAAACAAATGCTATTAATAATTTTATGTGGTAATTTTGTAATTTCGTAAGTTAGAGACATATAATTTACACAATTAGTGAGTTGAGGGACCACTTATGTAATTTTATCATTATTTAATTTAAAAAATTGAAAGGAGTCGAAATTCCGACGACCAGTAAATTGCATTACAATATTAAATAAATATGATTATTTTGTAGTTTTCTCATTTTTATTTACTATATTTAAAATACAAATGATAAATATTATTTTTTCTTTACAGTTTTACAGGTGGCTCACATAGTCATCTCTTTGTTGGAGCGATGATGATTAAAATAATATTGGATAGAACGGCTATGGTTTGAGAAAAATGAGTTTGTTATTCTTCTGTAAAACAAAATGATTACAGAGAATTGAAAAGAAATATTTTATTCAAACTTCTATTTCAACATTACGTTTACAGACTTATTTATAAAAGAAAGAAAAGATAAATTCAAAGAGATTTAATAACATAATTACATAAACTGAGGATCGCATTTGACCGTGTCGCTTGATCTAATTCTCGGGAGATTTGTTATGGTTGACTAGACTATTTCTTTCAAAAGATAATTCACAATTTTCATATTTAATGATTACTTCGATTCCAACAAATTCCCCCTTGAAGTAATCTCCATTTTTCACTCCAAGTTTGATTCGTAATTCTTGAAATTGAGAGCTTGGTAGTGACTTTTCAAACATATCAGCTACCTACAAATTGTAAACTGGATCCTTAATAGATGTATTTTCTTCTTTAAAAATTTCAGTTAATTTTTAACATTGAATTGTAACAATAGAACAGTGTTGAAAGTCGGGTTCAAAAACTTCAAATTCGGTGGAACAAAATTCTCCACCATTATTTGTCTTTAAACTCTTTAAAACGAGATTTTGATCTTTTTCTTCAGCACGAATAGCCAAATTTGCATACTTTTAATTTTCAGCTAAACTTTCCATTTCAATAAGAGTTTCAGATGAAGAAGCAAGAGTATCAAATTTATCTGTTTCAAATTTGATGAGTAGCCACATTAAAATATAGTTTACTCTATAAATAATGACAGATACTATCAGATTTTTTCCAAAATCCAACATATTGCAATTGGAGTTTTCAAACACGACTAAGTAGCCATTTCGACTAAGTTGAGCCACACTTAAAAGATTTAAATGTAGAGAAGGTATCCATAATACATTATTGACAATTTTGTTTCCAAAAGGAGTCTTCATCGAAACTAAAACTTTCCATTTTGCTTCGATAATTGTTCAATTACTGTTGTGGTTCAAAAACCGGGGGTGTCAACAGTCGACCGGTTCGTTGCAAGACGAACTCGATTGTTATTTGTTTTATGTGTGGAGGAAGTTAATGATTCAAAGGTAAAAGGGACGGAAGGATTTTAGAGTGGAAAACCTCGGAAACGAGGAAAAAACCACTTGACTAAGGGCTAAAAGAAGTGCCCTTAGCCTGTTCAATAATCGAATACATGATCATACAATGCATGTTTGTTTTAGCGACAACAAAGAAATGAAAGACAATCGAAAATAAATCGAGAGATCCTTGACGCCAAAGCTCTTCAGAGAAAACCAGAAGAAGATCATCTCTTTCATTCTCCAAGTGTCCTTTTTATACTCCCACTGTACTGTGTACAGTAGGGTGTCGTTTTGTGCATGTCCTTTGCAAATAGGTCGGCTAACGTCAGGCGGAACAGCCGCCGGAAACGGCTCCATAGTAGCTGCACGGCGCTAGGTCTTTCGGCACTGCCAGCCGGCTACTCTTTGGCCTCTAGTGGCTTACACCCATGGCTGAACCATACTCCTGACAAGTTTGTCGCGGGTTGCCATCGTATGTGATGAGCAAGGATGGCCCGAAGGAGCGCCTGTAGATAATGGACCGATCGGTCTGGCACATACGGGAAATTGGGCCCCACACCTTGGGATCGATCGCCGGAAGCGACCGACCGGGCCAGACATATAAATGGGCCCTTTACTGATTGTGGACTGGATCTGGGCCTCCCGATTCAGCCTGCGCTATTTGGGCTATCATNGTTATGTGCGTGTGGCATAATTGGTCCCCAAAGTTGTAATTTGTGGCAAATTAGGTCCCCGAACGAAAATTAATTTGGGGGTCGGTTTTGCCAAAATTCGCAAACTTTGGGGACGTATTTTGCGAAAGTACGCAACTTTGGGGACCAAAATTGTCAAATCATCAAAACTTTGGGGACTGTTTTTGCCACTCGAAACTTTGGGGACCAAAATTGTCAAATTATCCAAACTTTGGGGACCCAAGTCGCTATTTTCTCATTTATATTCAAGAACATTGAGATTCCTATTAGTCATTTTATTTAATTTTATTTTGAGATTCAATTTTATTTATTTTAATATTATTTTATGGGTCACATTTGCCTAGTGCCTCCAATTTACAAACTATCTAAAGGGTATCTTTTCAAAATTATGAAATTACAAATATAATACATTTTTAAGCAAAATATGTATTTGCATCTCTCTAACTTTAATTAAATGCATATAAGACATCTTAAGTTTTCAATATCGTTTATCATTGACACTCTAATGAATTCGTTAATATTTTATATTTTATTCGTAATTCTCGAACATCAAGAGTCAGCTTTGTATAATTTTTCAAACGGATCTTATTTGCGTACGGAAAAACATTTTTCAACTTAACGGAAAACCAAGTGGTAGACTATTAGGGGCAAAAAACAAATGCTATTAATAATTTTATGTGGTAATTTTGTAATTTCGTAAGTTAGAGACATATAATTTACACAATTAGTGAGTTGAGGGATCACTTATGTAATTTTATCATTATTTAATTTAAAAAATTGAAAGGAGTCGAAATTCCAACGACTAGTAAATTGCATTACAATATTAAATAAATATGATTATTTTGTAGTTTTCTCATTTTTATTTACTATATTTAAATATAAATGATAAATATTATTTTTTCTTTACAGTTTACAGGTGGCTCACATAGTCATCTCTTTGTTGGATCGATGATGATTAAAAGAATATTGGATAGAACGGTTATGGTTTGAGAGAAAAATGAGTCTGCTATTCTTTTGTAAAGCAAAATGATTACAGAGAATTGAAAAGAAATATTTCAACATTACGTTTATAGACTTATTTATAAAAGAAAGAAAAGATAAATTCAAAGAGATTTGATAACATAATTACATAAACTGAGGATCGCATTTGATCGTGTCGTTTGATCTAATCCTCGGGAGATTTGTTATGGTTGACTAGACTGTTTCTTTCAAAGGATAATTCACAATTTTCATATTTAATGATTACTTTGATTCCAACAAATTCCCCCTTGAAGTAATCTCCATTTTTCACTCCAAGTTTGATTCGTAATTCTTGAAATTGAGAGCTTTGGAGTGACTTTTCAAATATATCAGCTACCTACAAATTGTAAACTGTATATTTAATAGATGGATTTTCTTCTTTAAAAATTTCAGATAATTTTGAACATGGAGTTGTAATAATAGAACAGTGTTGAAAGTCGGGTTCAAAAACTTCAAATTCGGTGGAACAAAATTCTCCACCATTATTTGTCTTTAGACTCTTTAAAACGAGATTTTGATCTTTTTCTTCAGCACGAATAACCAAATTTGCATACTTTTAATTTTCAACTAAGCTTTCAATTTCAATAAGAGTTTCAGATGAAGAAACAAGAGTATCAAATTTATTTGTTTCAGATTTGATGAGTAGCCACTTTAAAATATAGTTTACTCTATAAATAATGACAGATACTATCAGATTTTTTCCAAAATCCAACATATTGCAATTAGAGTTTTCAAACACGACTGAGTAGCCATTTCGACTAAGTTGAGCCACACTTAAAAGATTTATATGTAGAAAAGGTACCCATAATGCATCATTGATAATTTTGTTTCCAAAAGGAGTCTTCATCGAAACTAAACCTTTCCATTTTGCTTCGATAATCGTTCAATTACCAATCTTTATTTTTGAAATTTCACCAGACATAAAAGAGTGAAAATATTTAATATCAGAAACCATATGACAACTGCAACCTGAATCAATAAGCCAATAATCTTCATAATTTTAAACATGTGATTTGTTGCATTCTTCAAAAATGTTTACGGTTGCAAACATGGTTTCCAAGTTTTCAAGAGTATTCACTGCTGTAGAAGTAGCAGTTTGCTCAGGAGTTTGAGATTTATTCGGACATATTTTCTCAATGTGTCCAGTTTGCCTGCAAAACTTACAAATTGCATCCGGCCTGCTCCAACAATTTTTCCAAATATGTGATGTTTTTTTACAATGACAACAAGACATAAACTCACATTGTTTTCACTCGTGGAATTTTTTATTTTTCAAATTTTGAAACTTTCCCTCTTGATTCATTTCAGTAGATAACTCTGCATTCTTTATGCTGGTTAAAGCAATTTCAGAACCTCTAGAATCCCACGATAACAGCCTGTTTTCCAAAGCTTGTAATGAACTGTATACTTTAGCCACAGAAATGTTTTTATAATCTGGAGAATTTTCCAACACACTTACATTTGGTTCAAACCGAAGCAAAACCATGTGTAGAAGCTTTTTGGCAACAGTGAATTCATCTTTATTTCCTCCTAGCATATTCAATTGATTAACAACTTTTGAAATCCGATCAACATATTGTTTGATACTTTCAGAGGAAGTCATTTTCAGATGTTCGAATTCATGTTACAGCTTTGTAATTTTCAGCTCCTTTGTGAGATCATCTCCCTCAAATTCGAGCTTCAATTTATCCTAGATTTTTTTTGTTCTGTTTTTAATCCAAGAACTCTGGGTGAAATGGTTCTGTCAAGACCAGAGAAAATAACGACTCTTGCCTGTCCTTTTCGAGCCATCAATTTTTCGTGTCTCGTGATTTGGGCTAAGGACGGTGCATTCGGAAGTACGAGTTCTGTATTTTCCTCAACAACCTCCCAAAGCTTTAAAGCTTCTAAATATGCTTTGATATTGCCCGGGGTTATTTATGTAATTATGATAACCCCGGGGCTCGTCTGACGTGGTTAAAGGGTATTTTTGAATTTCTCTTGTATTTCTTGAGTGATGTGATTTCATGGATATTCTCGTAATTTGGCCATGTTGGGCCCCTATATGAGGATTCTGATGGTATTTTGAGCGGTTTTGGATGATTTCGGTCGGAAATGATGTTAGAGGTATTTTTGTAATTTGGCACTCGGAAAGCTCGTTAGCGACCTAAAATGATATTTTTGGCTATCTCCTAAGCATTTGGAGACAATGAACTGTCAAAGAATATTCCAGGGTAATTTCTCGACATTACTTGTTATTCATGTTCGATCGGGGTGCATTTTTGAAGTTCCGGACGCTATGAAACTTATTCCGGTTCCATTGTGCATTTTCTAAGTGAGTTGAGCTAATTTGATTAGGACTGAGGTTTTGGACCCTAAGTTGACTTATTGGACCGAGTTTTTCTATAAATACAATACTCTAGGCTCCAGAAAAGGATTCAGACTCTTGTCACGCTTCCCAAAGCTATCGTTTTTGCAAGATAAAGCTCCAGTCGCGACTTTTTGTCATAAAGTCGCGAGAGGTTATTTCTCAAGAAGTCGCGACATTTTGATCCCTCGGTCGCGAGTTTGTGACTCACGACTTTGTGTAAAGCATGACCCGCAAGGTTTTGCATGGCTGGTCGTGTGCCATTCGCGAGGTTTTGTTCATAGCCGTGACATTTTGTTCATAGGCGCGACGTAATGTGCCATTCGCGAGGTTTTGCATGACTGGTCGCGAGTTTGTGAACTGACTCGCGACTTTTTGCTCGTTGAGCCGCGACCACATGGCTAGCCGTGCGGACTCGACCCATGACTCGCGACTTTGTGGTCACACTCACGAGATTTTGTCAAAAACTCGCGACTAGCTTGGTCCACGGCGCGACGGAGTGGATTCGATCGTTTTTTATACCGTTTTCATTCGGAATATCATTATCTCATGATTGTACTTGTATCCTTTGATTATTATAGTGGAAACCAAGGTAGAGCTATGCTCTCCCGAGAACGTAAGCTCACGCATTGTGGGTCCAACCCCGTATATCGCTCGTGTCCCCACAACAATTAAATTCCGAATAATTAAAAAATTGACTGATCTAATAATAAACGCTCTAAAATATATTTAGGTGAGATCATGCTTGCATGTGAGAAGCCCAGATTGGATAATCTTCTCCGTTGAATTTCCAGACAGCTCCAGAGGAAATTGCATCCAGAGACATACTGACAGATTTGATTGAATAGTTTAGCCGCCCCACTGTTGTTTTTTTAAAATAAACCGGCTCTGATATCACTTGTTGGATTCAAGACGTAGAATTGATGATGATTAAAAGAATAGTTGATAGAACGACTATGATTTAAGAGAAAAATGAGTCTGTTATTCTTTTGTAAAATAAAATGATTACAGATAATTGAAAAAAAATATTTTCTTCAAACAAATTCAAATTTCTATTTCAACATAACGTTTACAGACTTATTTATAAAAGAAAGAAAAGATAAATTCAAAGAGATTTGATAAACATTTAACTGTGTCCTTGATTTAATACTATGTAGATTTGTTGCGGTGTTTATTATAATGGATAATTCACAATTTTGATGCATAATGATTACTTGGATTCCAACACTCTTTCCCTCATAAACAGAACAGTCGAACGCATGTGCTGTGTTTGAACGTCTCTACGCCCGTTAGGTTCATTCCCCCATTTGAAGGTTGCGACAGCGATGGGGAATTGCTTCTCCGATTTGGAAGGCGGCCGGGCGGCAGTCGGTACCATCGCATCTTCCTCTGCGGCTGGTTCAAACGATGCTGTCGATGTCTTTCTCCGGTCTCGCGGTTACAGTGGATTGTATTCGGAGATTCAGGTTTGTTTTAGCTATCTAATCCGGATTCTGAAATGGTGGAGTTCACCCTTTCATTTTCATTGTGCAGTTTTATGGGTAAATTTCGGGGAGCGGGAACTGATTTTTGTTTGTGTGATCAGTTGTGTAGTGGTGTAGTTTTGGATAGGTAGCTGTGATTCTGTGACAGTGGATTAGTTGTCTATATTTCGATAATTGACTCTGAAACTTAGCAATGGGTCGGATTGGATGAAATTCAAAATATGAATTGTTGGATTATAATGATTATTTTTCTTTGATAATAGTGTATTACGATATTGGAGTTTTTTAAAAAATTCTTTAGAAGGTGTTGTTCAACAAATTTCTCATGAATTCTTCAGGGTCATGATTTTATTGCTTTACATATTATGCAGCTATCTCTATCTGCTTCCAAATTGCGAGATCTTGATGTCCTCTCCAAGGTTTGTTGTTGTATCAAAATTCCAATGATTCAGAAGAAATGGTCTTGTGTGTTTCATATTTTAGATAATCTCATAAACAATATTTCAAGTCCAGGTTGGTTTATCCTTCTCCAGGTGATTGGTTCTTGTATTGATTTTATTTTTGGTGATTTATTAACTTGACGGAGAATCATACTTATTATTTTAAAAATTGGACAACTCAATATTTATTTGTATGTTGTTGAAATCAATGTGAATACTTAAAATATTGAACCTTAATCATTGTTATAATCATTATTTTATTCTGCTGCTTAATTTGATTTGAAATGCTCTATTTTTATATATTGTTCATTTTCTGGAAATTCTCATAACTGATGTGAACAATGAACAATGTGCATTTTGTTGTTTCATTTCAGAGTGATCCCATGGCAGTTGTATATCTGAAGAGAAGCGATGGTTCACTCCAAGAACTTGGCCGCACAGAAGTTATTTTAAATTCGCTTAATCCAAAGTGGATAAAAACATTTACTGTTACTTATCAGTTTGAGACTGTACAGAATTTGGTGTGAGTTTTAGTCATATGGTCTATGTTTTTGTATGTCTTCACGTATTTTGGCCTGATTCTTAGAATGAACTGGCGTTCACTTCAGGTTTCGTATCTATGACATTGACACCCAGTTTCACAATATAGGTGTAAAGGTATGTCTAGCGCATTCCTACTGTCTTTGCTTAAGAATAAAATATTAACTGAATCTTCCCTGTTGTGTTCATTGTATGATAAATCAATGTAAATTGATAAATAATTTTTGTATGGGGCATGTTTCACTTTTTGTACAATTTATGCTTCCAACGATGAGTAATATCAGATACTTATCTGTAATAATTCCCTTTCTACATATATTTCTCGATGTATTATGATTCTTTAATCGTAATAGTTTCTGTTCAAAGTTTTCAGAGTCGGCAGTAGTTCTTTCCCTTTCTGGCAATTATTATTATGTATTTTTATCATGGTTTCCCATATGCAGTGTTCATTGACTTGTATTTTTACAGCAACATATCTGCATTTTTTGTGAAGGAACTTGAGCTGGAGCATCAGCAGTTTCTTGGCGAGGCTAGTTGTACATTATCAGAGGTATGGATGCACATCAACTTGATGTTCTTTTGAACTTGAATCTTCTAGATATGATGTGTCTTTAAAGTTTTTGTAGTCCTCCTAATGGTATCCCTAGCTTTAAATTTTTTTGAGACATCCATAGAACCATGTCTCCATGTTGACTGCTTTGCTAACCTTGACTTCTGTATGTGCCATGTGACTTACTATTAGAAACTGAACCCGCTACAGTGGCCGCTTTCTCAACATAACGCATAATGCTTCCGTAGGAGTTTTTCGCTTCTTTCATTTAACATGGAATCCACAAAGTTTTTCGTCATAAGATACTGGTTTTCAAATAGTTTTGATTTTTGGGGGGTTTGTCTTATTTTTTTATTTTTTCGAACGGAAATCAAATCTTATTTTCTGCATAGTATGATTTTATTTTTTTCATATGATTTTTCTATGTACTTTATTGTGTTCTAGATAGTGATGAAATCATGTGGGGTACATTTGGATATTATGCGTGGAGAAGATTCTTTTATGACCCATAAACAGAAACATGGCCAACTCATGATTTATGCTGAAGAAAATGTTGCTTCAAAGACAACTGCGGAGTTGATATTAAGATGTTCAGACTTGGAATCCAAGGACTTCTTGTCCAAAAGTGTAAATGCTCTTCCACATGATTTTTCTTTTTTCCACTATACTCCATTAGTGTTTCTAATTGATGATAAAACGCACTTTTCGCTCGATTGAAATTTTCAGGATCCATTTTTGTTAATATCCAAATTCGCCGAAAGTGGAATCTTAGTTCCAATATGCAAAACTGAGGTCTTGAACAATGATCATCGTCCAAAATGGAAACCGATTTGCTTGAGTATTCAGCAAGTGGGGAGCAAGGTACTCAATTGTTTATTCTAGAAGCCTGTGTTCCTTGGTATTATCTCTAGTGTTTTTTATTTTTAGTTGCTCTCATTTTCTGTTGGTTTGTTATCAATCAAACCATATTTTTTTCTGAATAAATACTGCTGAATGGAGATTGCAATGATATGTTTCAATGTTTTGACATGGTCCCTTATGAGATTGCAATTATATGTTTTTTTATGCACATTTTCTTCCGCGATTTTGATATCATTCAGTATTTCAGGAAAGCCCATTAATTATAGAGTGTCTTAACTTCAACAGAAATGGAAAACATGACTCATTGGGGTAATGAACTATATTTTATTTGATGTTTTCTGCAAATTCCGTCACTCAAATATGGTTTTCTGACTTGGCCCTAATTCTTCAGGAGAATTCAGAAATCTCTGTCAGGTTTAGAGAAGCTAAATTCTATTGGCGAGGGAGAAAATTTGAGCATGCCTTTGACCATGGGACAAAATCGCCAAAACAAAGTAAATGCTCATGTGCTCGTATAGCAGTTGACCAATTTATAGTATGAACTCATTTTTCAAACAGGTCTTAAAGAGTCAATTTTTTGTGGACAAGTATTCAGAAACCACCAATCATACATTCCTCGATTATTTGGCTGGAGGGTTCGAGTTAAATTTTATGGTGGCAATTGATTTTACAGGTATGCCCATCATCTAACTTCCTTGAAATGCATATGCTCTTTCTGTGTATAGTAAAATTGTATCATATGCAGTGTCATTCAAAATCTATTTGCATACATGTATCTATGCAGAGACATGTCTTGTTAATGTCTATTTTTGTGAAATTACCTAGGCGAGCACATTTTTGTTCTTTCTTTTCAAGCTGTTTCTCTTAATATTATGAACTCAAGATAAATGTTCTGTAACTGTAACTGTAACTGTAACTGTAACTTAAATGTCTCGTCACATAAATTCATAAACTTAGTATCTATTTCGGGATGCATAGGCATGTCGCTTGTTTGACTTGCTTACTGAATATTTCCAGTACTTGTTTTCAGCTTCAAATGGAAATCCCCGATTACCAGATTCTTTGCACTTCATTGATCAAACAGGACGACCGAATGCATATCAGAGAGTGAGATATGTTCATGAATAAAGGTTCATATTTCCTTGTTAAGGAATCAGTAATTAATTTGTTGAATTTAGGCCATTTTAGATGTCGGGGGAGTCTTGCAATACTATGATTCTGACAAAAAGTTCCCCGCTTGGGGTTTCGGAGCTCGCCCAATAGATGGGCCGGTATCACATTGCTTCAATTTAAATGGCAGCAGTAATTACTGTGAGGTTAGCCTGAAGACAGACTTGCCATTATTTTCAACACTTTTATGTCATCTCTTATTCATAAAGCAATCTTTTCTTCGAATTTTTCCAGGTTGAAGGAATCCACGGAATCATGAGTGCTTATACTAGTGCTCTTTTTAATGTCTCATTAGCAGGACCAACATTATTCGGACACATTGTCACAACTGCAGCACAGATTGCAAGTAACTCAGTTGCTCGAAACGAAAGAAAATATTTCATTTTATTGATCATTACGGTACGCCTCGAATATTTTTCCGCATAAATTTGATGTTTCACTTATAAATTTGCCTCTCTTAGGATGGAGTAATTACAGATCTCCAAGAAACAAAAGATGCTCTTGTTTCTGCATCTGATTTACCGTTATCCATTCTTATCGTCGGTGTTGGAGGAGCAGATTTTAAGGAAATGGAGGTACTTTTTATTTTGAGAAAATTGCATAAGTAGCTCTTCAACTTACGAGCTGTGTAATGAGTATGTCCCAATTTATGAAATTGCAAGAATGACACCTAAATTTATCAACACCGTTTGTTTATTATCCTTTACATTCTAGCACCCGGTTTTCCGTTAAGAATAACACTCATGCAAACGTTTTCTGTTAGCATGAGTGATCCATCAAAGTACTCAAATAAGATCCGTTTGAAAAATTTTACAAAATTGACATGTTCGTTAGAGTGCCAATAATAAACGGTATTGGAAACTTGAGGTGTCTTATGTACATTTAATTGAAGTTAGAGTGCTAAAAATGCATATTTTTGCTCAAAAAGTGTAGCATGTTTGCAATTTCGCAACTTATAGTGCATGCCCTTTACACAACCCGTAAGTTGGGGGCCGTAGCCAAACGCTACCCTTTTTGTTTCTTCAAATTCATTGAGTCTCTCCATTCGTACTCCATGTTTTTTATTTCTTCATTCGATTCGTTCATGATCAGATATTAGATGCTGATAAAGGTAACAGATTAGAGAGTTCAGTAGGCAGAGTTGCTTCGAGAGATATAGTTCAGTTTGTACCTCTACGAGATGTTCATAGTAAGATTCATCGTATTTTCTCATTAATATATTCTCGTTAATGTATCGAAATTCAAAACAGTGAGCGGAGGAGAGATCTCGATTGCTCAGTCGCTTCTCGCAGAGTTGCCATCGCAGTTTCTAACGTACATGCGTTCTAGAGGTATTGTTCCCTCTTCATAAGGTTAGTTTCTTTCAACGGTAGATATATTTATTGTTTTGATTTACTCTAAATTGAAGTAGTTAATGTGCTTTATTAACTTAATTCACTTGCTTGTTACTCTATTCACTCCTAAGAAGCTTATGTTTGTCAAGTTAGTTTTACTCAAGAAAGTCATATGGTTCATATTGGTATAGTTTCTGAAACCCGTTCGATTGATGAACCGAAAATCTCTTCTATTAATCGAACCAATCAGTATATCGTTCGGTATAAATTAATATTTTTTTAAAAAATAAAAATTGTAAAAAAATTCCCTGGGTCTATCAAGAAAAACCCATTCTCTGATCCGGGAACGCAATACTGGTCAAAATATTGGCTCAATGGTATGTATAAAAACATTGGCTCAAACTTAATATATTTACAAATATTAATATGTTATTTAATAATAAAATAATTTAAAACAATAATTTTTTCAATGAGCCAAAAATATGTTTTCCCATATTTTATTAAAATATTGGACAGATTATAGGTTCATTATGTTAAATTTGGTCCAATAGGCATAATTGTAATTGGTTTTTGATTGATTTTAGCATTTAGATAGAAATTGAACTAGTTTTTTGTTAGCATTATAGGAGTGTGTTGGATAGATGTTAGTACCGGTTCACGGTTGGATCGGTTTGACCGATCAGTCCGAACTCGATCCAAAAACAATGATCACTTGTATTAATGGTATTATCGGTAGGGGTGTTAGGTTGGATTGGGTTAGTGCTTAAATCCAAATAAAAATGAAATAAGTAAAATCAAAACCAAATCAAAATATTCTGAGTGAATAAAAATCAGTGAATCTAAATATAATCTAGTTCATCTATTTTATTTTTATAAAAATAAATTAAATGTCATTATATAAAATAATTTAATAATATTATAAATAATTATTAAATGTATTATAAATGGGTGATGTGCAAATTTGGTCGTTGTAGTTTATAGTTTTAGTAATTTTGATCTTCCTACTTGGGCAATTGTGGTAAATTAGATCACTAATCTTTATGTGTGACAAAATTAGTCCTCATACTTTCTCACATTTGATAAATTTGGTCCTCAATATTGTATATGTGTGGTAAATTTGGTCTACGAAGTTTGTAATTTGTGCAAGTAGAATCATTCAACTTTGTTTATGACATATTTGGTCCTCGTAGTTTGATAACATTGGCAAATTTACTCCCTAACGTTGTTAGTATTCCCCAAACTTTGGAAATCTTGACGAAAAGGTTGACAAAGGACCGTCACACGAAGGTTGATGGAAGGGGGCAACGCAAAACTGATACCGACAGTGTGCTGCTACGGTTTTTTAGTTGACTCGAAAGTTTGGTAATAGTTAGCAGATCCTTCTCTACAATGAAAAACGGACGACACTACGGCCAAGGGCGATGAGGCGAAGGATGAACGATGAAAACTCAATTCAATTTCACTACAAAGATTTTAACGTCCGTTAGGGTTTAGAATGACCGATTTTGCCAATTTTTTAAAACGGACCACACTAATGACAAGGAATGTGTGTGAATTAATGAGATCTGTTTTGTTTAATTTAATTTGGATGACTAATTATGAACTTTGATAATCGGTTTTCCAAATGTTACAAATTAGGATGATCGATTTTGCCAAATGTCCAAAATTCAATGACTGAAAATGCTAAAATAAATTTAAATGACTAAATTTGTCTAAATGATCAAACTACGAGAATCAAAAGCGTCATTTTGTCATTATAAATACAATTGATAAATCAAAATATTATAATGTTTAATGGACTCATTCACTCCCCCATACCATCCATTGAGAATTTGTTGGCTTTCGTAAAATCTGCTAAGAAATTTGAAAAACTAGCCAAGTAGTACTATATCTAAATACACATTTATATATATCATACTACCATGGTTAGGTGAAGTATAATCGGTTCCTTTTGTAAATAAGATCAATCATTTAACTCATGGTTTTAAAAATCGGTCGAACCGGTGGATCGTAAATGTTTTCTATTGGTCGGATCGATTTGAACCGGTTTAATAGAAAAAAAAAATTAATGAACAAGAGAAATATATTTTTTTACAAAAAACTCTAAATAAATTCTTAAAAAATATAATTAGGTAATATAAAAAAATTGTGATATATATTTTAAAAATAAATATATATTTTTAATATAAATGCTTAAAAACCGGTTTTGAGTGAAATAAATCGGTTCAACCAGCTTTTTTGGCCCCGAAACCGGTTTTTAAAATAATAGGCCAACCAATTTAAATCGGATCGGAATAATGAACGATTCCCGGTCGAACCGGCCGATCCGACCGGTTTTTTAAAACCATGGTTTATCTCGGGTTCCTACTTCTTAAAAACATTTTCATATTATTATATTTTATTTTTAAATATTTTAATATAGAGTAATTACATTTTAAAATATATATGGATAATTTAACACAATAAATAATTTTTTATTCATTTATATATTAAATTTAATATAAATACAGTCAATGTTACGAAATTAAGAGATAACAATTCTGTATTGCAATCACTGAAGTCATTTACATGAACTTTAATTCGGAGTATTCGTAAATATATATAATATTTGATTTATAATTACTATATATTAAATAATAATATAATTAAATATAAAATTGAAAAATAAATGGATAAAATTTGTGTAATGGAATGACAAAATTAATATGATGAGACTGAGATAGTAATGAATAAAAAAAATAGAGAAAATGGCGACTTGGTCCCCAAAGTTTGGATAATTTGGTAATTTTGGTCTTCAAAATTTCGAGGGGCAAAAACAGTCCCCAAAGTTTTGATGATTTGGCAAAACCGACCCCCAAATTAATTTTCGTCCGGTGACCTAATTTGCCACAAATTACAACTTTGGGGACCAATTATGCCACACGCACATAACTTTGGGGACTGGTTTTGCCAAAATTCGCAAACTTTGGAGACCCGTTTTGCGTACATAAAACTTTGGAGGCTGGTTTTGCCAAAATTGGAAAGTTTGGGGACCAAAATTGCCAAAAATTTCAAACTTTGGGGACCAAAACTGTCTTCCGCCCAAAAAAAAATATGTGGATGAATTATAATTTAATGAAATATAAACTAAATGTGTAAAGTATTAGAGTACAACGGTACAACTAAGTTAAATATTTAATTTGCAATATATATAGATGAATAAAGTAAATTATACTAAAAATGCAATTTAAATTTTGAATGTAATACTTGCAATACACACATTATATAATGAGTTTGTTTGAATCGATCTTCAAAATATACAGGAAGATGTATATTATTAAATTATAAATAAGATTATCGTAAATTTATTATAGTGCTTAGTAAAAATATGGTATAATAATCGTAATTTATCTAAAAATATTAATATATTCTTATTATAAAAAAATAAGGATATGTATATTTTAATTAAAAATAAGTATATCTACATTGTGTCATATCTTGTTTTAGTTGATGGAATGGTAATATTTTAAGCTTTTGTTTTGTATGTATTAAAGAATAATGATTTTGTGATCACACTTCACCGTATCGTATTTTAGAGATTATATTTATCAAAATTAAGAAATTTTGTGAACCAAATTTATTAAATCATATAAATTTAAATATAATCCGCCCAAAATAAATCTTATTTACTAGTTGAGACTTGAGAGATATCAAAACCAATATAATCCGTACGGTGCATTATTTAATTAACTTTAAATATTTGATTTCCGCCCTAAACCCTATTATCGTATATTTATTTTTATTTAAGAGAATATTTCTTAAATATGCTTCACCACAATGTGTATATTTATATTCCCAATCATCCCGTGATGGAGTAAAAGTTTAAGCCTTGATTTTACTTGTGTTTGTTAATGATTTTGTGATGTCTACTGGGGTTGAGGCGCATGGGAAGTTCCCGTCGCCGGCAGCCGTGGCGATGGCGGGGGAGGCGGAGCCCACAGGGACTTATGTACCGGTGAAGAAATCAGACACTATACCGCTTGAACACGTTCTGTCGGCCTTGCGAGAGACTAAAGAGGAACGGGAAACGAGGATTCGAGGTTTATTTAGTTTCTTTGATTCGAATAAGGAAGGGTATTTAGATTCTGTTCAGATCGAAGAGGGGCTTTCGGCGATGGAAATTCCAGCGGATTATAAGTTTGGAAAGGAATTATTGAGTGTTTGTGATGCGAATCGCGATGGGAAAGTTGATTATCTTGAGTTTAAGAAGTATATGGATGATAAGGAACTTGAATTGTATAGGATTTTTCAAGCTATTGATGTGAAGCACAGTGGACGTATTCTTCCTGAAGAGTTAATGGCTGCGCTTGTTAATGCTGGTAAGTTTACTTAATTATGCTTTCTTTTAACATTTTTTTTCAGTTTATATTTTTCAATTACTGCTCTTGAGATGTGAAAAATGTCCCACATTGTAAATTGGATTAGATTATAAGGGTGAATTGAGTTGTTTAAGTTTTTTATGATGTAGTTTTCTCCCTTTATTCGTTATATCCATGCACACCCTCCATGTGAATTGACCCGACTCTAGAAATTTAACACTTTTCGTATATATGGGTGAATTGACTTGTTTAAGTTTTTTATGATGTAGTTTTCTCCGTTTATTCGTTATATCCATGCACATTCTCCATGTGAATTGACCTGACTCTTGAAATTTATCATCGGCTTTTTGTATATTAGGTTCAATGTTTGCAAGGAGGTTTCTTTTAATCAGCAAGTATATGATCATTATAATTGGAGAAATTTCTTGCTATTTTAGAACTTCAATGTCTATTTATAGGGTGCATATATACTGTGTTTGCGGATTGTTCTTAATAGTTTCTTAATTTTTTAATAAATTCACCGAAACCGAAAGGCATAATTTGTTGTGTTCATGCTATATGATGTGGTTTGAAGTGTTACTTTAATATTTGTGAAGAGATAAAACATGCAGTTTACTTATGCAGGGATTGAAATTAATGATATTGAGCTCGCTAGTTTTGTTGATTATGTTGATAAAGACAAGAACGGGATCATTACATTCGAGGACTGGAGAGATTTTCTATTATTCTATCCTCACGAGGTCACAATCGAAAACATATATCGTTACTGGGAGAGGGTATTTCTTGTAGATATCGGTGAACAAGCCGTTATTCCCGAAGGTGTAAGCAAGCATGTCCACGCTTCAAAATATTTAATCGCAGGTGGAGTTGCTGGAGCTGTATCTCGTACTTTTACCGCACCTCTTGATCGTCTCAAAGTTATGTTACAAGTACAAACTTCTCGAGCTGAAATTTCTACCGCGATTAAATTCATTTGGAGGGAAGGTGGTGTTTTAGGTTTCTTTAGAGGTAATGGTATAAATGTGCTCAAAGTTGCACCTGAAAGTGCTATAAAATTTTATGCATATGAAAAGTTGAAGAATATTATTGGAAGTGAAAACGGAGATATCGGGACAACAGGGAGACTTGCATCAGGTGGATTAGCAGGAGCAGTAGCACAAGCTTCAATTTATCCGATGGATCTTGTGAAAACGAGGCTACAAACATTTGGTTACGAAAAAGGGAATGTTCCAAGTATTGTAAAATTATCAAAAGACATAATGGCTCAAGAGGGACCTCGGGCTTTTTACCGAGGCTTAGTTCCTTCACTTCTCGGCATTATCCCGTACGCAGGTATCGACTTAGCTGCCTACGAAACTTTGAAAGATTTGATGAAGAAGTATATTATTCACGATAATGGTATGATTTCTAAATCCTTTTTACTTTATCATTTTAAACAAAAAAATCAATATCTAGTTTATACATCATACAGAACCTGGTCCTTTGGTGCAACTTAGCTGCGGTACAATCTCGGGAGCCCTCGGAGCATCATGTGTTTACCCTCTTCAGCTTGTGAGAACAAGGTAATTTATTCCTCTCCTTAAAGGGTCTTTTTTTCTACCGTATTTGTATTTGTGATCATTTTTTGAAGCTTGGATTCCACTAAGCCACCGGAGTTCATTTCTACTTCCATAACATTTATTATGGGCGGAAGGCATTTTTGGTCCCCATTGTTTTGAGTTTTGTCAATTTTGGTCCCCAAACTTTATACATTTTGGCAAAACCAGTCCCCGAAGTTTGATATTGGCAAAACCGGTCCCTAAACTATATATTTGTGATCATTTTTTGAAGCTTTGCTTCCACTAATCCACTAGAGTTCATTTCTACTTCCATAACATTTATTATGGGCGGAAGGTATTTTTGGTCCCCAAACTTTATAAATTTTGGCAAAACCAGTCCCCGAAGTTTGATGTTAGCTAAACCGGTCCCTAAACTATTATATTTGTGATCGTTTTTTGAGGCTTCGATTGCACTAAGCCACCCGAGTCCATTTCTACTTCTAAAGTTCATTAAAGAGCTATTCTTTTAAGCTCAGAAAATGCTCCATAACTGCTAAACTAATGTTGTTCTTCAGGATGCAAGCTGAGAGTAACGGGGCATCTTATAGTAAAATGTCTGATGTCTTCCTGAGAACTTATCATATTGAAGGCTTACGAGGATTCTACAAAGGACTTTTCCCTAATCTTCTCAAAGTTGTCCCTGCAGCGAGTATCACATATCTCGTTTACGAGACAATGAAAAAGAATCTGGACCTCAGTTAAATTGCAAAACCATAAGGCATTCGCAAGATAACGACGAAAAGATCTTCTGTTTATTACTATTATTTGCCATCATTTTGTGTGATGATGCATCTGATTTTGATGATCTCTGTGCAGGAGATCAACGGATCCATGACTTTAGTATACTTACATGATAGTTTTTTGAGCTTTTAGAATGTCGATTTTTTGGGATTAATGCATAGTAGTCGTTTTTTTTCGGTTTACTCCATCTTTGGCACGAAATCGTACAATACCTTTTGATGATCTCTGTGCAGGAGATCAACTGAACTTTATTAACTTACATTATAGTGTTTTGAGCTTTTAGAATGTCGATTTTCGGGATTATTGCGTAGTAGTAGTTTTTTGTTCGGTTTTCTGAATGTTTGGCAACAATTGGCACGAAATTGTACAATACCTTTCGATGATCTCTGTGCAGGAGATCAAGTTATCCATGGCTTTATTAACTTACACTAGTGTTTTGAGCTTTTTAGAATGTCGATATTTGGGATTGCCATATTAGTAGGTATTTCAATGGGTCGGGTTTGATCAAATCCACGCCCGTCTCACTAATAACTTCAAATTCATGTTCGTCTCAAATCCGCATTGGGTTGGAATATTCAAATTCATACCTTATCTTTGTGAATGTCCGCTACACGGCGAATAATCCAACCACGTAAAATTTCAAATAATAAAAAATATAAATAATTTTTTTCATTTTTTTCGATAATATTTTTTTTATTTTTTTATAAATATTTAAAATAAAAAGTGATAAATATATTACAATATATTGTTTTTATTTATTATTGATATTTATAAACATATCGAAATTTTAAAATAATGTAAAGAAATATTAAACTTTGAAAATAATAAAAATAGTACAAAAATTGTTATAATTAAACAACTCCAAACTCAAAAAGTAAATATTTTTCTAATATTTATAATTGCATATTTAATCCAAAGTATTAAAAATAATTGTTGTTTAATTTTAATATATGTTAATGTTTTAAACATGAATATCATTTTTATTTGATCACTTAACCTTAAAATGTTAAAAAATATATCTAAATTTTAAAATTGTATAAATAACATATTTATATATTAAAAATTACATAAATAACACTTTAATAACACATATTTTTAATATATTAAAAATTGTTTACAATAAAAAATTATATATTAAAAATTACATAAATAACATAAATAACACTTTAAAAATTACCAAAAAATGGATGGAAAATCATCATTTTATAGTCGATGTTCATTTATAATTATGTGTAAAATACACAATTTCTAAATTTTGGACATAACTTTTACATTATACTTGGTTACAAAATAAACGAAAATATTATGATAACACCAAAATACATGCATTCAAATAAACATAGTTTTATAAAATTGATAAGATAAATTCTTATTATTATAATTTATAAATATAATAAATTTAATTATAATTACATATTATGAATACAAACATATTGACATATAAGATATTTACAAAAAATATTAAATATAAAAACTTTAAATATTACATTAAATTTAGAGGGTATGATAGATATGAGTTTCAATAGAAATCCACATCCACCTCGCCCCACGGTGGATTTATCATTTTTAAACTCTTACACTCCCTATACCCACCAAAAATCCAACCCTTACGGGTAGTGTTGTGGTCTGAAAACGGGGATATCAATAGTCGTCCGGTTCGTTGCAAGACGAACTCGGTTTTAATTTATTTTGTATGGAGAAAACGATTTAGAATCAAAGGAAAATGACAAGGTAATTTTAGAGTGGAAAACCCCTGAAATAAGTGGAAAAAACCACTTGACTAAGAGCTGAAAATGCTCTTAGTCGATCCAATAATCAAGCTATTCATTACAGATGACATGTTTGTTCTCTAGAAATAACAAGTGAAGGGAAAGCTACAGGGGGAATAAGAGAAAACCGAAGAAGAGAGATTGTTTTCGTTTCCAAGTGTCCATTTTATAGACATTTCATGTTGTATGAACAGTGGGGTGTCGTTTTGTTCTTGTCCCATGCAGCTAGGTCGGCTCGTGTCGGGCACGACAGTGGCCGGGCGTAGCTCTAGCCGTCTGCACGGCGCTAGGCCTTTCGACGCTACTAGCCGACTGTCTCCAGACCAGGGGAGGCTCGTACGACTCTGTCATGCACGACTCTCACAAGATCATCAGAGGCTATTGTCACATGTTTGAGGAGTGCGGATGGCCCGAAGCGTAATCTGTGCCTCCTGGACCGATCGGTCCCGATGAGGGGGAGAACACATGATTCCGTCGATCGGTCCCGATCACTAAGATCGAGTCTTCGGGCCCGGCTATGCTCGCCGGGCCATGTATTCGTGTGCGCTGGATCTGGGCCTCCAAGTTCAGCTTATGTCACATGGGCTGGCTTGGCTCAACTTGGGCCTAACCATGTTCGGGGTACTGGGTTCCGAATGTCTCATCTCTAGTCCCTCGGACTTTATCGCCATCGTGTTGGTGATGTTAATTCGACCATCATATTGAGAGCATTTGAGGCGGGGGTGCCCAATCGAACCAACAGAGGATCGCATCCGAACGGAGCGTGACAGCGTTCTTGAGGACCGATCATGTATTTAAGAAATTTCAAAGTGTCAATTTTTAAATTTGAAATCTGTAACGGTCATGGGCAAAAGCGTAATTCTGAGCTTTATAATAGTCTGCGTCTTTCCGTATTCCAAAGGGGGGATATGCCGTCAGACTGCAGCTGCCTGCAGGGGTGACATATCACCCTGTGAGTGGCCAATGCACGGCTATAAAAGTCGGGATTTCGGCACTGTGTAATCATTTCTGCAATTTGCAAAAAGAAAATCTGAGCCCTAGAGTTCTCTGGCGATTTCCTTCGACTGTCTTCAAACTCCGATTTCCTCTCAAATCATAAGGTAACCATCCATGACACCCCGTATGGCTAGGTATCCGATTATCTCCGAGATGTACCTCGAAGGGTTTCCGGTCAAATTCTCAATCCCTGCCCATTATCCCATATGGAAAGAGAAGGATGACGTTCCATGCTTCATTCTCGCTGAGATGAACGTTCCTGCTACGGCATTACCCGTTAGCTATGCCTCCCTGAGATCCAGCATGCAATTTTCCCTTCATCCTTTCGTCGCAACCGTACTTCGGGAGATTCACTGCCCCACCTTCGCTCTTTTTCCTGGCAGTTACGTCTATATAATAGCCTTTATTTTTTACTGCCATAGGTAGGGGGTAGAACCAATCCTGAGAGATTTTTTCAACCTATTCTTGGTGGGATCTTAGAGGGGAAGGAGGTTGCTAGGAGGTCGTAAGTTGTACTACCTAGCGACCCGAATGAAGGATTTTATTATCGTTTACAAGGAAGATTCCTTTCATGAATGAGAGTCTTGCTATGTATAGATAAACATCCCGAGGAAAGACATGTTGAAGGTAACCTTTCTAACCTCCCATCCAGACATCGGGAAGTTGGACCAATCCCGGTTCAACCCATCCCACCAGGATATTGCCAAAACATTGGCAAGACTTTCTCCTCCCGAAAGGCGTCTGAAACGAATAGATATACTTCGGGAGAAGAAACTGCTAGAGATAGGGGTGGCAGGCAGGACTGGTGCCCCTACCCCGAATGGGATATTCTCTAGCTCCGACTCGTCGGAGTCAGAAGGATCGGGTATGACTTTAGCTTGCTTTAGTTCATATCTCCTGATTCTTATTATTCTTCTTTTGCAGATTCCACAAATACGATGTCTGGGAACCGGCTTGCCGCGTTGGCTGCTGTTGCAAATGCCAAGAAGGATGCCCAAATGCAAGCATCCAAGCCAACCTTCAACGCCGCTGATGGATCTTCGCGATCGGCGGGAAGCTCCAGCAGTCAGAAGGCGGAGCCCTGATTGATGGAAGAGGTAGACGATGTGATTTCTAAAAGAATTCGCTCGTTAGGCCTTCCCGCCATGTACAGAATCGGAAATAACTCCCCTCTGGGTCTTAACGTCGTGCGGTTGTTGCTGCATGGGTCAATGCGGGTGGAGAACGTCCGCCAATCCTCCAGCCTAGGGGACAGAGTGTCAAAGCCTCCTGTCCCTGCGTCCACCAACAAGCGAGGCCCCGAAGAGGAAGCCCCGAAGCAATACAAGAGGTTGCGGTCAGCAGTGGGCAAGCCCGCAGCCCCGATCCCGGCGAAAGGGATCACAATTGGGGATAGATCAGTCCCCTCATCATCGAAGCCGGAGTCCATTCGGGAGGCTATCCAGGAGATGGTAGCCTCCAATTCCAAAGCCCAGGGATCGAAAAGGGTTCCCCCCTCATGGAAAGACGCCGCTCTCGAAGAATACCGGCTCTTGGGGAGAAAAAACTCACCCGGTATCGACGGCGCACTCTCCGGCCTGGTGCTATCCTATATGGAGTCCCAAGCCGTGGTAAGTTATCTTCAACTCTCGTCGCCCGATCTGGTCTTTGTTCTTGATCAAGGATGTTTCTTGCAGGCACACAGATGGGCTCTGGACCTTGCCTCTGCCGTCCAGCTAAGCCGAAACATCTCTTCGGATTCCGAAGATCTAGAAAGTCGACTTGTCTTAGCTCAGCGGCAAGTCGAGATCAATCAACAAGAGCTGGAATCGGTCCGGGCCGATCGGGACCGCTTGAATGGAGAGCTGCTTGGAGCGAACACTGAGCTTTCAATAGCTACCTCCAAGGCGGGAGAGGCCCAAGCAGCTGCGAACTCCGCAATGGCCCGTGTTTTGGAACTGGCCTTAAAGGAAGAATTGGTTA
Organism: Utricularia reniformis; assembly: GCA_009725065.1. Classification (NCBI taxonomy): domain Eukaryota; kingdom Viridiplantae; phylum Streptophyta; class Magnoliopsida; order Lamiales; family Lentibulariaceae; genus Utricularia; species Utricularia reniformis. Next base: position 185,547 of record RWGZ01000966.1, read on the forward strand.
GGGGCAAAGAAGCAACTGAGGAAGCGGTCCGGGAAGCCCTTCTGGGTTTTTCCCGATCACGGTTGGTGTTTGCCTTAGCGGCAAACATTTATGGACCGAGTGTCTCCCAATACATGGATAACATGAAGGACCAAATGATCAGCAAATTTGGTCTAGATCCCGAAGATGGGTGTCGGGAGACGATCGACCCCCTAACCAAGGATGGAGGCTTCCGTGAGATCCTTAAGATAGAAGAACCCCCATTGGAAAGCGATCCCAACTATCCCCTCTTTGATCTGATGGAGAGATCGGTCAATGAGATAGTTGAAGAGAGGAGGAAGAAGATAGAAGATCTCAAGGCATGGATCGCAGAGAAGTCTGGAGAAGCAGACAAGGAAGAAGGACAAATAGACTAGATTTCCAATTTTCAAGTTCATTCCTTTCTGTACCTTGCTTTTGTAAACTCTAGCTTTTTATTGAATATTTTCATGCTAAGTATAAGATCGGGGTTCACACTAAACCCGGACCGAACGGTCCTCTCAACTTAACTTTGAGTTTTGCTGGGCTTAATAATTTAGGGGATTTTAACTGCACCAACATACGACATTTGAATCCGTCCCTGTAAAATGTTATGACATTGGCGGCGTTGCCTTGGTTCTTTATAAGCCTCATGGCAAGCTTAAACCGAAGCCTGGTTCTGATGACAGTCCCATGACGAGCTTCCGCTTGCACTTTGACTGGCTAACTCTGTCCATGTTATCTCGTTCATGGCTAAACACAAAGAAGCAAGAGCTGTTTCTAGGTGGTGGGTGCCATCGAAGGGGAAATTAAGTTTGTAGTAAGTTCTGGGAGTTTGCAATCCATCTAAGTACTCAACAAGCGTTGAAGCAACTGACTCGTCAGAGCGGGCACACTACTTGGGAGTCTTGTGGATGGACTGCTACAGACACCAGTCCAAACTCGTCCAGAAAATCCAACTTCAAGATCTGTCACTCACCTAGCTAGAAATAGTTTGTATTGCATCTATTGTAACTTATTCATATATGAGAAATATTTTACGGTTCAGAATTGCCAAATAACTGTCAAAGATATTATATAAAATATTGCCTTACGTTCATAACATTCCAGGTTCGGGGAATCTCGTTTCTATCCAACGTTTCTAACTTATAAGCCACAGCCCCTAAGTTTTTCATGACGCGATAGGGCCCTTCCGAATTCCTATCCAGCTTCCCAACGTGTCTCTGAACTCTTCATTCCTGAGAACGAGGTCGCCTTCCGAGAAGTCCCTGGGCAAGACCTGTTTGTTATGAGCATACTCCATAGTTCACTGATAAACACACATACGCGCATAGATGGCGTTCCGCTTTTCCTCAATCATTTCCAAATCCAAAGACCTTCGTTCATCATTCAAATGCTCGTCATATTGGGTGATTTGATGTGATCATATTGGGTGATTTGATGTGATCTTGATTTTCCACTTTGCTAATCTTTCATTGGAGTCGTCTGACTCAAAACTGCCTTCAGAGGCTGATCAGTATACACAAACCTTTCGGCCTTCAAAATAATGCTTAAGCTTGGATATAGCTTTCTGCAAGGCCAGCATGAATTTTTCTAAAGTAGTGTATATGGTTTCGGCTGGTACCAGGGAATGGCTCACGTAATAGACAGGTCGGTGAACGTCATCCTCAATGGTTACCAAAGCTGCGCTGACTGCAGCCTCTGATACGGCCAGATATAACCGTAAAGGTTCATGGCAGGTCGGGCTTACCATCACAGGAGGAGTGCTCATATAAGTCTTCAGGTCTGAGAAGGCCCGATCGCACTCTTCGGTCCAGCCAAGATGACTGACTTTCCTTAACACCCTGAAAAAAGGTAAAGCAAGATCCGTGGACCTATAGATAAATCTGCTCAGCGCTGCCAATCGGCCAGTCAGCCTCTAAAATTCTCGCTTGTTTCTCGGAGGTTACATGTCAATAATCGTCTGGATTTTCTCAGGATTAACCTCTATGCCTTTCTCAGAAACATAATATCCCAGGAACTTGCCACTTCCGATCCCGAAGCAACACTTGTTCGGATTTAGTTTGAGTTTATATTTACAGCATACTTCGAAACAACGAGACAAGTATGTTGTTGACTTTCATCATTCATGGATTTGACAATCATATCATCAACATACACTTCCATAACGTGGCATATCAAATCCCTAAAGATTTTGTTGACCAGCCTCTGGTATGTTGCTCCAGCGTTCTTTAAGGCGAAATGCATAACCTCATAGCAATAAACGCCGTCTTCTGTCATAAATGATGACTTCTTCTTATCTTTCTTAGCAAGGAAGATCTTATGGTACCCGAAGTAAGTGGTACATGGTACTCATCATTGTGCTGTCAGCTACAGCATCCACCAATCGGTCAATATGCGGAGCGGGAAAGGATCCGACTCACAGCTCTTGTTGATGTCAGTAAATTCGATGCACATCCTCCATTTCCCATTTTCCTTGGATACCAATACGGGGTTCGCAACCCACTCAGTATAGTGAATCTCCCTAATGAAACCCGACCGCAACAACTTGTTCGCCTCGGCCCGGATGACCTCAATTTTCTCAGGAGAATAACGCCTCCTCTTTTGCCTAATAGGCTTTGCTCCGGGCTCAGTATTGATCCGATGCTCACTCTCGGATCGGTCAATTCCCGGCACATCGTCCGGGGTCCAGACGAATATGCCCACATTGCTTCTCAGCAAGTGGACTAGCTCCTCTTCAAAGGCCGGGGCCAAGTGCGCCCCGATGCGAGTAGTCTTGGTTGAGTCGCCCTCAACCAAGTTGATCAGTTTGAACCCAACGGGTTCCATAGCTTGCCTTGGGTGCGGGGGCTCTTCGAGCAAATCCACCAGGGCTCTCTTCATTGGTGCCAGAGTTCGGCACGAGCTCATGTAGCACTATCTTGCTACTTTCAGGTTCCCCTTGACAGAAATCACTCCATAAGTGGAAGGGAACTTGAGCATCATGTGGTGCGTAGAAGGGACCGCCTCAAACTAACCGAGGCCGATCAGTCCAATAATCGCGTTGTAAGCCAGATCGACTGCAACGACGATGAATTCCAGGGTTTCCGATCGGTGCCTAATTGGCTCCCCCAACGTGATCGGGAAGAGAATTTTCCCGCACGAGATCACGCTCCTTTGGTCGAATGCCCAAAGGGTTATGTTGGCGATAAGGAGATCATGGGCCGCGGCTCCCAGCATTTCAGTCACTTCACGCTTCATTAGATTGCATGAAGCCCCGGTGTCCACCAAAATCCTGTAGACCCGTCGGTCGGCGATGATTCTAGTGATAATGAGATTATCATCACAGGGATCGGTAACCCCTTTCTGATCGGCCGCGGTGAAAGTAATATCGTCCTCGAAGGTAGAGGACCGCTCGGCCGATTCATACTTGACTAGTGCTACAGACTCGGAGCTTTCGGGGAACTCCTCGCGCGCTGCTCTCTTTCGGTCCATGACCGACTCATTCATTCTTATTCAGCCGGAGATAACATAAATATCTCCGACAACCTCCCTATCCTTAGACACCACCTTATTTGGGGGAGGTTGGGTGCCTACTTCAGCAGGTGGGGGAGCGGGCTGCTCCCGTCTTCCACCTTCGTTCTGCGGGGCTCTGCCCCCACGACCCTGCCATCTCTTCCTTCGGCTCTGACCACGGTTTTCTTGGCCGTGCTGGCCTCTGTCTTGTTCAGGCTGGGGGACCTTCGATCCCCTGCCCGATCTTTGTAGTGTCGTGGCTGGCCCCTATTATCACTCCCACTCGGCCGGTGACGATCGTCACCATGATAACCCCTTTGAGGAGACTCCACCCGCTTGCCCTTATGACCATCGGGTTTCTCCTTATGCATCGCTGCTATTGTTTCTCGCAGCAGCGGGCATTTCAGCGTCTGGTGATCGCGGTTGTGATGCAACTCGCAATATACCTGACTGTCCTCCTTCTTCGGGGTGACATCCTTCTCAGCCACAACCGCTACTTCTCGAGGCTGCTTTTTAGGGTATGAAACCCTATGATCGCCTATGGGTTCAGAATTCCCGCTAGGCTTCCGATAACCAGCTCACAACACTTCGTCCACCTTGATGTACTTGTTGATCTTATGAAGGAGTTTTCCCAAGGTGGGCGGTGGGCTCTTCACAAGGCTAGCCGAAAAGCCGCATGGTCCCAGGACTTGTTGCAGAATGTCGATCTTATCTCGGAGCTCCGGCTTGATACCCCGAGCGGTTCTATTGAACTTCTCCATGAAAGACCGGAGACTTATCTTCGTCGGGATATATTTCAAGTTGTATAGTTCTTGCCTACTTCGAGGCGGTCCTACATTTGGATCAAACTGCTACGAGAAAGCCAGGATGAATCCACCATACGACTGTATGGATCGGGCCGGCAAGTTCTTGAACCATGTCCGGGCATCGCTATGTAATCTGGCCGCGAAGATGCGGCACTTCAATGAGTCAGAGGCCCGAACGGTCCCCATCATCAATTCGAAATCCGTGATGTGATCAATCAGATCACCGTCACCTCGGAATACTGGCAACCCTTCAGGGTTGCGGTAGTATCGATCGGGGACTGCCGCCCAGATCTCTTCAGAAAAAGGGAGCATCAGATCTCTCAGTGCGGCGGAGACACCTCCAAAATACTGGGATGATTCCTGTGCCACATGTAGATTATGCCACCAGTCATCATCCTTGCTCCGCCTGATCGGGGCATCCATGGCCCGATCGAATAGTCCAGGGTTGCGCCCAAGATCGGGCCCGCAATTCCTCTGCGTTCGCAGGGTCTCCAATTCCCTAGTAAGTTCGTCGATGCGTCTCTGCATCTGTTCCTGATTAGTCACAGGAGGAGGTGGAGTAGATTAGTATCTCTGCCTCCTCATCGTCACTCCGTGCCATATAATCTCCTCTTCATCGGTGCTTCGCGCGTCAGGGTTGCTTTCGTACCCTCTGTTTGCTGGAACATGGCTTGTGATAGCCGGTGGCTCTGTTCCACTCCTCTCCGACGTAACTTCGATTATTACTTTCCTGACAACAGCCTCCAGGTCCTGCAGAGAGAACGTTGACATTGGAAGGTTGCTGGGAAGCGCATCACTATCGTTTCATCGAAGTTCCGGTTGCTATGCCTTTGATTATCTTATCCCATATAAAGACCTCAAATGAGAATTAGAAAAACGTCCCAACAGACGGCGTCAAACTGTTGTGGTCTGAAAACCGGGGGTGTCAACAGTCGTCCGGTTCTTTGCAAGACGAACTCGGTTTTAATTTATTTTGTAGGGGGAAAACGATTTAGAATCAAAAGAAAAGGACAAGACAATTTTAGAGTGAAAAACCCCTTAAAGAAGGGGAAAAAACCATTTGACTAAGAGTTGAAAATGCTTTTAGTCGATCCAATAATCAAGCTATTCATTACAGATGTCATGTTTGTTCTTTAGAAATAACAAGTGGATGGAAAGCTACAGGGGAATAAGAGAAAACCGAAGAATAGAGATTGTTTTCGTTCCTAAGTGTCCCTTTTATAGACATTTCCTACGACGTGAACAGTAGGGTGTCATTTTGTGCTTGTCCCATGCGGCTAGGTTGGCTCGTGTCGGGCACGACAGTCGCCGGGCGTAGCTCTAGCCGGCTGGCTGCGCGACGACATGCCTTTCGGCGCTACTAGCCGGCTGTCTCCAGACCAGGGGAGGCTCGTACGACTTTGTCAGACATGTCTTTGACAAGATCATTAGAGGCTATCGTCACATGTTTGAGGAGTGCGGATGGCCCGAAGCGTAGTCTGTGCGTCCTGGACCGATCGATCCCGATGAGGGGGAGAACACATGATTAAGTCGATCGATCCCGATCACTAAGATCGGGCCTTCGGACCCGGCTATTCTCGTCTGGCCGTCTATTCGCGTAAGTTGGATCTGGGCCTCCAAGTTCGGCTTATGTCACATGGGCCGGCTTGGCTCAACTTAACCTAACCAGATTTAGAGTACCGGGTTCCGAATGTGTCATCAGGTAGGATATCCATCGGGTTGTGTTTTTTTGCCATCCCTACATATTACTCATTTTTGTTCGGTTTACCACATTTTTTACAACACCGAAGCCGTACATTGTGAAATGCTATTTGTTCTATAGATGATTTAGTTTGATAATACAAATACATGATCATTAATTAATGATCATACAGGTCTGAGGCCATGCCTGAGTGCAGCTTCCCATACAACATCAATCTGATCAACATCAATGGCTCCAACTTCATGGTGTTTCCATCCTTCAAGAGAATGCACCAATCCTCCCGCATGACAAGCATGAACGACTCCCCGTTCGAGCATATACTAATATCGAATACTAAGTCAAATGTCGAAAATATATTGTGCTTTTGTTTTGCAGGAGTAAGAGAGTAGTTTTGTACCTCACAAGAACCGAGCCCCTCAACATCATCGGGCAACTTCATCGCAGCCAAGTTCCCGTATATGCAATCACGTCGAAATGGAATCACCGGAGGAACGACAAACTGGTGAAAGTGTGTTCCCGAAGCTGCCGCATATTGTTCTTGCAGCGTTGCCCATTTTCCGAGAATCCATGTCTGAAAAACATCGTACAAANAGTTACATAAATATCATACAATACGACAATTTTATATTCGTAGCATACACAAGGTAGCAAATAAATGAAATATAATTCCCATTCAAAAAACCATATAAGCATTCATAAAATAAGTCTAGATTCGATTGCATAGTGCTTACCGTTTATAATTTTGTTTCGAATCAAGCTTTGAAGAAAAACGCAAACCAATCTCACATGTCTGTTTTGCATATATCTGTCCTGAAAATAATCGAAACACCAAGTATATTAACGTTATGAATAATAGACGAGTCCATAAGAGAATTGTGATGGGAAGCACCTTAATGCCTTGACATGCCCGAATACAATTCGAAATATAAGTGTGCAAGAATTCGGTAGGGAGCTCAATTGTTGTTGTCAGCCGGTTAACTACTTCCATTGAGTGGAGGCTCATCTCCATATTTACAAGCACCCTGAAGTACCTGACAGTTGCGAAACCAGACTAATCAGTTCATCATCGAAATCGAAATCGAAATCGAAACCATGGGAATATATGCAAAAAACGGAAAAAAAGACAGAAATTTACTCTGATATTTCGGGGGAGTTCACTAGCTTAACAAGAACTTCGACTGCAATCATCGGGTTATTCTCTACTAGATCCTGGATTACAATAATCAAGTTGATTAATAAACTACTAGCCTGCATCATAAAACTTTAAAGAGAAATACGAAGAGAATTAACATACTGGAAGCTTCTTCGGTGTCAAGCCACAGTGGTATACAAGCTTTGGGTCATTTGTAAAATCCACTAATACTTGCTGAAAAAAATATAATATGTTAACTCGGATGAACACTAGAAGCCTGAGCTTCTGCACGATGTGACATTTACCGGAATAATTAAACTGATACATCATCTTCGAATAATAGAACTCAAATCACGTAACTATTTATATATGTCTACATTGTAAGAAATGGAGAAAAAAATAAACCTCTTGTTGAGCAGGAACAAGTGAACCCTTAAGAGCTTTAGCAATCAAATCTCTCACTGATGCTCCTTTACTAGTATCAGCACACATTCCATAGTCCCATAAAAGTTCATGATTCATATCGGGATTAAGCCACAATAGCTGTGTAAAAATCGAAACGTTATAGAAGACAAGCGATATTGTTGATATCGATTAATAGGCTTTTTTTGAGTTACAAAATACATACCTCTCCATCCATGACAGGGAGCCTCGGGGGTAGAGGCCTGATCCATTGTGGGCCAAGTCCATCACGGGAAATAGAAGACAAAATCCCAGCAAGAGCCTCATCTCTATTTCCTGATCCAATTTTAGATGTACCACCAGGTTGATCATCAAACCTGAAATAAGCGTCAAATATATAGATGAAAAATATAAACAAATGACCATAATCCGGAATGAGAGCAGTTATGAAAATTTATAACATCTTCAAATTAAATAGCATGATTGGATCATACTCAGATGAATTACAATCACAACCACGAGGAACATCTGGATCAGGTATCGTATTTTTCACAGAATAGTCTTTGAACAAGCTCTTAAATGGTTCTGGGTGAGTTCCGTTGCAGTACTGTTGCCGCAAATACTCATGTTGTGGAAATGACTAAAGTTCAACAGAAAAGAATAAATATCAAAACAGCAGCAAACACGAATATTATAGTGAAAAAACAATTAGACTCAGGTGCAAATGCTCATAGTTTAAAGAAATTATTGCTTTGCGGATACTAATGATACGCAAACAGAACTTACATGTGATGAAAGGTCAAAATTTTTTATGTACTCTGTGGGGGTTAGTTTTAAGAGCTGCACAAAAGAGGAACTTAGTTTTAAGAAAAACTTAAAAACTAATAGGAACTCAGAGAGAATAAGGAATTTAAAATAAAAATAAAGAAATGTGAAGATAACCTCTTGGTTGCTCGATGCACTGGAAGATCCTAGCAACTGAAGAATAAATGCCCTCTCATACATTTCACCTTTATCATTGCCCGCTACCTAAATATGGACCAAAGTAGAAAAAAGATATATACAAAGATAGAAATCCATTTCATGAACATGTTCAAAAAATATGCAATGACAACAATGGGTAAGAAAGAAAAAAACAAAACCCACACATTCTAAAACACAAAACTGCACTAAGACGGAGGAGCACTAATGAAATATCTTCAAATCAACATAAATGATTTGGAAATCAAGCTAAATGCAATCCTCAAATCTTACATCCACGAGCTTTGAGATGAAAGGATTTGAAGAAGGTTGCACTGACGCATACGCCTGTTGCATTATAGCAAATGCAATCAATCTCTGGGTTGAACACAACAGATTTTCCTGCAGAACCACAAAACATAAACTCAGATTAAATATTTGCACTTCACTGGATGACCCCAGTTAAGCTTCCAGATAAACTGTCACAAAAATCCACCAAATAGGCAAGTTCTGGTAAGATTATTACGCTCAGAAACCAAACAATGATTACATAATCATAAGTAGCAAAAAATAAGCCCATCTCTATATATATCCAACTGAAATGTAAAGGTATAATCCGTTGGAATCTTGGAAATCTGATTCGAAGATCTCGAGTTGACGAAAATAATGAACATGAAGTAAGCCATTTTAATCCATCCAACTGAAAACTAAAGGAATAGATTTCAATTGAAAATGATCAGATTGAAAAAATATAAATTTTGATTGTCTGAGTTAAGCTCAGCACCTGACCAGATAGTAAAAATGTCAAATTTTAGCTAGTAAAAGCCTTTCAAAATGTACACAATCAAAATTTCACAAAATCAAGCCCATCTAGTTCACCCACAAACTGAAAAAAATAAACTAATAATAACGAAAGAAAGAATAACCATCGTGGAAATGAGAAATACAAACATAAGAACCCATAACAGCAAAAAAACCCTAACCTTTGGGTCAGCCGTAAGGAAGTCAAGGGCACAGCAGGTCTCAAATTGGACAGATGCAGGAAATTTCGAGTTGAAATCCGCGACAATATCCGCCACGCTCCGGTCATCGCCACCGTTGAGCAAACTGTGGAGCTTACCGCTGTCCTCGAATCCCAACATCTCCACTTCACACTCTGTAGAAAAGTCAAGCGCTTTCTCGATTCTCATCCTCCCCAGATTATTATTATTTTTAAAAAATATTACAAATTATTGTAAATGGGCAATTAGTAAATATACAAGCCCATTCCTGTGGCCCAACCTAATAATATTTTTCTTATTTAATTAATTTAATACCTCATCTTCACCCAACAATACAAGGATATGAGCAACTATATTTTCATACTAATTTGTAATTCCACTTCAATATGGATAGATACCGACGATATGTGTATTATATCTATCGTTATAGGGTCAGATAAAATTTTTTATATTTAAAAAATGACATATTTGATCCTCAAAATTTGATAATTTTGATAAATTTTGTTCTTAAACATTTATTTGGAATTCAAAGTCCTCATACTTTGATAGATTTGGAAAAAGTAGTTTATGGTTTCCAAAATTTGACAAATTTGATCTCCATGTAGTAAAATTAGTCCTCAAAATTTGAGGAATAATTTCGCCACATACATTAAACTTTGATAATTATATTTATCAAAATTTACAAAGTAAGATGATTAGTTTTGTCAAAAAAACAAAGTTTTGGGACTAATTTTAACCCCAAAAAATATTTAGGACTAAATTTGTCAAAATAAAAACAATTTGGAGACCAAATTTCACCAAATTATACAAATTTTAATGACTTTAAATGTTATTCGTCCGATAAAATATTGATTCCACATGATATTTTATTATTGATTGATATAAAAACATTGTTCACCAATCATCATTCATTTCCATGGTGGGTTTGCTATGTTCCTCTACTCCCCGACAACAACCGACCTTATCGTATGTATTTTTCGCATTCGTTTTCTCTTCAAAATGAATATATAATGCTCCTAATAAATTTTATCATTTTTAGAAACAATTTTTATAAAATATCATTCACCCAAAACATAGAATTTATGTGATATGAGTTTTTAAACCGGCGGTATACCGTCCGATACGTCAATTATCAGATATTACCGGTATTTTATGTGATACATTCTTGTATTAGATTTTATGATTGAATGTTATGTTTTTTTTAGTATGACCCTAAAAATTTAAAAATCATTTTTATTTTTTAATATATATAAAATATTAAAATTTGTAATGATAGGTACATTGATCATCCTGATCATACCGATTCGGATTGTAACATAATTATAAATCGATAGAGGTGGGTTAAACCAATAAGAAGGAATGATGCAATTAAGTTTATTTTTCTTATTAAAAAGAATTTTAAATGAAGCGGATCCTATACCCCTAATTTTAATAACCTAATAAATCATTTATATTACGCGCTGTCTGTTTCTCGCCGGCCGGTGGCATTTGCAGGCGCCTTACCCTCCGTCCGGCCGCTCTTTTGGACAAGAAAAGCTCTAAGATTATATTTTTTTAGTTTCGGATCTCAATTGAATCTGTGCGAACTCATTCCCGAAGCTGCGTTGAATCTTTCATTTAACTCCATTTATTAATTTTTGAGATGAGATTATTGGATTTATTGTTACCTATGAATTGCCGTGGTGGTGTTTGATTATTGTCCTGAACGGCCTTTGTCTAGGGCATGCTCTCTTTGCGTTTGCTACGCAGGTTCAAGGCTGCTATTGATCGTATTAACGTTTCAGGTATTTCTTCATTCCCTCACCTTACAATTAGTGAACAAATCCCTTGTAAAATAGATGAGCCTGCACTTGTGAAGCTAAAGAATGAAAGGGACCCTGAAAAGCTGTACAATTTGTTTAAGGCAAATGCTCACAATAGAATTGTAATAGAGAATCGTTTTGCATTTGAGGATGTGGTTTCTAGGTTAGCTGGGGCTGGTCATTTTGATTATATAGAGAATTTGCTTGAGCATCATAAGAGTTTACCTCAGGGAAAACGAGAAGGCTTTATAGTTCGAATAATAATGCTGTACGGTAAAGCCGGAATGATGAAGCATGCTGTTAACACATTTCTTGATATGCATTTGTATGGTTGTAAAAGGACTGCTAAATCGTTTAATGCTGTTTTGAAGGTTTTGGCTCAATCCCGTGATGTCGATTTGATCGAATCGTTTATGGGAAGTGCTCCGATTTCACTCGGAATCAAGATAGATATTGTTTCGGTCAATACTATAATCAAAGCTTTTTGTGAGATGAATGTACTTCAGAAGGCATATTTGGTTTTGTTTGAGATGAAAAAACTAGGAATTTCTCCGGATGTGGTTACGTATACGACACTTATTTCAGCTTCTTACAAGGAAAAAATGTCCGAAATTGGATCTGGTCTGTGGAATCTAATGATATATAGAGGCTTTCATCCTAATGTTGTGACCTTCAATGTTAGAATTCAGTTTTTAGTCGATAAAGGGCTTGCTTGGGAAGCTAACAATGTGTTGATTTTCATGCGTAGTTGTGAGAATGGTCTCGTATTTCCCGACGAAGTCACATATATGTTAGTGATCAAAGGGTTTTTCAAAGTCGGGAATTCGAGTATGGCTCTTCGAGTTTATTCCGAATTTTATAGTTATGGTCATAAGCCGAATCAGAAAATGTATCAAACTATGGTACATTATCTTTGCAAAGCGGGATATATTGATCTCGCTTACTCCATCTGTACAGAAAGTTTGCAGAAGAATTGGTTTCCGAGTTTAGATACACTTATTTGTTTGCTTGAACGCTTGCGGAACGATAGAAAATTCGACGAGGCGATGTATATTTTTAGTCTTGCTTTAAACAAGGCTCCGCCTTTTTCGTCTTCTCAAATCGAATCTATGAAATCTATACTATCGGGTACATGATTCTAGTAACACACGAGTCAAGATGAATGCTCATCTCAAGCCGGGGCCAAATATGAGTTAGAAGCAACCCGATCGGTTCTGGGAATAAGGATTGAATGACAACGAACATAGCGTTTAACTTGACCGTGTTTGCTCGTACATCTTCTGAGGATTCAAATGAACCATCTTCAACTCATATGGTATCCGAAGATTTCGATACGGGACCTCTTCGAACTACTTGTGAGTTCCTTTTCTATAGATGCATTGGATTTATTATTCTTCAGTAGATTTTGACTATCGAATTTGCTTTGTTGTGTAGTAGTTCGATCATGGAATCATCGAAATTTGTTCTCCTCTTACCGGTTCAGCTCGTTAGCGAGAGGATGTTGTCGTCCCAGAATCCCGAAGATCCTTGCCTCCTTAATGAAGCTTTGAATACGGAACTCATCATCTTAGGACATTATCTTTTCCCTTGTATATTTGACAAATTCTGGAAATTGTAATTTGGACCCCATAACTTATGTTTATTCATTGGTGATGTTTGGAAACTCAGTCCACCGCCCGATGCAGTGAACGTACCGTAGTTGTATTCTATTTTTACCAAACAACAGTAATAATTGCGTTCGTGTGACCGCAGAAAACAGCAGTGAGTTCACAGCTGAGTTAACCCAACGGCCACTAGAACGCACCCGCCAAATGTCAATTTTACCTTTGATAAATTATAGTTTATTTTTTTAAAAAAATAATTTTGATCAATAACTTTTTATATTCTATCAATTACGTTCAAACTATAAAAATATATATAACAATTTAAAAATGTAGTTTTGAAATAACGAATTTATCATAAAATAATATGAAATATAATTTTTAAGTTATAAACAATTATTTAAAAATAAGAGTAAAAAAATCATTTTATGACATCACGATCACTGCACCGATGTTTCAAAAACAGTTTTTTAAAATCACGATCAATTCACCTCACAACACAGTCATCTCACCTACCGCTATTTGTCAAACGCTGTTCCAAATGTACCCATTATTTACCACAACTTTTTAGAGGCTTCAATTACATATAAATAGATGTGAAAATAAATCGAATCAAGATTCAATTACGAATGAATATAACCTGAACAACCCTTGCTTTGCTTCTGTGCTAGTTACCAGATTTGGTCCATTCTTCAAGAGTCATCGTTTCGACTCCGATATTCTTCATGTCGAAAAGATTCGCTGGATCACAAAAAATAATCACCATTAGTTGCAACCGTAACTTAATATAATGAAGCTATGTTTTTAAACCGCCAATTCGATCTGGTTTTTATGGAACCGCAAATATTTCGGTTCGGTTCGTTTCGGTTCAAATATAAAATTATTGTTGAATTTGTCTAAGATGCATTAGAGAACTGCGATTAATTAGGTTTATAAAAGGGTGAAATGTCATCACATAATGACTTGATCAAGTCTTTAATCCCGTTCTTTCATGCTATCCGACGTAATTTCGACCAAATTCTATAATTTCAACATAGTATCAGAGCTGGTTCGGTTCATTTCAATTCAAAAATCAAAACCTTATGGTTGGACTCGAGTGGAGTATTGAATTTGTTCCACATTTATTAGAGAAGTGTTATTGGTTAGATTTATAAGGGGTAAAGTGTCATCACATAATAACTTGAATTTCTCCGTAATCCTGTTCATTCACAATCCCCAATCATAATTTCTGCAAGACTCTATAATTTCAACTTATATTTTAAAATATTTACGGTTCGAGCAACTCTTCTTACTTGGTTACCTAAACCGAAAGCTCTACAATTCAATCTAAATAACCGGTTTAAAAACATAGCAATGCAGCACAAACCAAGATAAGTACCAAAATGGATATCATCACTTGCAGCAGCAGTAGCATCAACAATAACAGTAACATTACGATAATCCAATGCAACCGCATCGAAAACTGTCTGCCGAATACAATTCGGAGTCTGAACACCTAAACAAATTTCAAAATACATAACTGAACCGTACCAGAACCCGAAAACGAGATACACGAAGAACAAAAGATGCTCATTTTACCTGTGATGACAAGGTTATCTACACAAAGACCTTGTAAATATGAATGAAGATGTGTATTGAAAAATGCACTGAACCTCGTCTTCACAAGCTTATATTCACCATCTTTGATCACTAATCCATCAACCAAATTTGCACCTAAACTTCCCTTTGAAGTGGGTTTCGGTTTATCCGAAGCATACAAATGCCTTCGGAATAACTCGACATCTCTGCCTAAAGGATCATGCTCACGCACTACCTAAAGATATTACATTGAAATGCAGCTAGAGAATCAAACCCTAATCTCTTTAGCTATTACATTATCAACTTCCACAAAATCAACAGTATCAAAGGGCAAATTCATGAAGTACCGAAAGATATTACATTGAAATGCGGCCAGAGAATCAAACCCTAATCTCTTAAGCTATTAGATTATCAACTTCCACAAAATCAAAAGTTTTAAAGGGAAAATTCACAAAATTAAGGGATCAATCGATTTAACAGAAGCCTAAGATTGGAAAAACAGAGAATTTAACTTCAATTTATCCAGAGAATCAAACCCTAATTTCTTTAGCTATTAGATTATCAAATTCCACAAAATCAACAGTTAATCACGCACTACCTACAGATATTACATTGAAATGCAGTTAGAGAACCAAACCCTAATCTATTTAGCTATTAGATTATCAAAATCAACAGTTTTAAAGGGCGAATTCACAAAATTAAGGGATCGATCGATTCAACAGATGCCAAAATCGGAAAAACAGAGAGAATTTAACTCAATTTACCCAGATAACTAGAACACCACGGCTTCTGGCTAATTCAACAGCAGTAACAACATTAGGAACTATAGCTTGCCCACCTTTTACGAGCATCGGAGCGTCGGGTAAGATAAAATCATTCTGTCATCAAGAACCAAATGAGAACGCCTTTACCCTATTACGAACAAAAAAAGAGGAAAAAAGTGAAATCAAATTGAAAAAGAAACGCAGCCTGCATATCGATCACAAGGAGGGCAGTTCTCTTCCACTTCGACTCATAATCTGAAGTTTTCGCTAATCTCTCCATAACTAAGCCTATCTGTAAACGCAAATTGTAATGCACGTGTTTTATTACGGTCAAAAAATACAAAGTCTAATAGTCAACTTTTAATTATAAATTGGTACAATTATATTTTAATATATTTTCAAATTCAAATATTAGATAAATTTGGATTTGCAAATGAAATGTATCAAACTTTAGGGGGATAAAATTTTGGGGTAACTGTGTCAGTGACTATTATTGTAAAAAGTAAATGTATTTTTTCGTTAATTTTTTTAAAGTCATTGAATTAATTTATTTTGTGAACATAACACTGATTTGCAGACTGCGGTGACAGTTTTTTTAGTAATTCAGTTTCTAAGATTTATAGAAACCGAGCTCAACTTTGAATTTATGTTACCTTTTTATTATAAAAATCATAATTTAAAATAAAACATAATAATAATAATTGTAGGTCGATTTCAATAAAAATAGAAACCGATGTATTAAAAAAAACTGTTTAAAAAGCTGTAAATCAATGCTATATTTGAAAAATAATTTTATTCACTGTTATTTTTTATCATTATGATAACTGACACTGTTAACTTTATCAAAAAACTCAAACTTAGGTATTGATAATATGGATTTTTTACTAAAACCAGCTTTAATACCCCATTGAATTTATAGTTTATGCCGAAATTATGATTAGAGTATCCACAAATATAGTATATAAGATTCTATATTTTCATACCGGTTGATATTGATAGTATACCGATCGATACATCAAATATCGGATAATGTTAGTATTTTTTTTTGTACTGAGTTATAGAGTCGGATTCCGAATTTTTTCTAATTCCATCATAAAAAATAATTTAATATTATTTGAAAATATATAAAAAAATTAAATTCGAAAATCAACCATACCAATCATATCGATTCGGATAAGCAAGGAATTTCGAACCGGTATAATAATATTAAGGGGAGAAAAATATACCTTAAAAAATATGAAAAAAATCATATAGTATGATATCAATTTCCTCTTACAAATCAATTTAAATCTCATCCAAAATCAAATGTGTACAATCATATTTGAACAATCATATAAATTTTAAATTTACTATGAGAAAATTGAATAAGTTGCCCCAAAGTTACTAGTTATGTAAATGTCATGTTTCCAAACTTACGTAATTGCATGAATAACACATAAAACTATCAATACCATTCATTTTTTTGCCCTAGAAACTATAGCACTCCGATTTTCTGTAATGTTAAAAAATTTTCCGTTAGCATGATTCACCCTAAAAGTTTACATAATATGTAAATAAGACCTTCTAATTTGAAAAAAAATACAAAATTGATCTTTGATATTCGAAAATTGTGAATAAGAATATAAAATTTTAACAGCGTCTTTAGATGGTAAATAATAAATATTATTGGTAATTTATGTCTTACATGTATTTAATTGAAGTTGAAGGGTTCCAAATACATATTTTGTTCAAATAATTTATCATATTTGTAATTTTATTACTTAAAGAATATATCATTTAAACAACCCGTAATTTGAAGGATATATGATTTACACCACTCGTAAATTGGATGGGTATGTCCAAGGGAATGTCATTCAGCGTAGATGGATTTTTGTTTTTATTTTATTAAATTAAATATTAAGAAATAAAAATTATTTATACATCATATAATTTTGGTGACTGATGTACTTTTTATTTTATTCAATTAAATATTGAGAAATAAAATTATTCGTACATTATATAAATTTGGTGACTGACAATGTACTTTTTTTTATTACCAAATTTAAATTTTACAAATAATAATAATAATAGTGATAATAAATGAGTGTAGAGTGCAGACTGTGAAGCTACATTCTGTTCTTGCTATGAATCAAAACAATTATTCCAATTAATAAAATATAATTAATATTAAAACAGTAAATCAATACTCGCCGCCGTTAATCTTCTTCTGAACCCACGACGGCGACAAAACGGGACTCATTTTAACCTCCGTCGAGCTTCCGATTCCGACCAAACAATCACTTTCTTCACCATTTTCCGATGGATTCACCTTCACTCTCCACACTTTCATCGTTTGATCCATACTCCCACTGTAAACCAGCAAACTATTCACCGTCTCCGTTTTCTCAACGGCGGCGGCGAGACACTTCACCGGCCCATGATGACCGTCGATTACAATCAAACAGGCATGAAACGCATTCCCATCATCCCTTTTCCATATACGTATAGTAGAATCCTCAGATCCACTCAAAATCACTTCCTCTACTGTAACCAAACACAAAACGGCAAAAAGATGACCTTGCAAGAATCCGGCGTGGTTATATCGGCCGGAGTTTTTCTCTTTCTCCCAAAAATTAATTAAACCGTCTGAAGAACCAGAATAAAGGAAGCAACAACCCGCCGGAGAGTTACTCAAAGCTAAAGAGTTCACCGGAGATGGCTGAAATTTCAACGTCATTGTAAGAATATGAGGAAATTCACGCATAACCCTTCTCCAAATCTTCACAGTTCCATCTGAAGAACCAGTAAAAACACAACCATCAAATTGGTTAACGACGATCGCGTTGACATTCCCATCATGAGCTACAAAAGAGTCAACGCAATTTTTCTCTAGAAGCTTCCAAACTTTCACTGTATGATCCCATGAACCAGTATAGAGCAATTTCTCAGCACTGTAAATAGCTAAACAAGAAATACAATCTTTATGCTGATTATTCAAATTCTTCAATTTCGAGAAAAACGATGATCTTTTAGGTAATGTCATAATCTTCTTCGGTTTTAACTTCAAATTCAATCTCTCCATATTTGAAATATCCCATAAACGAACTCTATAATCTCCGTGCGCGGTGGCGAGACTTTTTCCGGTGGCTAAAATCGCTCGAATTTGCCCCGCCGGAGTTTTAAAACTGCCAGATTCCGAGCAGGTAGGCTGACCCCATGCTTGAATCTTGCAGCTATTTGATCCAGTGAAAATATAATCCTTATTCACTGCTAAAGAAGAAATATTAGAGTCACTCCAGTGAAGGGAAGCTAAACAGTTGTAAGTAAAAGGACGTGATCGCGACGGAGATGTGTTTCCCGGCGCCGGCGACCTTGTCCATGGTAAAAAAGCCGACGCCGATGAAACACAGGAGGTTCTGGCGGAGGAGAGCTGAGATTCGGGTTCTCTTGTGTTATCGAAAGAGGATCTTCTAGGCGTAAGATTCATCTTTTTCCGGCACCTTGGAATCACCGGAAGTTCAGAGCAGATCCATGGAAATGGAGGGAGCAGTAGGAGCTAGAAATTAAATAAATTCCACTTTTGGTTCATGAATCGTTGAGAAATTCAATGTGGCCCATATGACGTATTCATATTTTAAAAAATTAACAATATAAAGTAGCCATATATTAATAATATTAATATATTTTATTTCCATTATATAAAATTGAATGAAAAACTGCATAAACCTCATAACTTACTGGTATAAACATCAAGCCTCTAACTTACAAAATTACACATAAACTTATCAATATCGTTTGTTTTTTACCACTGATATTGTAATATCTGATTTTTCATTAAATTGTCAAACGATTTTCTGTTAACATAATTGACATTTAAAGTTTACAAAGTACGCATCTAAGGCCCATATAACTTGAAAAATTATACAAATTTGACTATTAAAGTTCAATAATAGTTTAGAAATTCAATGTGGCCCAAATGACGTATACATATCTTAAAAAATTAACAATATAAAGTAGACTTATATTAATGCCAATTATTAGTAATTTTAAAATAATTTATTTCTATTATTGATGTGAACTTTAGGATCAAGTACCTTGTGATGGGCAAAACCCATTAATTATTGGGCTAATTCAAATGGTGGAAACGAATTCCTGCAGCCCATTTGCACACTTAAGTAAAAGCTGCCCGATGTTTAACGAGAGGACCGAAGATAACCTTAGGCGAAATAAAGCGTTTTCTGACAATTGGCTCCTTGCTTCGGTTCGAACGGTTACAGGCTCACGTTTTCCACGCTTCGGGCCTCCACACGTTTACCACGCTTCGGGCCCGATCACGCAGACCACGCCTCGGTCCCAACCTCGTTTTACATCCNTAGAAATTAAATAAATTCCACTTTTGGTTCATGAATCGTTGAGAAATTCAATGTGGCACATATGACGTATTCATATTTTAAAAAATTAACAATATAAAGTAGCCATATATTAATAATATTAATATATTTTATTTCCATTATATAAAATTGAATGAAAAAACTGCATAAACCTTATAACTTAAAGGTATAAACATCATGTCTCTGACTTACAAAATTACACATAAACTTATTAATATCGTTTGTTTTTTACCACTGATATTGTAACACCTGGTTTTTCATTAAATTGTCAAACAATTTTTCTTTAGCATAATCGACCTTTAAAATTTACAAAGTACGCATCTAATGCCCATATAACTTGAAAAATTATACAAATTTGACTATTGAAGTTCAATGATAATTTAGAAATTCAATGTGGCCCAAATGACGTATACATATCTTAAAAAATTAACAATATAAAGTAGCCTTATATTACTGCCCATTATTAGTGATATTAATTTATTTTATTTCTATTATATAAAATGTGAAATTAATTCTAAAATGGGATAGTGTACAATTTTATTTCGTGTGTTTTCCTAGATCGTAGGATAAGGATATGATAATTTATTTCAATACGATACGATTCGACTCGATTTGATTTGACTTTACAAGATTGTAAGAATAGGATTTTATATTGGTCTAGATTTTTAAATAAAATAATATTAAATAATAACAAAATATATAAATAAATGTTAGAATATGTTGAAGTTTATGTAAAGTCTAAAACTACTAATATTTATAAATTTATTCTATAAGAAAATTTAGTTTCTCAAAAAATGAGTATCACTCGTCGATTCTATCATCTCCTCAAAAGTAACAACTTTCCGATCCATCGCAACGGGATTCTTGACATATGGTCGACAATGAAAGATGTGTCTGGCGATCAACATTGTCGGTAGAAATTCAAAAATGTCAAATATGTCTGCGCCACCAATCTAAGACGGCGTCGCACGATTTTTAGGTAATAAAAGTCGTATAAATCAACTCATGACGGCAAATAAGATAGGGAAAGATCACGATTAGATTTAATATTTTTATATTTAATCATCCCCTCCATAAAAAGGGGGAGAATGAGCAAACTATGACAACTTAAGTGGAGCAGAGATAGCATCACTTGATACGAACTCTTGTATTTACCTATCTTTGCTAGGAAGTTTCTTCCTAATTTTGGTGCCCCGTGGGTTTCCCACGTATAATTTTTCATGTTTTTCATTAAGGCAATTTGATGAGACCATCGGAAGGTTTTCTAACCACAACACAATTGATTACCAACACTTCTCACATACTAAATTTATAATATTAAGGAGTAATTTTATCCCTTAACACTAAGTAAATTAATGATTCATTTAGTTTGCAATCAAATTATCTCAATGTTTTACAAATACTTGATTCAAGAAACTTATAGGGTATGCATTTAACTTCTAGACTCGCGACATAAATCAACAATACGATGGTCAAACCAGATTCAAGGCTCGCTATAATACGATCTCTCATGTTCAGTGTATTGTAATTATCATTTGATGAACTAATTTAACATTTTTGTCATTTGATGAACTAAATTAGATCCTTTTATAATCTTTGTACCCTAAACCATAAACTCTAAATTTATACTTCATACCTCATACATTACCATTGTACCCCTCCAACACTACTTTTAGTAAACCAAATTATATAAGGGCCTCACATCCTTAATTGTCTGAATATTGGTTTCTCTCTATCTTTATTATCTTCATCTTTCTTCATATTATTTTGCGAATTTTTTAATACAAATTTAATATTTAAATACATTATTTCCTTTAATCACTACATTCTTGTCTTAACAAGTATATTTTAATTATTTTGTTTTTATATTTTAATGAAGGGAGACATAGCACGCAAATTCGGTCATCCTTCTTTCATGGTTTTGCGATTTTGATCCCCAAATTTTAACGATTGTGATCTTTAAAATATCATGATAGCAAAATCGATCCTCATACTTTATGAGTTTTGGCAAAATCAGTCTATAAAATTTAGTTTGTATGATATAATTGATCCCCAAAGTTTTCAATTTTGGTATTTGAGATTATCGGTCAAAATCAAATTTCTGGAACCGATTTTATACCACTTTGGGGATCTGATTTGCCAAATATTGTAAATTTGGAAGATCAAATTTTTCCAAAACCTTAAAGTTTGGACTTTGGAAATTAGATATGTCATTATAAATTATATATATCAAATTGTAAAAACTATGAAAATTTGGATATTTAAAGCGTTATTTTCTCTTTAATAAATTATTACAAAATAAATATTTATAAATAGGAAACCTTTGTGAATAAAAAATTATTCACAAACTTTGAAATAAGAGAATTATTACGAAAAATAAAAAAACTAATGTATTAAATAATTAAATTTGAAAAATTCATAAATAAAAAAATAATATATAAATAACAAAAAATACAAAAATATTTTTAAAAAGATAGAGTATGCCGACACTCTTTCTTCTCATTAGGGGTGTGCATGAAAATCCGGTGATCCGAAAAACCGAGGTAACCGAACCGATATTTCGGTTATCCAATATGCAAATACTTAATCGGATCGGATGCGGTTTCGGATCGGATACGGTTTTTCAAAATTAATATCCGATTCGATTTTTTTACTATATATATTATATTATATTTTTGTAATTTTGTAAAGTTTAAACCTTATACATGGTAATATATTTTTCCTTATTATAAATTGTTATCATTTTTTTTCGTTAATATTAATATTTTTATATTTTATTCTTATTTTGCATAAATAATCGATATGGAAGAACGCCAAGTAATCAAAATCGGAGATTGATTTTTGAAATTCATATATTTATAGTAAGCTAGATAATTCTTAGAATATTTTATATTATTATTTAAAATGAAATTAATTTTACAATTGATTTTATTTTTATAAGTTTGATTACGAATATCTAAATAAATTATGTTTATTTTTGCAGATTCATGCGAAGAAAAAAATAATTCATTATTTACATACATTTGTTTTAATTCAATTCTTGTATTGAATTCAAGTTTTACTTTATAGATGTTTAAAAATTCCGAACATGCGTTTTTAGTTGTTTTATAATTTTTATATTTATCAAATAAATAACTTTTTGTGATTAATTGTAATTTCTTATAATCATTTATAATTTAAAAATAAATATTCGGATATCCGCAAATCGGTCCGCAAACCGATCCATTATTGTGGATCGGATACAGATCACCATTTTTTGATCCGTATCCATCAGATCGGATCAAAAAAATGATGAACGGATCGGTTATCCGATCCACACACACCCCTACTTCTCACACTAACAAGGTGGCATAAGAAAATTTTCCTTCCGCCCTATACAAGACACTTAAAGTGTCCGAACAGATTATACAAGACACTTAAAGTGTCCAAGATTATTGATGCCCTAACTACTCATTGACCTAGCCATTTTATTGAGTAGTTAACGGGTGGGCAATTGGGTCACCCACCCAACCTAAATGAATTGTATGGTTTTTCAAAGACACCACATTCTTGAGGTTGAGCATATTTAACTTTTCGTTTCATTAGTATCTTTCTACTTTACTACCGAAAATATGTCGTACATTAGTTAGATGAATCGTATACAATCTTGAGGGGTTTTGCCATTCCACCTAACTCAAACCGATTGGTCTATGGTTAAAAACAATGCGATCTACTTACCCCAATTAAATTAGAAATTGGGATAGAAAAACATAAGATTTTTAAAGAGAAAATTATAAGGATGGTTCACGATATTTGACATAGTGGAAATATAATACTCAAAGTTTAAAAAATGCGTACGAAGCATCCCAACTTGGAGATGTTTGAGGATGACCTTCATACTCATTAAATGACATTATTTTGAAGTTTACGTTAGATTTACATTAGTGTCAAATGTAAATATTTCTGGAACTTCAAGGGTCAACTATACAATTATTAAACTTTAAGTGCATAATTTTACAACTTTTAAAATTTGGGAGATCAATCGTTCTGTCAATTTCATATGATTTGCATGCAATTTACAAACTTTGATGATACGATTTACGAAATTTACACTATTTTAAAATTCGGGCCAATTGACAAACATCCTCGATTTTTCAATAAATCGGTCCGTGAGTTATTGTAGGAATTTAATTTTAATTTAATTTAGGGTTAATGGTATTGTAGCCTATAGATATGGATTGATTAAATGGTCCCTAGGGTTTTGATTGAATTTATTTGGTTGGTTGATGCATGGGCTCTAGACTTTGGTTGGTCACGCATTTACTCTTATCATTCAAATTCACATGCACAAATTAGTCATTTTGGTCGACTATTTTCGTCTAATTTATGAGTAATGGCTCGCAAAATCCTGCAGTGGATCGTCATTTTCGCATTGTCAGACAATGTTGTGGTGCTTCGGGTTGTATATAAATAAATTTGGGGTTATTTAGTATAATGATAATTATGATAATATTATTACAGGGTAAAAAATATCATTTGTAGAAATTCAGAATTAAATAATATTACAGTGTAATATTATTACAATGTAGCTCAATGCATAAGGGAAATAAACCAACTTCAAAATATTAAATTAAACCAATTAACAGATCTTCTCTTATAAAGTACAATATTTCTGAATTCATATATTATATTAAACATTTCATTTTAAGAGTTTCCCTCGAGTCGACTGGCTTGTTTCGATTCAAACTTGTTTTAATAGATTCAATATTCCCGAAATCATATCTCCATTTATTTTGCTACCTAAATGGATGCACTTTTCTACTAAAATTTATTTTGCTTCAATAGACTCTAGTAGAACAAATCTATTTGATTTATAAAAATGGAAAATAACAATATTCATAGTAAAAAAATGAAATAATATATAATTTGAAATACTAATATTGTTATACAATATATTTGGGTTTTAATCAAGTTACGAGATTTAATTTGGTCATTAATCATATATTGACTTAATTAGGATTTGATCTATGTTTTTTGTCATTCCAATATTTAACTTTATAGATTAATCATATATAAATATGTTTTTGGTCATTTTATTAGATATATAAAATGAAAAAAAAGCATTCTCAATCCTTCAAATTTTCTCATAAATCAATTTTAGTCATTCAATAAAAACATATCGGCGACATATGACTGATATAAAACACTACTTAACACATAAATTTGCGTTTTGAATTTTGAGTACTAAATTTCGACAATATTTTAGTCATTTCCCCAAATAATTATTGTTATTACAGAGGCAAAAAAATTTCATAATTTAACACATTGGTTCGTAAATGGTGAAATTAATTTAACCATAATTACTATAATTATTTGAGTTTAAGGATATTTTAGTAATTTTGAACTAAAAATAATAATATATCAAATTTGAATGATTAAAAATAATTTTATTTTTATATAAATAATTTAAAAATACAATTTTTTTGTAAATCCGACAAAAGAAGGGACACCTAGACCTGAAATTGGTGTTATGTTATGATGATGCCTCCACAATTATTCTTCTACTTAACGCTATACTCATTTATTTATTCCAAATTAAGAGGACCTATATTTTAATTTATACAATAGGAATGTCTTCAAAATTTAAATATTTTTTTTATATATAATATTAATTATCTCTCTTATTAACCAAATGAGATTAACACAAATACCAATAAATATTTACGGTTTTAAGCTCCTTTTTATAGGTTCCGATTCAATGTTAAATTTTGTAAAATTTGGTTAAATATCGGCATTTGTACTTCGCATCAAAATAGTCACATCGAAGAGTACAAACATTTTAGAGTATATTTGGTAAAATTGCACGCATGAATTATATAATTGTAAATAGTTAGTATTGGTTTATTGCATGATTTAAAATTTCATCGAAAGTTTGGTTGAGAACAAAATAAAATTCATTTCGGTCGAAATGTGATTATCATGTCTATTTTTTGTCAATTGAGATTATCTTTTATTTGAATTCAATGGTCTATTTTCAATATTGAATTTTATTTTATAAGGAGTATTGATATTAAATAATAACTTTTAAGCTGAAATTTGTAATTAAATGTTTTATATTTAAATTTGAAAGAGATTAATGGGGAATATATTTAAAATTAATTAAACTCATAAATTTGAGATTAAATAGTGTTCGAAATTCAGTTTAACATAAAATCTACAATTTATTCGAAATTCAAATCTTGGGTTATTAGTTTAGTTTAATGTATTACTAGTGAGTATTAATAGTAAGATTATGTTCTGCATGCGTTTTGAAAACTAGAATGCAGTTTGAGAATGTGTTTTCAGAATGTGATTATAAATCAAGAATGCATTGAGTGTTCTGTAATTGATAAATTGAATTACAGAACAAGAATAATGTTATGTATAAAATTAGATTTATTCAAATTAGATTCATCGTCGATAGTATTTACATGAAGAAAGAAATTATGTATGATTATATTTGCACGTTAAAGATACATGAGAATGAACAACTTACAAATATGTCGAACGACATTGTAAATGTGAGATTGTTGAAGGTGAAAGAAAATATGATTTTTTAAATGATATATTTATAATTTAAATAACGAGAATGCATTCTAGTTTCCAGATACAGCCTCCTACCACATTCTTCATTCAAATAACAATTTGAAAATGCATTCTGTTTATAATAAAAATATAAATGTTGTAGTATTTTGTAAAAACTGTAATAATGCATTCTAATATCAAAATACATTTTGAGAATGCATACATAATATAGGTTAATGCGTTTTTCACTTTCTTGAATTCTGTTATTTTCTTTAATTAATTTATATTTAATTCCAATTTTATTGACATTTATTTTTCATTCAGTATTTCAATTAAATTCATTTCTTTTAGGTAGAGACTAGAGTAACAGGCACAGCAAAGCAATTTGCATATTTTATAAATAATTAATAATACAGACAATAATTTAAAAATACATTAATATTTAACTTTAAACCATTTACTCAGAAAGTTTAATGTTACTAGATTTTAATAACATGATCTGAGTTTTATTTTTAATATTTTTTTGAAAATCTCGCAATTTTGTATTATTGGGTCGAATTTCGTATTTATCCCTCTCGACAATGATTCGATGTCACTTTAATAATGGTTATGTTAATATAAATTTTAATGTATTCCATCCATTAAATGTTATACTAGTTATTTGACCCGTCTTTTAACATGATCAAATTTATTTTATATACATACTAACAAAATATATGATGCTAATTTACTAAAAATATATCATATTTAATTAATATCATTATATAACAGTAGGGGTGGGCATGGGCCAACCCAATCCGTACAAACAGGTCAACCTGTGGGTTGGTTTGCTAAATATCATTGTACGGATTAGACTGCGATTATCAACCCGTCAACCCGTACGGGTCCACCCGTAATATGACAGGTTGAAATGGGATAATTTTGAATTTTTTTTAAAATTTTAAGGTTAAAATTGAATGTTTTTTAATTTTAGGGTTTAGGTTTTAATAACCCGTTGACGGGTTGTGCCGTACTTTCAATTCGTCGGGTCAACCCGTTGATGGGTCAAGAAAAATTCTCAACCCGTACGAATTGGCGGGTTCAACGGATTCGATCCGTAACCCTTTGGGCCGGACCCATTCCGACCCCTACACCTTAATAATTTACATCCACAAAGCAATATAAAATTAAAATTTGGCCAGGGTACAGATAAATGGGCTTTTTATCAAGAAAGGCCTGATAAAATGCAATTGGCCTGATATTGGCCCAATTAATAAAAAATAGTGATTTAAAGGGTGAAGAATTAATTCATGCTCCAATCAATTGCATAACATGCATAAATTAATATTTTAAAATTAGGAAAAATGTATATATTTGCGTATTTAGCACCCGAAGTATAAAACCTTTAAAGAATGAACCTCAAATGTAATTAGCGATTTTTCGCCTAATTTTTTGGAGTGATTTTGATAGATTAAGGTGTTTATTTCTAATTTTAAAATTTCAGAGTCATAGTTTTTTATATATTTTTAAGGTTAATGAATCAAATACAAGAAATATTTATTAGTTATGTGTTTAAAATATTAATTAAAGTTAATGTCAAACTAAACCCTTTTGGATTTTTGGGGATCAAATATCAATTATAAAATTTAGAATATTGTTATCACCATAAAAACTTATAGTAATATTTTTGTAATTTTCAATGTTTGTATATATAATTTTACATATTTTTTAAGTTTAGGTATATAATGCAAACATGACTAATTTTAAATAATAAATAAACACATTTTCATTATCATCCTAGGCATTTTATAGGGAAAATATATTGTTTATGTTTAGGTGAATCGCTTAAGTATGAAAATTGGAATGACTATTTGCTACATTATTTGGTGACGTTGTTGATTATGGAAATCGGGATGACAATTGGCTACATTATTCGTTGATGATCGACTACACTCAAGTATTGAGTGACGATGTTGATATTAAGCGATTGATCAGGTTGACCGATCACATAATACCGAATGAGATAAGTGTACGGATCCGGGATTTTGAGATGAAGTTGTGGATCGGTAAAGAATCTCTTGGAAGAGAGATTTGGAAGGAATACTTTCAATGAAACAATATATATAGAAAGATATAAATGATTTGAATATTATAAATTATATATTTAGATATTATCAAATATTTTGAAATATTGTCGGATTCCTTAATTATGTATGACATCTTCACTATAAATGGAGACTTTGAAGTTTATTGTTTCTATGGCATAATCTCTATGAGTTTTTGAGAATTAGGGTTATATTCTTCTTCCAATAATGTATTTGATTGCTCCGGGTACAGTCGGCAGTGGTATTTGAAATTTGACTCCCTAATAATTGAACGAGGATTCAAAAGATGCGAAATGGACAATTGTTTTTATCTCCGATGGGGCAAAAGTACATACATAATCATTCTACTGTATGTTGATGACATGTTGATCGGAGGGGGTCACACCCCGTTGTTGGTTTAGGGATCGTGGCAGTCGGCCGTGGTCGAAGGGTTCGTGTATAACTACTCGTCTAACGTTTTTTCCCACGACCACGCAGCCCTTATACCGTGGTGCAGTGACTGTCTTGCACAGGACCGGGGAGTATGATGAGGCGATTCGTCCTCCGGCACGACTCGGCCCGGCACCCTTGGTCCTGAGCGAGACTGTACCTGGATTGGGTTACTTCCACTAGTTTCGCCACACTCGGTGGTGAGGTGGTGAACGCAGTCCGGCGTGTCGCCACTTGTTTGGTTGGTCGGCACACTGTTTGGTTCAGTAGTTCACTAGGGTGGGTTGGTCGGTCGATCCTTATCGCTCAGGCACCAAGGTATCAAGTGACGGTTCGTCACTATCGTTTCCTTCAGCGCCTGCCGGTCGTGGTCGGCTTGACCATGGTAGTCTGGTCGCTTGTTCGTAACGCCCTGGTTGGGGTTGCGGCCGTGGTCGATGTTTCCATCGGTCCTGGTCGTTCGTGCCTTGGCATCCTGATCGGTGATTTCGACCGACCTTTACTACGGGGTTTACATATAGCACCCTTCGCTGCTCCGTCCGTCATAGTGTCGACCCTGTCTCCCGGTTGTCGGTCGGGTATGATCGTCTACGACCCTCAGCGACTAAGCGGTTGGTGGTTTCGTTAGCCCATAACCTCTGTTCCCGGTTGTCCTGGAATCCGGGATTTCACATTTCTCCCCCCTTAAGAAGTTTCGTCCCGAAACAAACTTATACATGCTTCAAAGAGGTCAGGGTGGCTCTTCCTTAATTTCGCTTTGAGCTCCCATGTGGCTTCTTGAGGTCCTCTTAGCCCCCATCTAACTTTGACGTAAGGGACCGATCACGTGATCCGGGTAGGCAACGTACTTTCGTAGTTGGGACACATGAAAGACGTCATGGAGCGCCGCCAATTCTGCGGGTAACTGTAGTTTGTATGCCACTGGTCCTACTCGCTCCAAGACGTTATACGGCCCGACATAACGCGGGCTGAGTTTTCCCGTTCCCTTGACACGAACCACGCCCCAGCTGGGTGACACCTTAAGGAAGACTTTGTCTTCCTTGTGAAATTCAAGCGGTCTCCTCTTGCTATCCGCCCAGCTTTTCTGTAGGTCCTGAGCTATTCTGAGTCTTTCTCGTATCAATGTCACTTTAGTTTCAGCGTCCCGGACTAGATCAGGTCCGATGAGTTGCCGTTCTCTAACTTCGTCCCACCAGGCTGTCGTTCGACACCTCCTTCCGTAAAGGGCTTCGTATGGGGCCAAACCGAGCCCTGAGTGGTAGGTGTTGTTGTATGCGAATTCAGCTAGATATATGTGGTTGGACCAATTCCCTTTGAATTCTAGTGCGCACGCTCTTAGGAGGTCTTCGAGGATTTGGATTGTTCTTTCGGATTGCCCGTCCGTTTGGGGGTGGTGCACGGAACTCATGCGCAACTTGGTGCCGAGCGCTTCCTGAAGTGTCCTCCAAAACTTGCACGTAAATTTTCCATCTCGGTCCGACACGATAGATCGTGGTATTCCGTGAAGTTTGATGATTCCCTCCATATAAACTTGGGTCAACCTTTCCATGCCCCATTTTGTTGAGATGGGTAGGAAGTGGGCTGATTTGGTGAGTCTATCCACCACAACCCATATCGTATCGTTGCCCCTAGGCGTCCTTGGTAGTCCAGATACAAAGTCGTGTCTTCCCATTTCCAGTTCGGTATCGGTAATGGTTGCAACAGTCCGTCCGGTCTTTGGTGTTCCGTTTTAACTCGTTAGCAAGTGAGGCACCGAGCCACAAATTCTGCCACATCCTTCTTCATTCCTGGCCACCATAGTCGCGTCTTTAAGTCTCTGTACATCTTGGTCCCACTGGGGTGGATGGATAAACTGGAGTTGTGGGATTCATTGAGTATTTCCTTCAGTAATGTCTTCTCCCTTGGTACACATACTCAACCTTTGTAACACAAGAGTCCGTCCTGGTGCTTGCGGAAATTTGCGTCCCCATGATCCATTAATTGTTTCCATTTTTGTCTGTCCCAGTGTTCGCCTTGTCCCTCTCGGATCATGCCTACTAGGTCAGGTTCCAAAGTCAGCATCGCCATGAGTCTTTCTTTATTGCTTGTGAGTTCCACACCTATCCTTTTTAGTTCGGCATCGAAACTATCATGTTTTTCCTCGTTGACCCTTCTCCGACTCAACGCGTCGGCCACCGGGTTCGCCTTTCCGGGGCAGTAGATGATCTCTATATCATAGTCTTTCATGAGTTCTAGCCACCGTCTCTGTCTCATATTGAGTTTCCCTTGTGTGAAAATGTATTTCAGGCTTTGGTGCTTCGAGTATATGAGACTCTTCGCACCATAAAGATAGTGGCGCCATATTTCTAGCGCGAAGATGACCGTTGCTAATTCCAAGTCGTGAGTGGGGTAATTTTGTTCGTGTCTCCTTAGATGTCTTGAGGCATAGGAGATGACGTGGTTTTCCTGCATTAATACGGCGCCGAGTCCTTTAGACGCATCGCAGAAGATTTGGAAATCATTGTCTTCTTCCGGTAGGTTTAATATAGGAGCTTGTGTGAGCCTTTTCTTGAGTTCGTCAAAACTATCTTGACATGCGTCCGTCCATTCGTACCTTGCGTTCTTTTGAGTCAACCGTGTCATTGGTTTAGCAATGCTTAAGAATTCCTTGACAAATCTTCGATAATACCCTGCGAGGCCAAGAAAACTACGAATCTTCGTGACGTTCCTTGGCACCGGCCATTGCACCACTGCTTCGATCTTCCTTGGGTCCACTGTGATCCCTTGTGCGTTAATTATATGTCCCAGAAAAGCCACCTCCTTCGTCCAAAACTCGCACTTGGAGAATTTAGCATACAACTGGTTTTTCCGCAAGGTTTCTAGCATTGCCCGTAGATGCGCTTCGTGACTCTCTCTTCATCCTTCAAGTATATGAGTATGTCGCAGATGAACACTACTACGAACTCGTCCAGATATGCCCTGAACACCCGATTCATTAAATCCATGAAGGCCGCGGGAGCGTTGGTGAGTCCGAATGGCATGATCCTAAATTCGAAGTGGCCGTAGCGGGTCTTAGAGGTCGTCTTAGGTACGTCTGTCTCTTTAATTTTTAGTTTATGATACCCGGAACGTAAATCTATCTTCGAAAATACTCCTGCTCCTTTGAGTTGGTTGAAGAGATCGTCAATCCTGGGTAATGGATACTTGTTCTTTTCCGTCATTCGATTGAGTTCTCGATAGTCGACACAAAGCCTCATAGTGTCGTCCTTCTTTTTAACAAACAGCACCGGTGCTCCCCATGGCGATACGCTAGGTTGAACGAACTTCCTCTCCATTAATTCTGATAGTTGATCTTTGAGTTTCCTTAATTCGGCTGGAGCCATGCAGTAGGGTGTTTTGACGATCGGTCTTGCTCCCTCGACTAGGTGGATTTCGAACTCAATTTCACAGTTGGGTATATCTCCTGGTAGCTCGTCGGAAAATACATCTTGGAACTCCTGCACTACCAGAATGCTTGCTATCCCCGGACGCTCATGTATGTCCAATAGATGGCCTACCTATATTTCCTTGGCAGCCAATTGTGTTTTTGGGATCCTCATATTCCCCTTGCTCATTCGTCCTTTGTTGATATTGGTGCCATTGGAAACGTATAGCCAAGTTTCCCCGTCCTTGTCTGAGAATTTTACTGTCCTCTTTGCACAGTCAATCACCGCTCCATGCGTACTGAGCCAATCCAAACCCAATATTATCTCAAAGTTGCACTCTCCTCTTAACTCCATGAGATCGGCTTTTAGGGTCCTTCCCGAGACTCGTATATCAACTGATTCGAATATGGTGGCGCATGGTAGTAGGCGTCCTCCGGGCATGTAAATTTGTACCACTGGTTCCAGCGCCTTGCCCTCCAGCAGATTAGTGACCGAGCATCGGTCCGAAATGAATGAGCGAGTAGCTCCAAAATCGAATAATGCGCGTAGTAAGTTGTCATAAATAGTTACGGTACCTGTGATGGTGTAGACGCTCAAAATGAATTAGCGAGTAGCTCCACAATCGAAATGAATGAGCGAGTGGCGCTTGGTCGTGTCTCATATTGTAGACGCTCGCGGGGGTCCGGGTTCTATCCTTGTTGGGGGGTGCGGTGCCGGATGCGGGGTTGGCGGTCTTGTTCTTGGTTAGGCATTCACGTGCGAAGTGTCCAGGCTGCCTGCATTCGTAGCATACACCACTCCCATGTCGGCATTCCCTCAAGTGGCTCTTGGAACACTTCGGGCACGTAGGGTACGTCTTGCGTTCAGCTGGCGCTCGATTCGTCTTCCTTTCCCTATCTCCTGTCACGTACCCCATTCCATCTATCCGTGCCCATTTTGTCGAGAATGCGTCCTGGTCCTTAAGTTCAGCTTCCACCGTTAGTGCGGCAACGTATATGTTGTTTACTTCAACCGTAATGACTGCTGAGACCAGCTCCTGTATCCTCATCTTCAGTCTCCTCCTGAATTTTAGAACTTTTAAGTGTCCTACCCTGTCGACTTGAGAATATCGTGATAGCGTCTGGAATCGTGTGAAGTATGCTGAGACGCCTTCGTTGATGTTTTGGGAGATGGCTTCGAAATCCGCCATCTTCTGTAATATTGCTACTTCTGGTATAAACCTTGCTTTGAAATCTTTCTTGAATTCTGCCCATGGCAAGTCCATTTCCATTTCGTCGTGTGTTGCCTCCCACCACTCCAACGCCTCTCCTATCAAGAAGTGTGATGTTACCGCTGTTTTGATTTCTTCGGGTGTGCCTTGTAATTGCATGCTTCGCTCGATTTCCCTTAGCCACGACTCAGCCTGATCATGGTCGCCTCCTGGAAAGATCGGTACTCTTAGCTTCTTGAGTCGCACATGATGAAGACGTAGCTGTTCGCTACGTTCCTGTCAAGCGACGTCCGAGCTATATCCCTTTTGATCATCCTCCGTTTGCGACATCTGGTCGTTTGGCCTCATAGTTCCTTGAGAGTTTAGTTGTTTACTCCCGTCCGTGCTAGTCCCACTTGTGGCTTGTCGTGTCTTCCTAGGTGCTATTATCCTATAGGTCACGTGTGCCATCGCACAATGGTTAGTAGTTAGTTGGGTTATAGGCAATCTGACCTTCTCTTATGTTTGTCCCCAAAGCCTATCCTGTTGATTCGTGCTTGAGACCCGTATGTTCCAGCCCTACTAATTCACGCCCATTTACAGCACAAAAACTGTCACGCCACGTTGTTGGTTTAGGGGTCGTGGCAGTCGACCGTGGTCGAAGGGTTCGTGTATAACGACTCGACTAACGTTTTTCCCACGACCACGCAGCCCTTATACCGTGGTGCAGTGACTGTCTCGCCCAGGTCCTGGAAGTATGATGAGGCGATCCGTTCTCCGGCCCGACACCCTTGGTCTTGAGCGAGACTGTACCTGGATTGGGTTACTCCCACTAGTTTCGCCACACTCGATGGTGAGGTGGTGAACGCACTGTCACCATCTAAATGTACGTAAATAAGGGGAACATTAGGCTAGAGTATAGGCTTGTTCATAGAACTGAAACACATGTTCGGGACTTCTTAACAAAACTTGAAGAAAAACAGAAGACAAAATAAGAGGTTGGGAATATTCCTAGTAGCGGTCCCATACCACCCGTTCAAGATCTCCCGACTCGACCTTTCCGAGCACTTCTACATCCATACGGGTCTTGCTCATCACGCCTCATCAGGCTCGGCCTCCGGGGACTCACGACCTACATTTTACACATGAAACTATGAGATTTACATCCCAGTAAGGCAACATGTACACATAATAAAACATAAAGGAGGAACATCATTATATCGGAGGTTTAGTGGTGTCATCGGTTTAGAATCATATCCTGGAATTTCTTCCCACCCGTCCTTCCCATACGTAATACCTATTCCTTGCGAAGGAAGTGCACATAACATACCCACTCATAACATATCATACACTCGACTCAGCGAGTGAAGTGGCGATCCTCGTAGTTCAGGACCATCGATTCCGTGACCGGGTCACGTTGCCATTGGGAATAAACCCTCGGCCGATGGGGCCCAATCCTGCCCCCGTACGTCGGGGATCGTCATGCAATGCAATATGAAAATGAAAATCTTGTGAAAACCATGCATAAGGTTTGCCGTCACGAGTCCTAGACTAAGTCGATCCTAGCTCATCCTCACCGTTATTCCCGGGTCATCGGAAGTTTTGGAAACTGAAATGTTGCCCGAAGGTGTAAACCATGCAATGTTCGTAAAAATCTTGGTGAGATGGCGACAAGGAATGCAACACTTATATGACTCGCCGCCGTGCCGTGTTTCTTCCTAAGAGTTGCCTTACCTTTCTTCCCTCTTATTCTACCCGAAAACCTTCCTCCCATTTCCTAAGTGTTTCCTCTCTTCTTATATGTCTAAGTATACCATTAAGGTGGGGAAGTGTCGTTTGGATGCAGTTCCCTAAGGTCTGATCGGTCAGCATAGGACACAGGCGCTGGTCGGGCATGATTTTGCTTGACTGTGCGCCAGCGACCTTTTGGTGCCGCCTGTCAGATTTTTCCTGTCGGGTACAGTGATTGTTCCCTTGTCCGAGACATTGTTCGTCCTGTAGTGTCCTGGCACCCTGTTGGTGTGGCGCCGACTCAGTCCGACCGTGTCGCCACTTGTTTGTTTGGTCGGCACACTATGTGGTTAAGTAGTTCACTAGGGTGGGTTGGTCGGTCGATCCTTATCGCTCAGGCGCCAAGGTCTCAAGTGACGGTTCGTCACTATCGTTTCCTTCATCGCCTGCCGGTCGTGGTCGGCTTGACCATGGTAGTCTGGTCACTTGTTCGTAACGCCCTGGTTGGGGTTGCGGCCGTGGTCGATGTTTCCATCGGTCCTGGTCGTTCGTGCCTTGCCATCCTGATAGGTGACTTCGACCGACCTTTACTACGGGGTAGCACCCTTCGCTGCTCCGTCCGTCATAGTGTCGACCCTGTCTCCCGGTTGTCGGTCGGGTCTGATCGTCTACGACCCTCAGCGACTAAACGGTTGGTGGTTTTGTTAGCCCATAACCTCTGTTCCCGGTTGTCCCGGAATCTGGGGTTTCACAGGGTGACATTGTGGAGATAAAACAAGTCAAGCGGGAGTTGTCCGAAGCATTCAAGATGAAGGACATGAGACCGGTCAAGCAAATTCTGGAAATGAGAATTTTCAGAGATTTGCAGAAGGGTACACTTACATTGTCTCAGAAAATGTATATTGAAAAAGTGATTGATCGGTATCAAGTGGGAGACTAGAGAGTGACTAAAACACCTTTGGAAGCACACATGAAACTCTCAAAGGAGTAGGCGCCGATGACCGACCAGGAGGTCGAAGAGATGAAGAACGTGCCCTACTCTTCAACGGTGGGCAGTTTAATGTATGCAATGGTCTGCACGAGACATGACATTACACATGGAGTGAGAGTCGTGAGCAGGTTCATGTCGAACCCTGGGAAAGAACATTGGGAAGCATTGATATGTTGCTACAATGCCTCAAATGGATATCAAGGTGGGAGATGTGTTTTAGAAGGGGACCGATCGAATTAACATGATACGTGGATGCCGACCTTGGAGGAGATCTAGACGATCGGAAACATCGGGGTATGTATTTATTGTTGGCGGTACAATTGTTAGTTGGAAGTCGAAGTTGCAAAAGTATGCCTCACTTTCCTCAACTGAGGCGAAGTATGTTGCAATTTCCGAAGCAGGAAAGAAGATGGAATGGCTCCAGAATTTCCTGATGGAGATCGATAAGGGGACCGATCAACGGACTTTGTATAACGACAGTCAGAGTGCCATATGTTTGGCGAAGAACCCGGTATTTCATGCGAGGACGAAACACATTGAGTTGAAGTATCATTATATTATGGATCTGTTCAAGAGAAAGACGCTTCAATTGATGAAGATCAAAAACACTGAAAATCCCACAGATATACTGACAAATGGAGTCACTATAGCAAAGTTAGAGCTATGCATAGCTCTAGTTGGTCTCACCAAATGAGTTGGTGAGCGGACACTATCAAGATAAGATGCATTATCGATATCCAAGTGAGAGATTGTTAAGTGTGGAGATCGATATTGTTATCGATCGGTTACACTTGGATGATGATCTGCAATGTGGTTGATCTGGAGCACACATGGAAGATGAGATGGTCGGTATTGGTACCGATCGTTCGAGGACCGAAGTACGCAATACCGAAGGTGACAAAGGGACCGAAGTATGTGATCCGAAGATATGAGATGGAAACAATCGGTTAAGGACCGAATTGAGATATGGTGGGGCCCACTGGTCTAAGTTATCGGCAGTTATGAAAGGACATATTGATGGAAACAAGATCATATCAAATTAGTATATATGGACATATATATATAATTTGATCATGGGTAATCATATATTGAGATATGATAAAATGTTATGAATATTTGTTAGTTACCTTAATTATCCCAACCATCTTAATTATATGAAGGGATTTTAGGGTTCATTGTCATGTATTTCAATACTCTTGTATTCTGAGTTTTCTCTTCGTGTGTGTGTATTGTAATCTTATCAAGTGATAGTGAATTTGGCCGTTTCCGTCGGTCACGTGGTTTTCCCATTCCGAGTTTTCACGTTAAATTTTTTATATCGTTATTTTATCCTTGCTTTAATTCAATGTTCAACTTAATCTATCGAGGTTGTTCACACACGTGTTTAATCTCAAACAGTTAAAACTAAATATCTCTTATCGAATATGAAATTTAAAATATTATAATTTAATAAAATAATGATATATTGATTAATTCAATTATAATATAATTCAATTATCTTATAAAAGCGACAACACATACTTTCAACAATTGATGTTGAAAATTGACAAAGACAAATGTTCTTTCTTACAATTATTTAGTTTTCTTAGCATGAAATTATGGTGCCTCGCATCCCATCCATCGCATGCCAAATTATCCAATTTAATAAAGTCAACGTCCCCATCAATGTTTTAAAAGTAAGTACATGTTGGTATATCAAACAAATTCTATCGGTATATTGGATTTGTATCAAATCTATGTCAAAATAATAAAATAAATTAATTATTAACTTATAGAAAATATACCATTTTTAAAATATTTTCTTAATTTATATTGTTCTTACTTCCAAAAATACGAATTAAAAAATTCTACAAATTTCATATCTTTTTTTCTAAATCAAATAAGTAAGACCGACCCAACTCGTTTAAGTTGTACAATTCATTATTTTTTTTAAATATCAGCCAAAACAGATAGATCGAAATTTATGGTATCTCGAAATTTAAAAGAGTGGTCCCCATCAAGACTCTCATGCATGACTAGATATTTTTCTCTATTATTTATAAATATTTTTTATGGAAAAAAATCAATTTAGGTACACTTCAAATTCAATAAGTATCTTCATAGTCAATTCTAAAAAATGAATTTACATCACTTAACTTTATATTTTCTAAATTTTAATTACATTTGAATAAAATACCATTAATAAAACCAATGATTCTATCAATTTTCTCATCTCAAATTAGATATCTTTCTATATTATTTATTAAATATTTGTTTTATTCTTTAAAATACCAAACTCACTGTCCTTACTACTATGCCAAACTTCATTATTGTTGGGGAGTAAACACGTGTGCGAACAACCTCGATAGATTAAATATAACCCGAGAATTAAAGCAAAAAGAAAACAACGACACAAGAAATTAACGTGGAAATCCGGAAAGGGAAAAACCACGTGACCGGTGGAAACGGCCAAATTCACTATCACTTGAGAATATTACAACATACATACGAAGAGAAAAACTCGGAATACAAGAGCATTAAAGTACATAACAATGAACTCTAAGACCTCTTTATATAGATGAGGTGGTTGAGATATTAAGGTAATAAACAAATATTCATAATATTTGATCATATCTCCATATATGATTATCCATAATCAAATCATATATATGCGTCTATATATATATATTTGAGATGATATTATTTCCTTCAATATCTCCTTTCATAACTGCTGATATCTTTGATCAGTGGGCCCCACCATATCTCAGTTCGGTTCTCGACCGATTGCCTCCATCTCATATCTTCGGATCACATGCTTCGGTCTTCTACCAATTGCTTCGGTCCCTTTGTCACATTCGGTATTGCGTACTTCGGTCCTAAACCGATCGGTACCAATACCGACCATCTCATCTTCCATGTGTGCCCCGATCGACCACATTGCCGATCGTCATTCAAGTGTGACCGATCGATACCAATACCGATCTCCACACTTAACAATTATATGTTCTTTATTTGAATGATATTAAGACAAGCTTTATAGTTATGATATAATTCTCACGATTTTACATTTTCTCTAGCTATAAAAACTTTCAGATGAATCAACCATTATACATAAATTTCTACTTTGACCATTGCAATTTTGCATGAAAAAATTATCATTCAATGATCTACGTTATCTATAATATTTTGATATGTTTAATGATAAGATTGGTCTGTGGTGACCCCACCAACCCCCAGCTGCCATACAATATTGGTAGGGTTATGCGATCCAAACAATTTGTATTTGAAATATGTTCGGTTCGTATATGATCGTGTTCGTTCGTTCAAATATAAGTATGAACTTTGTTCAAATATTTTTCATGTTCGTTTAGAATTTTAACGAACATATACATTTTCGTGAACAAATATGAATGTTTGTAAACAAATATATTATTTTATTTCTATTTAATATACATATATTAATGACTATTAGGATGTAAAAAACTCTAATATATCATATTTCACATTATCTCCCCAATAATGTTTTTCTCTTATTTTATTTTAAATATTAAATTATATTATTTTTAATTTTAAATTTTAAATCTAAAAAACAATTTTAGTAAATTGAATTTTAATGTTAAATTCGAAAAAATTTGAACTCATAGTTCAAACATGTTCGAAAAAGTTATTTATATAAGTATGTGAACAATGTTCGAACATGAATTCTCGTTCTAATAAAATAATAATGAACATGAACAATATCCGAATAATAATATTGTATGTTCATTCATATCGAATAACATCCCTAAATATTGGGGTACCTAATTTTCAGGGAAGAATGGATATTTTGTTAATTACCACTCGATGGATGGAGGATTATAGCATACTCCTAGGTTTTATAGAGTATTAATAGAGGTGGGCAAAAGCCCAAACCGAACGATTCATGGTTGTGCTTTTTCGGGTTTTAGAACCTAGTTAGGATCTGACCACGTGTTAAGTTTAATCATAGGGTTCGCTAGATCTTTTTTATATGGGCTAATATAAGAGACCAACCCGAGATCAAGACCAGACCCTATAATTTGGTTATGGTGCGAGTTGGTTTTTGAAAGACCTTAAACATTTTAATTAATCAATAATATACATATAATAATACTATCAAAATCACATAAATACTTGAATCTTAACATACATAATACACAATCAAATTATGATTGTACAAGATAAAAACCAAAGTTATTAATAATATTTAAAAACAAATATATAACAAGATATCTTTTGAAAACTACTAAAATTTTCACCAAAGCATTTGCGTATGTTTCTCTTATAACTTTTTCATATACCAAATGCTAAACACCCACCAAATTTTGCAAATGTAAGAGTTGAGATATTCAAAGAGGTTTACATAAATCGAAAATAAATAGGAATTAAGAAAGGATTAATGGAAATTGCTATTAAAAAAAGATTATTTGATTTAATTCTCCACAAAGGTTGCTATCAAATTGTAATGATAGAATTAAAACTATAATTTTGGAATTGAAATGGTTTGGAAAAATGGAATTGATGAATTGAAATGGAAAAGTTGAATTGTGTGACTTATGCAATTGAATGTCTTTCAATTAATTGTCAAATAAATATTTAATTTATTAAATTTATATTTATTAGATCTTATGGGCCGATCTCAAACCCTTATACTAAAGAGCAAAGACTAATTTTAAAATCAAATCGGGTTTCGATCTCATAAATATAATATCCAGTTCAAGATCAATTAAAATAATAAGGTTTAAAGGATCATCCCAAATATTATCGGGTTGGTTCTATAACGATCTTTTTAGGGTAGGGCTGGTTTGGTCTTACGGTCTGAGTTGTTTTAATCCCGCCTCTAAGTATTAACATGTAGTTATTTAATATTATATATAAATATATATATATACATATGTAATTAT
This sequence comes from Utricularia reniformis, assembly GCA_009725065.1. NCBI lineage: Eukaryota > Viridiplantae > Streptophyta > Magnoliopsida > Lamiales > Lentibulariaceae > Utricularia > Utricularia reniformis. Next base: position 226,429 of record RWGZ01000966.1, read on the forward strand.
TTAATAAGAATTAATATATATGATTTTTACCAGTTCGTATGATACGAAAATATGAATTATTGCAAGTTCACGGACATAATTCAAAAGGAGGACATGAAATAAGTGAAGATAACTAGATACATAATTAGGGTTTGTTACTAAAACTGTGGCTTGAAGTATAACACTTTATTATTTCCCTTAAATACCCCTTCTCAAATTCACACATTCATCAGAGAGATTCACTTACACAATCAGAGAAGAATCCCCGTCAAAATGGAGAAGAAGAAGATGCCAATTATCGCTAACAAATTCTGTAACTCACTTTGCGTCGTCTGTGTTGGAGATATGAAGATTTAGAGGACAGTAATCAGAAGAATATTTATGCAATTATATGATTTTGCATGATCAAATTTCATTGATTGAAAATGATAAACACGTCTTATATATAGACGAATAATTATTGATATAATCTTCTAGATCCTAAAAATAAGATTGACTAAATCTAAAGAATTGATCAAAGTTCTTAATTGGAGATCCACGAGACCCTTAACTGCATCCTTTGATTTATTTGACTCGTTATTGAGCATACGAATGGACTCGATGCATTGAGCTTCAACTTCACTTATTGGGCTTCTTCCCAGCAGTCTGTTTCCTTATTAGAAAACACATTTCTAACCATAACCTTCTTTCCGATCTCAACGTCGGTAAGTTCCCCGGAAAATCACCTTTTATTAACCCTAACCGCCGTCTTTACCTCTTCTGCCATACTTTCCATCTCCGGCCACCGCCGGAAGAGGAGGAGGAGGATGATGATAACCGGATTGATGAAGCAGCTAAAGAATTCATCATCAAGTTTTATAGAGATTTGCTGTGCCAAAAGGGATTAATTATATAGAAAATCTTGTGTTCTTCAAGAACGAGGAGCTTACATTTGAACATTCCTTGTGAGTCATGTTTATGTTTATACAGTACGGTAAATCAAATACCCGGTTTGATCGGAATTTATTTTGGTACCGTTCGGTACCTAATATTAAGGTCGGTTTCTGAGTTTTTTGATACCGATCGCTATACTAGTCGTATCACTCATAGCTGTCTGGATTAGTACGGATTTCAGGACCGATATGAAAACATTGGCTAAAACTAACTCTGACATCATCGTGATTTAATAAATGATTAATTTACACTTATTTATAATAATTATAATACAATTATGTTTATTATATTATATATATATAATTATATATTAATATTTTACATAAATTACAATATTATCAAATATATTTATAAAGTTACGATCATTATATCTCGTCACACCTCAACACATTTCACCACAAATTATCATACCTTAATTTTAAAAAACTAAACTAAACAAACTCATTGGATCATTGCATTGTTTGTTCGTTTTATTAAATAAATATTATAAGCGTAAAATGTTACAATCCACTTCTTACTTGTGAAAAAAACTTAATCTAATTTTCTTATAAATGTAAAATATTACAATCTACTTCTCACTTGTGATAAAAACTTAATCTAATTTTCTTGTTTTTATAACGTAAATTTGATTGGTTAGGTAATCTTGTGTAGCCTATCCGGTCAAGAGGCTTAAAACCCTTGGAATTTGACAGGGTTCGAACCCTGGTGGTCGCGAGAGTAACCCTAACATCTAACCACTAAATATGTAATTTGATTGGTTTATAAAATGAAAGATGTAATACAATAATTGATATTTTCAAGTTTTTTTATAGTGTGATAAAAACTTACATATTACCCCAATTAAATTGACTCTCGTCAATGACAACGATGAAACTCAATATAGAAATAGTGACCTATTCGGTTAGTTGAATTTATTATTATTTATCTATAGTAAACAAAGTCTACATGATACAAATCTAAACTTAGAAAAAATTCAATTAGAAACCAAGTATAAATTATTATAGTTCTAATTTAAGCACAAATTTCAAAATTAACAACTTTTATTGTCAACTCATCCTTGATTTAATGATAATTCGTGCATTCGTAGTTCGATAAAGATTCGACGACACTTTAAAAATATATCAATGAATTATTCTTATTTAAGAACATTGCATGCATCAAGAGTTCATTTAGTATTTACTTTAGAATATAATAATTCTTGCTTATTGTACTATGGATAAGAGAAGAATCTTTTACATTGTTGTAATAACATTGCATTTAGGGATATATTTAGAAGAATTTAACAAATGAAATTATTCAAATTAAATATGAATATTTTTTAGATATAACATTAAAATGATGTACAATTTTATCAAATATCATTTCTCTCCATCAATGAAATTAAATCTTGAACATAACCGACGAAATTAACCAAAATCTAGTTCGGTTCTTAAAAAAACCCTAAAATAGAAAAGACGGGCTCAACTCTTCAAAAATCGGGTTAAAGCGCAACAAAACTTGTTGAACATATTAAATTTTTGTATTTTTTTAAATTTTAGAGTTAAAATTTATAAATTTATATTGTATTTATCTTTGTTCAAACCTTTGAACACAGGTTGAACATATCAAAATTTTTAATATATATTTTTTAATTTAAAATTTATAAATGTACAGTTTTGATAATATTGCTTTATATAATAATTGCAATAATGTCAATAATTTAAACTTTAGAGCAAAAGATATTGAAGAAATATCTTTGGGTCCCTTAAACAATGCCAAATGCAACCCATGATCTTTAGCTAAGTCTAATTGGTCCCTTTTTAAAGTGAAAGTGTAAATGCAAATGCAAATGCAAATGCAAATGCAAATGCAAATGCAAATGCAAATGCCAATGCCAATGCCAATGCAAATGCAAATGCAAATGTGAATGCAAAAACAAAAGCAAAAGCAAGTTTTATTACAAGAGTTCAATCATATATTTTAAAACGAACTCAATAATCAAACCCTTTTTCCATTAGTTCGCTCCAAACTAGACCGAATAATGAACTGTTTTTTCATCAGTTTGGTCCAAACCGGTCCGGATCAGTCTCAAATCGATTGGAACCATTTTTTTGTTTTTTGGAGTTTTTTAATATTTTAAATGTATAGATCGTATTTTTATTCATTTTTCTTCAGGCTTTTCATCTAATAATGAATTAATAATAACAATAAATATCAACTCAATTTCGAAGTATGAAAAATAATTAAATAAAAAAATAGAATATAGTATAATATCATGTCCTCCTCTAGACAATACACAAATTAAATTCTCATACTATCATGTGATAATTAAATTCTCACATGAATCTAATTAAATTCTCCTCTAGAATATAATATCATGTCTTTTATGGTTTTGATAATTTGGTCTCTAGAGTTTCATGATTATTACAATTGTGATCCGCAAAGTATGAAGATAACAAAGTAAATCTTAATGATTTGTATTTTTTTGCAAACCAATCCCTACAGTTTAGTGTGTATGACATAATTGTCCCCAAAGTTGTTCAATTTTTGCAATTTCGGTCATCGATCAATATCAAAATTCGGGGATCAGTATTGTCATTTTATGAATCTGATTTGCCAAATATTGTCAACTTGGAAAATCAAATTTATCAAAATCATATAGTTTGATAACTAAATATGTCGTTACAAACTCTGAGGTCAAATTCTTCAAAACTAAGAAAGTTTTGGAACTGCAAGTGCAATTTTCTCGTTCTTTTAATATACAATGATCTATTAGGAAAAGAGACATTCTTTCTTGTCATAGACATGTTCCTTCCCAAAACCAAGCATATCAATGTTTCGAACCAATTCTAGTGTGGATCTATATGATCCATATTTTTATATCGGCCGGTACGCAAAATATATGGTATGAGTTTTCTGATCGGAACCCGGGTTTTCTCGAGTCGATCAGGAAAAAATAAAAAAAAAATTCTTTTTATACCAGCCATACTGGTACCGAAAACATTAGATATGATTGATAAGACTTCAGTCATGTACTTTAGTAATGTTCATATGTGTTCGGAATACCAATCAATACTGTTATGATAGATTATTGAACGATATTAAAAAAAAATATATATATATTATATGTATGGTTAAAATAAATATTTGATCTATATAAAATATTGTTCCTTAGTTGAACTTAAACAACACATTAGAGGATTGGGATCTTGATGTCTTAGTGCAAATTAATGATTGGCAAACAAACCATACGTTTGTTGTGCAAGTAAAAGAATTAAAAAAGAGAAAATGGTTAGTTTGGTCCCTACAGTTTAGTGATTTTGATAAATTTGGTCCCCAAACATTTATTTGACATTTATAGTCTCATACTTTGATATTTTTGACAAATTTGGTCCCCATATGGTAATATTAGTCCCCAAAATTTGAAAACTAATTTCGCCACATATATGAAACTTTGAGGACTAGATTTGCCAAAAATTACAAAATATGAGAACTAATTATGCAAAAAATACAAAGTTTGGGAACTTGTTTTGCTTCCACAAAACTTTGATGACTAAATTTGCCAAAATGAAGAAAATTTAGGGACTAAATTTGCTAAATCATACAAATTTTGAGGACCTTAAATGCCATTCGTCCATTAAAAAATGAATAATTTATAAGAGAAATTATGCTTTTTCGATTATGCATAAACTTAGACTCAATTCAATTTATAAGGTATCCAAAAATAAACTCTAATTCTCGGTGATTGTTGGAGATTCTTCCTCAAACTAGATGTGTAACTGAACTAAGACAATTCTCGAATCTTTCAAGTCACATCATTCAAAACTAAAGTTCGAGCTCATATTTTCGAACTGAACTAAGCTCAGTTCAAGTTCCTAACAAACAAATCATCGAACATCAAAATTTTTAATTAACCAAACCGAATTAGTTTACAAACCATTAATATTAATACATATATTATATTATTTAATTATACATTATATAAATTAAATATATATAATTTTTAATTAATTAAAACCTTAAATTCAACTGGAGTGCAAAACAACCAAACCTCAAATTATAATATTTTTGTTCTCCAACTCGAACCAAAATTATCTATTTTGGAACACAACTTAAACACTAGAAAAACACTCAAATTCAGCTTGTTTTTAACCTATCTCATGTTTTTTTCCAAGTAAAACTTTATAATAATGCAAAGATAATGATCCCAAAGTTTATAAATTGTATACAAAACCTCCGAAGTTAATATAATACGCAAAATTGACCCCTCAATTTTTAAATATTATAAACAACATATCCTTAAAATTTAAAAATTACATAATTTTACCATAAACTTCCAAACTCGTTTATATTTGACTCGCATACTAGTTAATATTTGATGCATTAACCTTAAAAAGACGTAATGATTATATCTCCAAACTTCGAAAAATTAGAAATAACATATAAATGATCTAAATCACTTACTCGAAAAAGCGAAAACCACTACTATTCACTAAGGGTCATTCATGAACGTTTTTAAAATTTCGGAAGTTTCTCATGCAATTTACAAACTTTGATGATATAACATTTACACTATTTTAAATATTGAGAACAAATACCTTAATTTTCTCTTAAAAATGATATCCCTATTTAGAGCAAATTAGGTAATGCCACAATTTCTAGTTGTCTTAAAAGTTAAAAGAACAGTTGATGTCACAAACCCTAAACAATAATTAGACTAAACTTCAAGTATGCAAATTCCACACCACACAAACATTCGCAAATCCAAACAAACATTCTAAAACAACACAATGATGTAGAAAAAGAAGAAGAACAAGTCACGTTAGAAAGGTTATAAACTCCACAAGCACGAAGATCATACCGATATGTCAACGGAAATAACTGCAAAGACGAATTAACACTGTATAAACCCTGGTTTTGGGTTACGAATCCCTGCCTTTGTATGGTGGCATTTCCTGGTTATACGAGGGAAAAAATCAAAACATGATGTGTTACTTTGTATTGCATTGCGGATTATGGGATATGACTTACCGACGGATATGGCGACATTAAGAAGACTGGCCGTTGTTGCCCAATCATCATTTGCTGCCCGTACTGCTTTGCAAAATTACAACTCCGGTTAAACTTTTGAACATTAGAAGTAAAACAGAGAGATATATCGAACCTGAGGCGAATAATACGGCTGTGGAAGAGTTCCTGCCTGAGAACTATACATAAGTGGTTGTGGGATAGCAAAGGAAGGTCCCATCTGGAAATAACAATACATCAAGAAAAATAAACCCACAATCGTAAGGCAAACGTTGTATTCAACAGATACAGGATATGCATTCAAGAATGTAATGGCATAAGGTAGTCCACAAACACATCTTCCTAATGCCGATGTATTTTATAATTTGAACGGATATTAAGTTTTATAAATATCCCCCAAACAGAAAAGTTTACATGCCAAGAAACTAAGACAATGCGTTCAAAATCAAATTTGATGGCACTTGTAGCCCACAAACTCACAAAGTTTTTTTTCAGTTGCTTCAAAGATATGACAGATTCGTCATATCTTGACTGGTTCTTTAGATCAATATAATACAAAGGGCCCTACAAACAAACGAGTCACACACCACACTAAGCATAATGCAATTCGTTTTCCTTAATGCTAGAGTTGCTATTGGTTCTACTAATAGCGGTGTATACTACGATAAATTTATAATAATCATCAGCTGGCATACTGTAAGAAACAATTTGGCAACATATACGGAGAACAAAATAAACCAGAAGTTGTGATCTTTGACTTACCCCCATACCGACAGGCATCCCATGAATCTGTGCAGTGGCAGCCATATTGGGTGAATAGTAGAATGGGCTATCACCAATAGGTGAAGAAGACCTAAGTGGCGCACGAGATGGCATGAAACTCTTCGCATTTGGATTCAATTTAAATTCCTGTAAGTAAATCAAATAGAAACATGAAATTTGCATTAAACATGATATAAACCTGCAAAAATTATATTACAGGTGAACAGAAGCTTGTATCATTAACAAAAATCTGCATTTCTATATTCTACCTTAGCATGTGGATTCAATGTGGACTTCTCTGAAGATATTGAAGTAACAGATGAACTTGAAGATAGCCCTCGACCAGTAGAAGTCGAAGCAGGACCAGCACGATCTGATGCAGATGATGCAGAACTACTAGGACGGGCAAGTGGGCTTGCTGTCCCTCGAGTTCTTGAGGGTGCTGAGCTCTCGAGTGACTCATTACAAGGACTCGCCTTTTCCTGGCCTATGGTTGACGGATTCAATGGATCAAACTCTGTAGAAACCATCAAAAAGACATTGTCAGTGCCTTTATTGGTTGATCTCAGCATAAACATAAGGAATTACTTTCTGAGTAAACATCATGAACAAGGAAATGATAAAATAGGGAGAAAGAGAGAGAGAGCATATGGGTCCACATAATATGGGGTGAAAAGATTAAACACCAGTTTGTCCACAAAGTTCATAATGATCATATTTCAGAAAAAATGGGATCACTCTAAGTCAAACCATTTGCAAATAAAAAGGTCTGAACTCTGAATATTCCTATATTCCGTGCACATAAAAGTCATGAATAGGTTTTTGCCATGAAAGCATGCAAGCCTTTGCAAAGGATCTGTTAACGAAAATTACACATCTGCTAAAAAGTTACCCAATCAGCGTAGAACTATCAGAAGTTTTTCCCTGGATGACATTATTGATACAAGAAAAAGCTTATTTGGATACAAGTATATTTGTGTGTACTGCCATAATTAAAGTAAACGACTCACCATCAGCTTTTGATACAGCACACTGATCATCCACCTGCATTCAAAAGGAACGGTCTCAAAGAGCACTCGCCACTCTTACCTAATATTGTAGTTTTTAGGTGAATGAAGACTAACCAGATACTTTTGTTTACCATCCTTAGAGGAAATATTTCTTGGACGCTCAAGAAATTGATCAACATGATCGCTGAGTGAAAATAATGCAACTCAGCGAGTTTCTCGGAAAAACATTAATATAAGATAACAAAATATAACTTCAAAAAAAAAGGCAGTTGAAAAATTTCCAAGACCACCCACCCAATTCCTAAATCAGAATATTCAACTAAATCATATGATTTAAATATGATACAGCATGATAACCTGCTTGTGTTTACAACATGGGACTGTTTGGGAGGCATTTCAGACAGCTTTTGTTGAACGTTACTTTCAGAACCCAAATGACATGCCTCATCCAGTTCATTTCGGAAAGATTTTGCCTCTCCCTATAGCAAAAAAACCAATAAAAACGAAGACAGGTAGTTAGCCAAAAATACTCACGAAGACTATCTCAAGAAAGTTAAAAAGGATATAAGAAAGAACATGAAAGCATGGAAGGCACCATAAAACTGGAACAGTACCATGCAAACATGACTAGCCAGTTAAATTGCTTAAAGTAAACAACACATTTATCATTCAAAATAAGAAAAGTCCAACTTGATGAAAATGAAGATATCTCTAGAAAGTTATCTAATTACCGGTGGTGAAGATCTAGAAGGAGCCTGTGTTCCATCAACAATCTGGGCACTATTCCCAAACAACATATGTTTGTCATCAACATAATCTCGTCGAACTTCTTCATGATCCCTAAATGTTTCTTGATTTTTTGAATTAAGAATTATGTCTTCAATCTCATCACCTCCACTATCATCAACGCTCCGGTAGACTGATGAATACAGTGTTTCTTCATCAATATCAAGATTTCCATTGATTTGCAACCCTCTCTCCTGTTGATTAAATGTCATTATAATTTAAAAGGCATACATTAAGAACTTCGAATTCGTGGAGGTGTGCTGAGGAAATAAAATAAACAAGTTCTTGTTCTAACCTCCGCTAAATGAAGGTCACGTGTATCCTCACCCTCTATCTCCCTAGCTAGCCGCTCAGCTACCCTTTCCAATTCCAACATTTGAGGGCCTTTCTTAAGCTTTGTTGTGTAAAGTTCTTCATCAAACGTGCTTTTCACTCCAAACAAAGTTTTATTAGCCTCAAACTGATCCCAGCCTCTGGAAAATGAAGGCCTCAATCATTTAAGAGAGCAACAAGACAACAGCTAGGAGAACAAGCATAAATACAGTTGTTCTGGATGGAAAAAAGAACTTTGCAACATTAAAAAAGCAGCAAACTGAAAAACAAAATGGGAATTAGAATATAGCAACTAAAGCAGTCTACCAACCTATTCCATGGACAATCAAATGTATTTTCCAGTTCAGGAAAAGGGTCACTTTCATCAGGCACCCAAGGCTCCAACTCTCTGCCAGCATCAATATGCCAAGACTGAGATATGTAGGAGTCTGTCATAATATCTTGCTGCTTTCCAAGAAGTGGCTCATGCGCCTGTCCTTCCCAGATTACAGATACTCCCTACACCATTGGGAAAAATAAAATGTCACTGCATGAAAAACAGAACCAAGAAATTTAAAACTACAGGACAAGATCCAATGCTCCGCATTGAACTAATCATGCAATTGAGTAGTTAATAATCAGAAAACCAAATATGGAGTAAAAAAACAGAGAGGCATACCTTTGCTGTCACTTGCACAAGATCTCCATAAGGTACAATAAAAGTTTTTATAAGAGTCTTTCTGGAAAAATCTTGAAAGAATTTCGGTCCGCGAGATGTATCCTTGATTAGATGTGCCATTTTCAGAACAATTCCTGAATAACAATAAAAAATCTTGGCTATAACACCAAAACAGGAAAACTAATATCAGTAAAATAATAATACAAGAAGTATAAATACCATAGTCCTTGGCATCAATTGAATGAAATATTCCAGCATACACAGATCCATCCACCAGCTGGATCTCAACTTGCTGACCCATGAGGTGTGAGGTCATATATATGAGTCGATCACGTGGTGATTCAAGTAAAATGCTACTCCCTGGAAGTACAACGATAGATTAACAGAAACCCAAAAATATCGCAGCAAGTGCTAAACCTTACCAATCCTGCCAGAATTTTTTTTATCAGCCTGGAACTTGTTTTCAAACCTATCCGGCACATCCATTTCAGATTTACGACGATTATATCCATTGGAAGCAGATATGGGAAGCAAAACTTGCTTCGTATTCATCTTTCAAATGGCAGGCTAATGTAGACCAACAATGGAAGCAGAAGATGAACTGTAAAACTAAAAAAAGTACGTGAATAACTATTCTTTACCTAAATAAGAAATCTATTCACAATGAAGGAGCATGTAAGAGACCCTTCACACATTCTTTAGATAGTATGTAATCATTTTTGCATAATAGACTTACCACGTTGCTCTTAAGAAAAAACCTGAATAGATAGAATATGATGGCCTTTAAACGTAGAATTACAAATATTTCACACAATCCCAAAACCTTTTTTCAAATTTAAAAATAACAAAAGGTTAAATCCAATATCGTGGGACATGCTCACTGTGGATCGAAATACATCAAACGAAGATCATAAATACAAATAGCACTAAGAAAGCCGCAGTTATTTTTTTTTATTTTATTAATTTCAAATAACAAGCCATACGAAGTAAACCATAGCAACCCTCCTTTACCCCCTTGAAACAACACTAAAATGAAGGCAAACGCATACATAAAGGGTACAAGAAACTTCAACAATACCAAAGAAATTTGCGATTGAAAGATTCATAAGAATCCCAGCCCAAGTGAAACAACTTGGGAAAACCAACAGAATTAACATTGAGCGAATTAGGAAACCAATAACATCATAGAGAATGAATAGAATACTCACAAAGACAACTGCTAGAACCTGGGAGAACGCGATCTGCGAAAATTGGGGTAGATCAAAGGAGCAATAACGTCTACGCCGCTTCTTTGGAGGATTTTCCGCCGGCAATGAGTCGGGCCGAATATACGCGAGTCACACGGAATTTGGGGAAATTTACTTAATTAAAAATAAAAACAGCCATAAAATTCGAGTTTGGGCCCGATTCAACTCTATAACCCGACCCGACGCCCAACACCTAAATCAACGTCGTCTCATTTTTCTTGTGGACGTGGATAAGAGCTTTGGGGTAAATCAATGGCGGTCTCAGCTTCAACTCTCCCCGTCTTCAAGCTTTCTCCCATGTTTACTTACAGGTTTTTCGACAAACGCAAGCCTAGTTCTTCATTTGAGAACCGTTTGTTCATTTGCTTCTCATCGAAGAAGAAGAAGCTCAGTTTCTTTGACCAAGTTCTTGATTACATCGAAGGTTTTATTTCTTAAACTTTTATCGATTTTATGTCGTTAAACGAATGTGCTTTATTTATGATTTTATCGTTTAGGGGGTCCGAAGCTAAGGAAGTGGTACGGGGCAGCTGATCTTACAGAGAAAGACGGAAGTGATTTTGATGAAGATAAGACTTCAGGTGTTGTCAAATTGTTTATTTTGATGAGTTCCTGTTGTTTTTTCAATGCTAGTTATATATAAATTCGTAGGAAATTGTCATTTAAGCATAACGTAGAAGGGTGATGAATTAAACATTAAAAGACTTGATAAATCAATTGTACCATGATTCACTGGTTTTATATGCAATGAGATACTTATCCCTTTATTTCAACACTCCCGCATAGCGAAGTTGTTTTTGTTACGACTTGTTTTTGTAACTCATAAACATCCGTATGATTAGAACCACTGCTTTTTTGTCCCTCCATCAGCTACGATACCATATAGAGATTCGTAGAAGTTTGTCATTTAAACTCAACGAATCATGGTCAATCCGTCTTATATGTTGAATTTTTTGAATGTATTTTTCCAATGTGTGATACTTATCCATTTGTGTAACAAGTTAGCTCTATTTTTTGTTGTTCTTGAAACAGAGGAAGATGAAATTCGAGATGCAGTGTTAGTCACAGATGGAGATAATGAGATTGGCCAGGTATTTTCTGTCATATCACGCCTTTTCGATTTTTTTTTCATCGTAAATCCAGCTTGTGTGAATGAAAGTTAGAAGTCTTGTTTGCTTTGCTTTCACTGGTGTAGATGGTCATACTTTCTCTAGTAATTAAAAGAATTCGTGTGAAGGCACTCGTGAAGGATAAACGCCTCGCTATGGAAGCGTTTGGCACTTATGTTGAGGTTGATAGATCCATTATTCTTAAGCTTTCAACATGTTTTTTTTGTTACATAATGCTTTTATCTGTTTTAAAAAGGCAATAGCTGGTGATACGAAGAACAAGATTTTCTTGAAAAAGGCATCGAAAGGTGTTCGTGCAATAGTCTGCACAAATGTATGCTCAAAGCTAATTACATCATCCTATTTTCGATACGTTGTGTTGTGTGACTTTTGTTGTTAGTTCATCTAGGAAGGATTTCTCAGTAGCATAGATAATTGGGAAGGCATACAGCATGTGATACTGCTATCTCAGGTATTTTCACTTTCATAAACAAAGCCGAAATCATAGGCTTCGCTGCAATGTTCGGAGATCGTAAGTTTGTGAAGCTTTAGCTATTTGCTTATAGGAGTTACACTGGTATTCAAGCAGCCATGACAAGCAATGTGAGAAAACTCGCTGAGCTCGACGAGAATACCGTAAAATCCTCTGAAGTTCCCTACACCATTATTCGAACCGGTAGGCTCGTGAACATCCCTGCTGGTCAACAAGGCTTTTCTTTCCAGGAGGTACTTCAGAATTACTCAAGATCATGCAAGTTTTTTTCAGTTGAATCGTAATGCTGTATTCGTGTTCCGTTTTACAGGGCTGTGCAGGTAAGGGGAGCTTAAGCAATGAAGCTGCAGCTTTCATTTGTGTGGAAGCTTTAGATCATGTACCTGAGAGAGGACTGATATTTGAGGTTTGGTTTATGAGCTTATTATACAATTCAGCTAAGCTGTTTGCAAACACTATTTTTAATATATCTATGTTTTGCGTATTATATTGAAACTTTGAAATCGAATTTTTCTTTCAATTAAATTAAAAATAAAAAGTATTTTCACTTTCTCAAACTCTCTCATCTTATTTTCATTTTTTTCAATGTTTTCATACCGGTAATACCGATATGGCCGGTACCAAAAATTATATTTTAAAATTTTTATGGGCTCGACCAGTAAAACATGTGTTCCGACCCGAAAACTCGGAATCTGTCAAAATACCGGTGCCGCCCGATTTTTGCAGTACCGGCCGGTATACCCCGGTATGAAAACATGGTTTTTTTAGTTCCATTCTAATTGTTATTATAGTGATATTGGTTGACATATCCATATATTTTATCATAAATTTATAGTTTCAATTTGTATTTGTTAGGAGTCATTCTTTATGTTTTTAATATTGGCTTCTTGCAACCTTTCATACAATAATGTTATGTTTCCGCTTTCTATGTTCTTACGTTACGATATTTCACATTCTAAATAATTCAGGTACAATTGTAAGCAGAGTTTGGGGTAGTTTCAATTTGTATTTTTTTGGAATCATTCTCTATGTTGTCTTTTTATTATTGAATACTTGCAATATTTCATATAATAATGTTCTTATGTTTCCTTTTTCTATCCTTTCGTTGTTTCCCTGCATTCGTAACGCATTTTAGTACTCGGTTTTCGATGTTATTATCCTAATCCGAACTATTTGGTTGCCGTAGACCCTGTGTAACTTGCTCTTACATTACGATATTTCACGTTCTAAACAATTCAGTACAATTGTAAGTTGAGTTTCGGGTAGTTTCAATTTGTATTTGTTAGGAGTTACTCTCTATATTATGTTTTTATTATCGAATACTTGCAACATTTCATACATTAATATTCTTACGTTTCCGTTTTCCATGTTTTTATGTTACGTACTTCACGTTCTAAACAATTCACTACAATTTTATGTTGAGTTTCGGGTAGTTTCAATTTGTATTTGTAAGGAGTTACTCTCTATGATATGTTTTTATTATTGAATACTTGCAATTTTTCATACATTAATGTTTCTTACGTTTCCGTTTTCTATGTTTTTACGTTACGATATTTCACGTTCTAAACAATTCACGTTTTCTAGGTTGTGAATGATTCATCAGAGATGATTACTGACTGGAAAATGTGCTTTGCCACATTAATGAAACTACACTCTTCAACACCTACTTGATCAAGAGCCCTATATTTTCTTCAGGTACTCTAATGTAAATTGTCATGTAAATGTATACCTTTAATCAATCTCTTATATATTTGTTGTAACTTTGATACGAACAAACCGAGTTTGACTGTTCGTATTATAATTTGAACATAAAAACTTGTTCGTATTTCTAAAATTTTGTGTGTTCGTATTCATGTTCATTTGTGATTTGATCTGTTCGTTTTGTATGAGTTTGTGTTATGCTCGTTCGTGTGTGTACATAAATATTATAAAATCACTCAAATTCGAATGTTCGTGAATATATTTTTTGTTCGTTTTAATTTTTATTCATGTTTGTTTTGTTGTTCAAACATTGTTCAAACAAGATCGAGACGAATAGTGATTGCTAACGTATTGTCCGCCCAACATCCTCGTTGTGACCTAGAAATATGTATACATTCATTTATGTCTAAAAATATGTAAATAAACCAAACGATCAGGTTCATTTCGATGATTTCATTGAGATTATCAGTGTTTAAAATTCCAAGTATACTAGAAATTTCGGGCGTATCGGTTTTAACCGATATTTAATCAAAGTATTGGTCAGTAGGGGTTTTGAGAGGGTTTGGCCGATCTATTTGTTTGATTTAGAAAAAAGAGAATATGAAGTTTGTATAATTTTTATTCTTATTTGTTCGAAGTCAGAACAAAATAAATCGAGAATGAATTAAAAAATTATTTATTTTCTATAATTTAATAATTTATTTTATTATTTCAGTATAAATTCAGTATATTCTATATATATATATATGGTATATTAATGTATTGAGCTTATGTGGAATATTGATAAGGATTTTTAAAACATTGATTTATCTATTAACCCAACTATACTAACTTAGGTGTGTTGTAATGATTGATTAATTGATTATTTAATGCTCATAGTTCATGTTTGTAATCTTATTATTATTATATATTATTTTAAAAATTTCCCTAAACCTCGTCTCTAGAGAGGATTTGCCTATTTTATGGATATTATTATTCTTTATTAAATATTCACTTAATTAATCTCTTAATCTATTACATTTTCAACACAGATGTGTTCTTCACTTCTTTGTCGGGTGGTGCGCGTTAATTCTCCTGCACCGACAATCTCATTTCACAATTTTCTTAATCCAACGGTGGATACCGCACATGTTACTACACTCCTCATTTAATTGGCCACCAAACTAGGCTTACGCTACGCTCGTCGCACCTGATGATTGCTGGATCCTTCAGAGTCAGCCCTACGTTGATTCAGAAGAGACGACTAAACTCAACTAAGAACTTCCCCGGATCTCTCCCCCTTTTCCTCTCTTCGATCGATCCACGCCTTTCTGCTCAATGCCGTGCATTTCTGTGCTCCTCTGGGTGGCGGCGTTGCTTCTGATAACGGTATGTACGAAGGCTTCAGTTCATCGGTACGCCGCCGAGAAGTTCGTTCCGAAGGGGAATGCTTTCGTCGTCCACGGTGGAAGCGAGGGGATTTACTCGTCTTCACCTTCTCTGCTAAACGATTCCTATACTGGAGATTCATATTCACCTGGACTCAATGTTTCATCTAATGGGGAATCTTTTATTCGGTGCTTGTTTAGTGTTTTGTTTTTATTTCGCGAAGTTCAATTTTATGCTTGTTTCTTTGTTAATTGTGTGGTCTCACTCATGCATGTTGCAAAATGTCTGAATTTAGTTAGTTTTGATCTATCTGAGCTACTGTTTTCTTTGAAAACAGATTTGAGAAGATTGTATTCAGGAGGCCAGTAGAGCTTTCTAATTTCAGTTCAGGATCTGTTCATGCAGTTGTGTTTGAGGTGAATGATAGGGAAAACATTGGGGGTTCGGCTTATGGAGGGCAGAGGGCTGTCTGCTGCAATGCAGATCTTGCAAAACTTGGATTCTGTGAGGAAGGTGCAATCATTTACAGACCTTCTGTTATTAATCCAGGCTGGCCTCAAGTATTTGGGGCATCTTTTGATGTTTATTCAACAGAGACCACTCTATCCAAATCTATTGAAATTCCTACAACTGGGATGTACAACTTGTATTTTATTCATTGTGATCCAAGGCTTAAAGAGGTTTTTGTAGAAGGGAAAAGTATCTGGAAAAATCGTTATGGCTACCTACCAGGTAGGATGGCACCAATGAAGAATTTCTACGGATTGATGTCTCTTGCATATGTTCTACTAGGAATATTCTGGTTTTCACAGTATGCTAGATTCTGGAAAGAAGTTCTTCCTTTGCAGAACTGTGTTACACTAGTAATTACATTGGGAATGTTTGAGATGGCATTGTGGTATTTTGATTATACCGAGTTCAATGAAACTGGAGTTCGGCCAATTGGGATCACTATCTGGGCTGTCACTTTTGGCACAGTAAAGCGTACCGCTGCACGATTAATCATCCTTTTGGTTTCTATGGGTTATGGGGTTGTTAGGCCCACACTTGGAGGCCTTACATCAAAGGTTCTTTTACTTGGAAGCACATTTTTTATTGCATCAGAAGTGCTTGAAGTAATTGAGCATGTTGGTGTCACCAATGATCTCTCAGGAAAAGCTAGACTTTTTTTTGTTCTTCCCGTAGCAATTTTGGATGCTTTTTTCATTCTATGGATATTTACCTCTCTCTCTTCAACACTGAACAAGCTGCAGGTAATTTATTATCATTTTGTACATTCATGCATTTGGATAGTTTTCCAACTCCATGTCCCTTTGTGTGTTATTTCCGTAAACTCACTGAAACAAGCGCATGTTGTCTTGAAATCTATATTTAAATAGTCCTTACCATCCCCCTGTTTCCTCTATATTTTCCATGACAGGCCAGGAGAATGACAGTCAAATTAGATGTGTACAGGAAGTTCACCAATGCGTTAGCAGTAGCAGTTATTATGTCTGTTGGCTGGACTTGCTATGAGGTAACATTGACGGCATCATTTTTTAGAGTGAATTTCCTACTTGTGTATGCCAAAAAAACTAACACCACCTCTATGTATACGATAATTGGAGAGTAAATTGTGAAAAGCTATTCTAAATAATGGTGTTCACTATACGATATACTTGATTATTCAGATTATGCAAGTTACTAGAAAATTGAATGTGCTGATAAACAAGATTTCTGCAGTTATTCTCATATTATATTGACAGAAAACTAGAGATTTGAATAAATGAGGAAATACCAGATCTTAACATGTTTGGTGCCTCATTGCCATGCCATGTTTTTTAATGCATTTCTTCCTTTTGGTAGCTCTTCTTCAAGTCAAATGACGCATTCAATGAAAAATGGCAGAATGCCTGGATGATTCCGGCCTTTTGGCATGTCCTATCTTTCTCTCTGTTGTGTGTCATATGTTCACTTTGGGCCCCTTCACAGAACTCAATGCGGTAAACTTTCCTTTTTTGAGCAAGTCTTGATTGACATCGTTGATATTTTCGCTGCAAAATTTTTGGACTTCTCCACTTATGTTATTCGATTTTTCTTTGTTACATCCATCAAGTTGATTTTTTCTTTCTCATTCTTAATCTCTTTGACAGATATGCTTACTCCTCTGAAGATGCTGGTGAAGAGTTTGACCAGTTTGATACGTTGAAACTCATCAAACCATCATCGAAAGATGCATGGATCCCAGAGCCTCGATCAACTGAGAGCAGCAATGGTTCGCCCCATAGTATTCTCGGAGAAGAGAAGACCGCGTAGGTACAATTCACACTCTGTATCTTGAAACACGTCCTTCCAAATACTCCATATATTTTCGACGCCAGGGGGTCGCAAGAAGAGAAATCAGCCACTGCTATTATTTACACTGTCCTTAATATTTTGATAGACAAGCTTTTAGTATTGCTTCAAAGACAAATGTATTGCCTTGATTACATCAAGAATAATCTAGTCCAATTCCATTATATTATGGAAGCCCCATCTATTCATTTGATATTTATTCTTGAAGCCTATCCTTATTAGATTTGTACAGATCTAGAAGAAAATCAAACTGCTTCGGTACCGGGTACGTTTCGAACATGCATACAAATTGTTGATCCAAAAGTGGTCATCAACAGAAGGTTAATCAGTGCAGCACGCATCCCTTTTGTATTTAACATAAAAGTTACCATAAATGCCGAATATTATGTCATCAGAGCCTGAGTTTGAGACAGTAGAAAATTCATATAATTATTCATGTGCTCTTTCATATCTCTTGCATTGAATTTTACCACAATAATATGTTTGTTGGGCTGTATATTATCACAGAGACTTCCAGCTTTCTAAGGCTGATGCAGCAGAATCAACATGAACCAGCAATGAAGCATACACTTTCTTCTTCAGGCCATCGACCTTCTCCGAAAAATCATTACTCTCAGGTATTGAACTGCTATTTCTCACCTTATCTAGCCACTCATTTGCTTGTTTCAACTGTGATAATCGCAATGCAATGTGCTTGTTTTCTTGGTTTTCACTACGTTTGAACCCGTTTTCGATGGATTCTTCAAGAAAATTAATGAACCACAACTTTGTTTCTTGTGAAAGTGTGATTAGGATCTTTGTGATCTCTTTTGCTCCATTTGCTTTTGACCATTCTACCTTATCAGTAACAGTGAATGATGGATTTGGACTTGTATTTATGCTAGATTTGTGCTTTACTTTGAATGATGAATTGCTTCCTTGTATTCCTTCTCTTGGAAATCTGAATTCTGCTTCGTTCATCAGGCGTTGGAGTTCGAAGAACTTGGTGAGATGAAGATCGGGTTTTTCTGAAGAGGCAGATGAATTCAGATCTGCAAATATACTGAAACAAGACAATAATCAACAACAAAGTAAGTGTTTCTTCATAAAAGACGTATTAAGGATCATTTCTTTGAACGTACCGGAGGCACTTGGCAATATCCGAGGCTGCATCTGCTTCCTTTTGTGCTTCTACTGCAACCAATGAGGCTAAGTTTCCCCTTCTAATGATCCCCTTCAACAACACATTACAAACATAAAGTCAAGCTTTTTGATTCAAGGGAAATATTTTCCAAAGAGAAGCTGAAGCATAAAGGAATGTACTCTTCCCGCCTCGACTAGTGTCGCCGGTAAACTAGACCATGGTATTGATTCAAAACTTTGTTTCTTGTTCATGATCTTTTCTCCTTTATTTGTATGTTGTGACACCAAAGATACCCTGCTTAATGAATTAGCTAACGGCTTTTCTCTTCGCACGTTTGAAAGGCTAGACGTCGACTGCGATTCATCGAAAAATTGTCGCAAAGATCACAAGACTCGAAAACAGCAAGAATTGATCATACCTGAACTTTGCATCGTTTTCCAGTATCTTTTTTTAACATGCTCTTCATGTATCTTGAAGCCACTGCAGCTTTCTCTTGTTTGATCACGATTTTCATTTTCTTCGCATCGACAGGTTTCGAAGCCTCAGTTTGTACAGAAGATCGAACTTCAGATGCTTCTAGTAACTCATTAAGTCCTTTGGATTCCCGACAAAGGGATGTCGACCAGGAACAGGCCGAACACCGATGGCTACCGGAACCGGAGTTCTGGCTTCAAGCTTGTCAAGGTAAAAAAACTGGCCTAATTGCAACTTATTATTTAAGATGAGATCATTGTGTTCTTTTGACAATGAAATATATGTTGAGTGTGATGAATCTGAAACTTTGATGAAGAATCCGTGGTCCGGGTAAAGCTCCGATCCGATCACTGCCGGAACAATGGAAATGATCTGCAGTAGAACGGATCGGTGCTCCCCTCGAATCTTCAAGTTCGAATCAATGGTTTGTATGAGTTTGATTAGAACTCCAGGTACAAGAGATGCCATAACTATTGATAATGAAGAGGGTAGAGCTTTTATGCAATTTAAATATATATAAAAGGATGAGACTCAAATATTATGATTGTAGTAATTTTGATCCCCGGAGTGTGAAAATGGTTGAATATGTTATATATTTTCTAAGTTTTGGCAAAATCATTCATCAAAGTTTTAGTATGTATGGAATATTTGTATACCAAAGTTTTCAATTTTGACAAATTAGATCATTAGTTAAAATCAAATTTTGGGGATCGATTTAATAACTTGGGATCTGGTTTGTCAAATGTTGCAACCTTTAAATAACAAATCTACCAAAATTTAATGTTTTGGACTATATATACCATGAGGATTAATTTTCGACTAAATGTATCATTTTCTAATCACACATGGATATTAAGCTAATGGAAACGTGGAAACTTATGAAATCGAAAATATGTGAATTTCTCGGGTTTGATTTATACACATTTCATATTACTTTTGGACCTTACATAACAATGTTTTTATCTATGAAATTTCGTTTTGAATTGGATCGATATAACTGGTGCAACTAGGAGAGTATACCGGTGATATCAAAATGTTTTTTATTATTTTTTAAAAAATTAATATTGTTTTATTATTTTTTATGGTCGGATATGAAAAAACATGGGATCCGACCATGAAACCTAGTAGATGAATGTAGCGGATAAAATACCGATATTATACGTTATTTAACATACCGATAAAAACATATGAGAAAATTTTATATTAATGGGAAACTAGAAATATCCATTGAAATGTTTTACAAATCACACTATAAAAGTTGTTGAAAAATATGATTCGAAATTAGACAGATGTTTATCTTTTTCAATCATAATTAAACATTATTATTATTAAAAAACCAAAACTAATGAATTGAAATGTTGACGATACAATAGAATAAAATTAATGAATAAATATATTTTAAACATCATTACAAGAGTGAAACATTTTTGCGTGTTATTTGTAGAACTTGGTGCTTATCTTTGAAGGCAAGACATCTTTCTTGTCTTTAATTTGAAGGGTTTTTTTGTTAATGAATTGACATTTCAATTTCCCTTAAAGCCTTTTTTTATTAATTTTTAATTCAACAAATTTGGTGTATGGGAATTCAACTAAAATATTTGAAATTGGTTCGAGTTTTATTTATTTTTATTTATGGTTAGATACATCAAATTTTTAAATTTCAAGAATGAATTAATATATATGTTTATTTTAATTTATACTTTGGATCAACAAGCATATTCTAGAAATTTATTTATGTTCTACAATATTTACTTTATTCTTACATTTGTATTTTTAATTATCAAGTCGAAATTTTGATTCTTTTGTCGAAATATTGTGTTTTATGTAATGTTTTCATACTTCTTATAGTACATAGGAGGTACAAAATTTGATTTTTTTAAAAATTAATATTTTGCTATATTTTTAGGATTGTCCCGAAAAAATTCAAAATTCGACCATAAAATCCAGTAGAATGTGGTATTAAAAAAATATCAATATGATCAGGTATTTGACATACCAATTGGTTAAAACATGGGTTTTATGTCAATCCAATTTATTTTTGAAATCAAGACTTTGATTAACCCAAATAATTCTTTTTATTTTATATTTATGATATTTATGTATGTAAGAACGCAATCTCATTGCACATAAATGATAAACCATAAATTACTACATTAATTAAAAAATTACATTATTTAAATGAAAATAATGTAAATTGGGCCTATGTATGGGCCGGGCCGGGCCACACCCAAATTCTAGATAATCAATTTAGGCCAATGTTTATAAACCCTAAAAATACTCATACAACACTGTTTAAAATTTTAGTTATACGGAAAATTTAGGTTGTACTAATTTTTCAGTATTTAAAAAATTACCAGACAATACATATTTTATGGGGTCGAGTTTAATATAACTTATTTGCTTTGGAAAAAAAATATATGGAGGTTGTAATTTTTTTAATCTTATTTTTCAAAGTGAGAATGATTAAAAATCATATATTTTATTTATTTTAAACTATTTTATTATTTCAATATAGATCTAATACAAATCATGTATACATCTCTAATTGTTTTTAAAAGATTCCTTACAACCCACACTAACTATGGGATTCGAATCTATAGCCAAATATTAAATATATTTAAAATAATAATGAAATTGAGGGTGTATAATATACTTTTTAAAAAAATTCAATTAAATATTATATAGTCTGGGATTCGAATCCGGACTATTTGAAACTATAAATTCTATGAATCCGGGTCAGGGTCAGGGTATAAGAATATGGTAGTGGAGTAGTTGAAGGAGAATGTGACAAGGTAAAAAAGGACAAGGAGTTAAGGTTAAGATTTGTCTGTGGGTAATGATATTTTTTCACTGTTGAGTATGGGCCCCTTTGACTGCATTGGGTTTATAATAAACCACAGTAAAAGAATCATTAAATAATAAAAAAAACTACTTAAAATATAAAAAAAAATGGTATCAGTTCATTACATTCATAAACAAACCTCAATACTACTAATATTCATAAAAAATTCGCAAACATCTCAACTCAATCCCGTCAAGGTTTAAGTTCAAGCTCAATTTTTTCAAACTCTGTTCGAGTTTGAATTCTTAACGAACCGAACCGAACCTCACACCTCCAAAATTCCAACAAACCAAGTTTAGTCTGTTTGTGAGCAAATAATGCTATAATCTTTATATATTAATAATAAAATATGTATTATATATATTTCAATATACTATTTTTAATTAATTCGAATCCGAACCTCGAATCATAGATTCTTTGATATTCGAACCCAAACCGAACCTTTGAGCGCACCTTGTATATTTCTAGCCGAACTCAAACCATAAAGATACTAGCGTTTGGTTCGTTTACATCTCTAATCGGTACCATATTAAATTTAGAGAATTGTATTGATTTATTTATAGAGAAAAATAATATCATTTTGATTCATTACTTTAATATATTAGATTTTACTCATGCGTTTCAAATAAATTTACCTATGCATTGTTAAATTTAGAGTGCCCAGTTAATTATGTGGAGATAAGATAGACAGACATAACATAAGTGTAAAATATCATATTGTAAAAAACTTGATCAATTAATTAGTATGATACCTTATAAACAAGTACAATCCACCATTAATTTTCAATTAGGATATATATCTAACATATTATCAATATTTCCTTTAAATCTAACCAAATAACAAGTTGTATTTGACTATTCAAATCGGGATCAAATTCTTTAACCCTCCTATGATAATTCTTTTTTTAGCATACTCACTTAATTTCTTAAATTTATAAAATCATGTCAATTTAAATGAAGAATATACACAGATATAACATATGTTAGAATGTTAACGGGTCAAATTCTTTAACCTTATCAAGATTCATGTTTTCTTCTAATCAACTATGAGATCATCTTAAATTTATAGAATCTTGTCAATTTTTGTAGAAAATATAAACAAATATAAAAGAGTAAAAAAAAATATAAAAAAACTTGATCAAATCAATTATTTTAATATTTTGACGGGAAAATTACATTCCAAATATAATTCAAAAACACCCGAAAAGACATGTGCAGAGACAGTGAAGATTTGGGATGAGAGTGAATCTCATCATAAGGTAAAATAAAGGTGTTTGTTTGTGTTTCTTCTATTAGTATTAGGGTTTGTAAAATCAAGTCAAGTCACTCCCAAATTCTTTTGTACTGATCCATTTGCCTTTTTCAGGTGACAACACTTCACTCATTGCCAATCTCCATGTGTGAACTCAGCCGTCTATAGAATTATGATCTCTATAGCTCAAGCATGCCCAATATTTCTTTTAGTACAAAACTATGTCATTTTACCCTAATCATAATCTTTCACTATAAATCTGGTAGATTACTCGATACCCTTTTAACATTCATCGAATATCTTAGACGAATTATGATCTCTATAGCTCAAGCATGTCCAATATTTCGTTTCACACGAAACCATGTTTAGTGTTGTCATTTTACCGTAATTAGAATCTTTCACTCTAAATCTGGTAAATTACTCGATACCCTTTTAACGTTCATCGAATATCTTAGACGAATTATGATCTCTATAGCTCAAGCATGTCCAATATTTCGTTTCACACGAAACCATGTTTAGTGTTGTCATTTTACCGTAATTAGAATCTTTCACTCTAAATCTGGTAAATTACTCGATACCCTTTTAACGTTCATCGAATATCTTAGACGAATTATGATCTCTATAGCTCAAGCATGTCCAATATTTCGTTTCACACGAAACCATGTTTAGTGTTGTCATTTTACCGTAATTAGAATCTTTCACTCTAAATCTGGTAAATTACTCGATACCCTTTTAACGTTCATCGAATATCTTAGACGAATTATGATCTCTATAGCTCAAGCATGTCCAATATTTCGTTTCACACGAAACCATGTTTAGTGTTGTCATTTTACCGTAATTAGAATCTTTCACTCTAAATCTGGTAAATTACTCGATACCCTTTTAACGTTCATCGAATATCTTAGACGAATTATGATCTCTATAGCTCAAGCATGTCCAATATTTCGTTTCACACGAAACCATGTTTAGTGTTGTCATTTTACCGTAATTAGAATCTTTCACTCTAAATCTGGTAAATTACTCGATACCCTTTTAACGTTCATCGAATATCTTAGACGAATTATGATCTCTATAGCTCAAGCATGTCCAATATTTCGTTTCACACGAAACCATGTTTAGTGTTGTCATTTTACCGTAATTAGAATCTTTCACTCTAAATCTGGTAAATTACTCGATACCCTTTTAACGTTCATCGAATATCTTAGACGAATTATGATCTCTATAGCTCAAGCATGTCCAATATTTCGTTTCACACGAAACCATGTTTAGTGTTGTCATTTTACCGTAATTAGAATCTTTCACTCTAAATCTGGTAAATTACTCGATACCCTTTTAACGTTCATCGAATATCTTAGACGAATTATGATCTCTATAGCTCAAGCATGTCCAATATTTCGTTTCACACGAAACCATGTTTAGTGTTGTCATTTTACCGTAATTAGAATCTTTCACTCTAAATCTGGTAAATTACTCGATACCCTTTTAACGTTCATCGAATATCTTAGACGAATTATGATCTCTATAGCTCAAGCATGCCCAATATTTCGTTTAACATGAAAACAGGTTCAGTGTTGTCATTTTACCCTAATTAGAATCTTTCACTCTAAATCTTGTAGATTACCCCGATTACTCTATACCCTTTTCATGTTCATCGAATATCTTAGATGAATTTGTGACATTCTAATAGGAATAATTAGGCTTTCATCAATCTTATTGATACATGAAGATTAAACTAAGCATACTTCATGTTCAAAGAGCAAACTTTTGTCTACAAGAAAGACAAGCTACCTCCATGCACATTGAATCTCTAGCTCTTTCTCTTAATCTCTCCGCTTTACTCATTTCTTCTTTCGCTCGATCCCACAAAGCCGAGGCACGAGCAAATTCTTCATGAGCAAGTGCCATTTCTCTTCTCGTAAGCTCCATAACATGCTCCGCATACGCTTTCTCTAATGCCGCTAGTCGGATTTGCTCCGCGGTTTGTATTTTCAAAGTTTCTAAATAACTCGAATCGAATGTTATTTGTTGCGATTTCTTGATTGATTGGTGATTCGACGGAATTGAGAGTTTTAAGTCTAGTGAGAGACCGTTGATGTGATCGAAAGGATCGACGGTCGGGATTGTGGAATCAGGAGCTTGAGAGAAGGTGAGATGCATAAGCATTTGGTTGTGGTTGCCTTCCATTTTCATTAATGCAATTTGAGTTGGTGATGGAAAGTTATTTATAGGCTTTTTACAAGTAAATATAAATATTATTTATTATTAATTTGTAATATTTATTATTTTTAAGTAATGTAGAATATCCCCTTGCGATAATGTGAACATATTTTTTTAAACAAAGATATATTTGTATTTTTTATTAACAAATCCGAAAAATCCGAGATCTAACTAAAAAACACATTAGGTAAAATATACAGCCCGTTTTTACCGTATCTACTGACATACTATAAAAACGGTAATATTTCATTTTAAATCCTTCAAATTTGTTTTGAAATCAAATTTAGTCATTCAATTCAAACAAATTCAAATTAAATCTTTCAAATTTAATATATTACCACTTTTAATCCAAAAATACTAAAATACTTTTAAAAACAAATAAGTGCAGTAATTATGATTAAATTAACATTTAAAAACGAGGATGGTATATCTTTTTATAGGCCTATGGGTCTCATTGTGATTGGATTATGATGTTATTCAATTCCAATGAGTGGAATTTGGCTTGCTCGCATTCATCTATTATAATTCAAACGGAAAATTATCTTCGAAATTGTTCATATTTCTAAAATTTGTTCATATTCGTTCGTGTTCATATTCATTTTTGTTTGAATATCTTTGTTTTATGATCGAGTTCATATTCTTGCATAAATAATATAAAAATACTCAAATTTGACGTTCGCGTACAAGAGCATGTAAGTTCGAAATTTTCTTTAAGCTTGTTTTAGTTATTCGAACAATATTCATATTTTAATTTGAAGCAATATGACGTTCGTGAACATACACTATTCAATTCTTTCAAATTCAAATACGAACACAAATGAATCGAATATACAAATGTATGTTCAAAGTTTTTAAAAGCTCAACCATTGAGATTATTATGATAAGTAGAGGTGTAAATGAACCAAGCCCAACTTTAGTGTTTTTTAGGTTTCGGGTTCAACTCGAAATATACAATGTTCGGTTTGGGTTCGAAAACCATAAAATATATGGTTCGGGTTCGGTTCGAGTTCGAATTAATTAAAATAATATATATTTTAATATAAATTAAAAATTATAACATATATTATATATATTTATATATTATTGACTCGTTAACGGGTTTGACTCGGTTTGTTAGAAATTTGAGTTTCAATGTTCGTTTCGCTGGGAATTCGAACGGGACTTGATTCGAAAAAATCGAGTTCGAACTCGAACATTGACCAGCTCGACTCGAGAAATTCGCAAACCGGTTCTGTTCATTTTCACCCTTAATGAATAATTATTGTAGATTGAGCATATCATTTGCCCGGTCACGTTGCTTTATGGATAAGCGGGTCAATTTTTGGTGTCGACAATTCACAATAGTCCATTTTGTTTCACTTTTTGCTATCTTAAAATATACCCTACAAATAATATGCACGAACTCTTCAATTTCTTCATTGAATCCGAATCCGACTTACCCGAATCTCTTGAACTATCGAAAGTATTATAATATACTTTGTTAGTATTAAATAATATTCGATATCATGTTATCATACCCGAAACTTCTTAAAATACCAGATAATATGAATATTTTTTTCGATACATACCTAGTTTTAAGATTCGAATTTGGGTTTTTCGGATACAATCCAAAAAAATAATTAAATGATATTTTTTAAAATTTATTAATATATATTGATCGTATTTATCATATTGATTCGGATTGGTACGAAATTTAGAATGAATATGAAAATATTGGTTGAATATAGTAGCAATTATAGTACGAATAAAAGTGAATTAATAATGTGTAATTTATTTAAATAATAATAAACTTGATTGAAAAAGAATTGACTGAAAGATTTGGTCCAAATAAAAATGTAAATAGGAACAGAGCAGCAATTGCAATAATTATACATGCACGTGCAATCATCTACTTTTTTTTGTTTGGACATTTTTACCAATTTCCCAAAGTGGGCCCCAAACTGGTCCGGTCCCACTTGTATTTATTTTTTATTAATTGCTTTTTCTATCATAATTTAGGCTAAATAATTTACTTTCATTTTAGCGATCTTGCACGAAGAAGAGTTTGAGATGCAAAATTTAGAGTATAAGATTCGCTAATTTTTTATAAATTCAATTAAAGAATTTAAAAGTTTCCTTAATAAAAAAATATATACATATATTATTTTTTAACATTATTTTACGACAAACTTATAATATTTCAAATCAATAAATTGCGTAAATTCCACTCAAATCAATTTTAAATATTTTTATGGGATTACACAAAATGAAACAATCATGCAACCCAATTTCCTAATTTCCATTATTTTACGACAAATATATAATATTTCAAAATTCGATAAATTGAATTGCGTAAAATTTCACGCAAATCAATTTAAAATATTTTTCGGGGTTCACTTCCCCTACGAAAGATGTTCACCACTCAAAAATCAACTAAGATGCAAGAATGTATGCACATTCGATGATCCGTAAATTTGTGTGTATAAAATTTGATTGAAATTCTAATATGCAAATATTAAATTATATATTTTTAACTCATATATGAGTCCTCTAAAAACACGAAGAATTAGTGATTCAATCGTGAGAAGGGAAAATTATCGTGTAAAGACGATGATAATGAGATGGGTTGATGTTAAGAAAATTCATAGGGAGAAGAATTCACTTTATAAAGAGTCAGATCGAATTAATATAATAATAATTAAACATAAATAGAGAAAAATAAAAGACACAATATTTAAAACAGAAACCCAAAATCGGGAAAAATCATAGGACTGATAAACCTCGGTCGTGATCCCAAATTACATAATGAATATGGAACGATTTATAAATAATGTGGGATTATAACAATTTAATAAAACATTATCTTAAATTATTATTATATTTATTATAAAGTAAAGATGAGGAATCTCTTGAAACTATAAGCAGACACAAGACAAGATTACATTTTGAGCTACCTTTGTGACTGTCATGATATTTAATCCATACTATTCTTTTACCCACACCTAATGTGTACCATATATTAATTATTTTTTCACAAAAATATGAGAAAATAATGTATTTAGCATCCAAGTTTATAATTTTGGCAAATTCAATCTCTAAACTTTGATTTAATATTTGGAGTACTTTGATAATTTTATTAAAAACGATCCAAAATGTTTCCATGAATTTGGGAAATTTGATCATTGAAATACAAAACTAGTCCACGACTCTGAGCACCAATTTCACTATACAAATTTAAATTTGAATATTAATTTTGTCAAAATTTACAAAATATATATTCTAGTTTTACTAAAATTTCAAAGTATGTGTACTAGTTTTACCTTACAAAAACGTTGAAAATTAGATTTGTCAAAATTAAGAAAAATTGAATATCAAACTTATCAAATCACCGTAAACACCTTAAGACTATCAAAATTAAGAAGGGTGTATGGAAATACGACATTGTCTGCTCCTCTCTCCTCCACGTGGATGCCCACACCTCCACGGAAATATACGTTCCGCGGACAAGGGCTTGGGCGTCCATTGTCCGTGGAATTATTGTTCATCATTTTTTAAATAATTTTTTATTTAAAAAATATAAATTTTAATAATTTAATATATATATATATAAATATTATAAAATTTATAATTTTATTTTGATAATATAAAATTATCATATCGAAATTATTTTGATAATATATAATTTTAGGTAAAATTAGATCATTTCAAAATCGAAATATTAAAAATGAGTACGAAACAATGAAAATAAATATTATCGAAACATTGAAATATATTACATACAACTATATAAATTTTAAAAAATGTTTAATCATCGTGATGAGAATTCTAGGATCGAGTACCTTGTGATGGGTAAGACCTAATAACTATTAGGCTAATTCAAATGGTGGAAACGAATTCTTGCAGCCCATTTGTACACTTAAGGAAAAACGGCCCGATGTTTAACGAGAGAACCGAAGATAACCTTAGGCGAAATAAAGCGTTTTCTGGTAACTGACTCCTTGGTTCGGTCCGAACGGTCACAGACTCACGTTTTCCACGCTTCGGACCTCCACACGTTTACCACGCCTCGGGCCCGATCACGCAGACCACGCATCGGTCCCAACCTCGTTTTACATCCCGCGATAACAACCTCTAACAAACATGTCGGAGGCGGTTACAGAGCGTGATTTACACACGCCGTTAACTCTATAAATACAGGGCGCGACGACGGAAATAGCAGGACCTTTTGGACGCGTAAGAACAGACCGTTACCCTGCCGGAGTTCTTACTGCTTTCTTTTCCTTGTCATTTTCATTAAGCCTCTGTTGTATTCGTTATGAATTATTTGATTAGTGAACATGCTTAGAGTATAATCTGCTCTTAGTCGAGTGGTTTTCACCCCAATTCCTGGGGTTTCCACTATACATCGCCGTGTCATCGTTTATTTCCAGTTTTAATCGTCTTCCACAACAAAAACAAATCAGAACCGAGTTCGTTTGCTAAATGAACCGGACGACTGTTGGTACCCCCTAAAAAGGGACCATAACAGTTTGGCGCCGTCCGTGGGGACGATTCTCTAATCCCATTTGAGTTTTCTACCAGGGATAGGATAATCAAAGACATGGCGACTGGAACTCCGACAAATGATAGTGACGTGCTTCCCGACAGTCTCCCAGCACCAACATTCACTTTACAGGATCTGGAAGCTGACGTCAGGAAGGTGGTACTGGAAATTACGTCGGAGAGAAGTGGAACAGAACAACCGGCTGTTCCAAGCCCTATTCCCAAAAGCAGAGGATATGAGAGTGATCCTGACGAGCGCAGTACTGATGATGAAGAAATCGTCAGGCGTGGCGTAACAACGAGGAGGCCTAGATATTGATCTACTCCTCCTCCTCCGACCAGAGCTCTAACTCCCGCTCCTGGAAATGATCAGGAGCAGATGCAGCGACGAATTGATGAGCTCACCAGGGAGTTGGAGAGCATGAGCGCGTTGAAGGATTACGAACCTAATCTGTGACGCAATCCTGGCTTATTCAATAGGGCCATGGAGGCCCAAATCAGGCGAAATAAGGATGATGACTGGTGGCATAATTTGCATGTGGTCCATCAATCTGAAGGCGTATCAACCGCGTTGGGAGATTTGATGCTCCCCTTTTCTGAAGAGATCTGGGCAACAGTCCCAGATCGGCATTATCGCAACCCCGAGGGGTTGCCGACATTTCGTGGTGATGGTGATCCAATCGATCACGTTGCCGATTTTGAATTACGCATGGGAACGGTTCGGGCCTCGGATTCACTAAGTGTCGCATCTTCGCGGCAGGATTACAAGGCGACGCTCGAACGTGGTTCAAAAATTTGCCGGCCCGATCCATACAGTCGTATGGCGGATTTATTTTGGCCTTTTCTGAGCAATTTGCTCCAAATGTAGGACCGCCCCGAAGCAGGCAGGAACTATATCAGCTGAAATATATCCCGGCAAAGATGAGTCTTCGGTCCTTCATGGAGAAATTCAATAGGACCGCCCGGGGTATCAAGCTCGAGTTCCGGGATAAGATTGATATTCTACAGCCGGTCCTGGGATCGTGCGGCCTTTCGGCCAGCTTGGTAAAGAGCCCACCATCCACCTTGGGAAAACTTCTCCAGAAAATCAACAAGTATATTAAGGTGGATGAAGCGATGGGGCTTGGTTATCGGAAATCTAGAGGGAGTTCTGAGCCCGCAGGTGATCATAAGGTTTCCTACCCTAAGAAGCAGTTGCGAGAAGTAGCGGTTGTAAGCGAAAAAGACGTCCCCCGAAGCAGGAGGACAATCAGGTGTATTGCGAGCTGCATCATAATCGCGATCACCCGACCTTGAAGTGCTCGCTGTTGAAAGAGACGGTAGCGGCAATAAATAAAGAAAAGCCCGACCAGAATAGTCAGAAGGCCAAGCGAGCATAATCCCCCCTGTTATGGTCCCTTTTTAGGGGGTACCAACAGTCGTCCGGTTCGTTCAACAAACGAACTCGGTTCTGATTTGTTTTAAATGTGGAAGACGATCAAAAGCTGGAAATAAATAAAGTGCACGGCGATATATAGTGGAAACCCCAGGAATTGGGGTGAAAACCACTCGACTAAGAGCAGATTATGCTCTTAGCCTGTTCACTAATGAAATAACTCATGGTCAATACAAGTGAGGCTAATGAAAATGACAAGGTAAAGAAAGCGGTAAGAATCCGGCAGGGTGACGGCATGTTCTTCCGAGTCCAAATGGTCCTGCTATTTCCGTCGCCTTGCCCTGTATTTATAGAGTTCCTAGCGTGTGTAAATCACGCTCCGTAACCGCCTCTGACAGGTTTGTTAGAGGTTGTTATCGCGGGATGTAAAACGAGGCTGGGACCGAGGCGTGGCCTGCGTGATCGGGCCCGAAGCGTGNTTTCCAGTACCACCTTCCTTACGACAGCTTCCAGATCCTGTAAAGTGAATGTTGGTGATGGGAGACTGTCGGGAAGCACGTCACTATTGTTTGTCGGAGTTCCAGTCACCATGCCTTTGATTATCCTATCCCTGGTAGAAAACTCAAATGGGATTAGAGAATCGTCCCCACGGACGGCGCCAAAATGTTATGGTCCCTTTTTAGGGGGTACCAACAGTCGTCCGGTTCGTTCAACAAACGAACTCGGTTTTGATTTATTTTAGATGTGGAAGACGATCAAAAGCTGGAAATGAATAAATGACAACGATGTATAGTGGAAACTCCAGGAATTGGGGTGAAAACCACTCGACTAAGAGCAGATTATACTCTTAACATGTTCACTAATGAAATAACTCATAGTCAATACAAGAGAGGCTAATGAAAATGACAAGGTAAAGAAAGCGGTAAGAATTCCGGCAGGGTAACGGCCTGTTCTTCCGCGTCCAAAGGGTCCTGCTATTTCCGTCGTCTTGCCCTGTATTTATAGAGTTCATAGCGTGTGTAAATCACGCTCTGTAACCGCCTCTTACAGGTTTGTTAGAGGTTGTTATCGCGGGATGTAAAATGAGGTTGAGACCGAGGCGTGGTCTGCGTGATCGGGCCCGAAGCTTGGTAAACGTGGGAAGGCCCGAAGCGTGGTAAACGTGAGTTTTAACCGTTCTGTAACCGCTCGGACCGAACCCAAGTGCCAGTTGGCAGAAAACGCTTTATTTTGTCAAGGTTAGCTTCGGTCCTCTAGTAAAACATCGGGCCGCTCTTCCTTAGAGGTGTAAATGGACTGTAGGAATTTATTTTCGCTATTTGAATTGGCCCGACCGTTGCTGGGCCTTACCCATCACAAGGTACCCGGTCCTAGAGTTCTCATCATCGTGAAATTTTCATATTGATTCGTGATGATGATACTCGTTTAGCTTGGCTTGAGTCATATGTCAATGATAAAGTTTCTAGGAACTCATCACGTTGCTCCGATGCCACATCATCGAAGAAATTAAAGGGTACTCTAATGCTTTGAAGTTTTTATGCTTTTGAAAACAATTGTCGATGTTGAATTTGTACTTGATGTTGGATGTTTTTTTTGTTACATGTTTGATGTTTCTTTTTGTTACATGTTGAATTGTTTCTTTTGAATACCTTGAAACAATTTCGAATTAGATATTCATTAGAATGAATAATTTGAAAGAATCACAATTTTACTGAGATCTGTAAAACAAATATGCATTTATTATTCAATACATTTAAACAAACACAATTTCCCCGAGATCCGTGTAACAAACACACATTTATTATTTAATACATTTAAACAAACACAATTTCCCCGGGATCCGTGTAACAAACACACATTTATAATTTAATACATTTAAACAAACACAATTTCCCCGGGATCCGTGTAACAAACACACATTTATTATTTAATACATTTAAACAAACACAATTTCCTCGGGATCCGTGAAAGAAATACAAAAAAATTCTATAAAATGTAGTTGTTATGGATTGTTTTCAAATATTCTTCCCCACAATGAGTTCATCTTCATCTCCTTCCAACCATGATGCCTCTAGTGATGAAGAAGAAAAACGACTTTCAAGCATTCGCCAAAATGTCCGAAAGAGTAAAGAGGCTATTGCAGGAGTTGCTGCGTAACATAATCGGTTTATGGTTAAACAACCAATACATGACCGACCAGCTCGTGGGTGGGCAATGCTTCTGTCGATATTGAACGGACATGACGTAAGGGCATATAGATCTCTAAGAATGAACACATCGACTTTTTACACTTCTGTGCCATACTTGTGAATGAATTTGGTTTGGAAAGGAGAAAATACATAAACGTCGAAGAACAAGTTGCTATGTTTCTTATGATAACAGGAAAAGTACAAGGCAACAGAGATATGCAAGAGTTTTTCCAACGAGGAGCAGATACGGTTCACACATCTTTTCACAATGTTCTTAAGGCATGTCTTAGGATGGCAACAAAATGGGTTACACCGACCGAAGATTGCTATGAGCTACATCCTTATATAGAGTCAAATTCCAAGTATTATCCATATTTCAAATATGCAATAGGAGCTATCGATGGAACCCACGTTGTGGCTTCTATACCAGAGCGTGACCAAGTTCGTTTCATAGGAAGAAAATGTGAATCAACACAAAATGTTCTTGTTATCTGTGACTTTAACATGTGGTTTATTTTTGTAATGGCGGGATCCGAAGGAATTACACATGATAGTATGATACTTTCGCGATGTCTTGAAGACGATGCATATCATTTTCCTAAACCACCCAAAGGTATATGATTAACGCATAACTTCACATAGATATAGAATTCTTATTCATTTTGTTTGTTTTATAGGAAAATATTATTTAGTTGATGCGGGGTTCACCAATACTATGGGTTATTTAGCTCCCTATCGAGGAGAATGTTACTATATGCCAGATTTTCGTCGTGCTCCGGGATATAATAGTCCAAAGGAATTATTTAATCACAATCATTCATCTCTTCGGATGGTTATTGAAAGGTCGTTCGGTGTATGGAAAAAACGTTTTCATATTCTGGATGATATGCCACACAACCTAAAATTCAAACACCAGGTATCTTTAATTCCTGCAACCATGACCATACATAATTTCATTCGTCATGTAGATGCTAGAGATGATGGTTCTAACTTGGATAAATCCGATAAAAATAAGAATGATACAATTGATCGAACTAGTGAAAGATCTGAAGAACCAGAAAACTATCATTCTGATGTTACGATGGAGATTACAAGAGATAACATTTGTGAAACATTATGGAGAGCGCATCGTGATGGAGTTGGACAATCTGGACGACATGACTTATGAATTTATGTAGTGTCCTTTATTGTTTGTATTTGCGTTGTATTTGGAATATTTCGAATTTAATTATTTCGAATCTAATCATATTCACAACCAAAAGGGCAATAATGTCATTTATTATTTAAAATGCATTCTATATCTAACTTTTTACAGAACATCATTCACATTCTGCAATTCAATTTATAAATTACAGAACACTGAATGCATTCTTGATCTGTGATCGCATTATGAAAACACATTCTCAAACTGCATTTTGCATCTCAAAACACATGCAGAACATACCCTTAATGTATGAGGTGTGTAAAAGTAAAGCAAATTCGAGTCAGTTCGCTATTGTCTCTTTTAACTAATGTTTTGTTGGGGAAATTTCCTACTCCTGAGAAGAAAAGAATTCCCGTTATCCGGGGTCTGATCGAATTAATACGATGAGAACCAAACGTAAATGAAGAAAAATAAAAGACACCAGATTTAGGGTGGAAACCCAAAACCGGGAAAAATCACGTGACCGATAAACCTCGATCGTGAACTCACTATCACAAGAATAATATAGATACAATATTATATGCTATTTATTGATTGATTACAATTGTCTTTATGATGTCACTATTTATAGAGTCTAAACTAGGATCTAATATAGAAAATATTCCACCGAATATTTTACAATATTCTCTTTCCATATCTTTGACTTTATCTCCATATATCGAATTAACAAAATATATTTGCGTATATTATTCCATATATATCACAAGAATATATCTTCATATTTTGTTTCATATATATCACCATTATAATATATATTCATAAATTCTTCTATATATATAACCAATAAGATATATTTCAATATATTCTTCCATATATTCAACCAACAAAATATATATCAATATCTTATTTCATATATTTCATGGGTCAATTAAAGAAAGATATTTCCCCTTCGATACTCTCGAATCCTGATCTAAGTATAATCCGACCGCTATCAAATAGACTCATCACAATTGTCCGATAGATATCTTTGATCAGTTGATGGGACCGATCAAACCGATCAATATCACTGCTTCATGTTAGGTTTCACCCGGTCGATTATCACCCGACCTCCATTCCTAATATGTTTTCATATCGGTTTTTATGGAGAATACTGGGTGGTACTTGTATTTAGACATGTACCGCCCGGTATAGGGTTTCCGGTTTGGAACCCTAGGGTTTTCCAATCGAATCGGAAAAAAAATATTATTATTTTTAAATGGTAAATTTGTATAGGACGGTATACAGGCCGTACCATTACAAAATTTCGGACGAGTATGAAAACATTGCTTTGGACATTACAATGTCTTGTTCCAATACCATTTTGAATTTGCGGAAGAAGAAATTTGAGAAAGAAAATATATCATTTCTAGTTTTTTATTTTTGATGAACATTGTACAGATAGTCCTTTATATAATCATGACCCGTAATTTTCAAACTATAATATCAAATATATATGATAAATACTATATTATAGCACATATACCCAAAATAAACATATATTATTAAATGGTGAGTATGGGCCACCTAGCCATAGGCTTCTATTTATGCAATGCATTCACATCGTTGTATTTCCTTTTACAGTGAGTAATGGTAATGAAGAAACTGAGACAACTTCTTTTCTTTTCTCCGTCTCATTTGACTCAGTTCCTCTTCTTCGGGGAAGCAGTTTTTTGGTCATGAAGGGTCTAAGATCAAATTTCTTCATGGGTTTCAAGGTCCTATTCCCTTTTATCTCGAAACTGGGTGGGTAAACAAATACCTTATAGTATTCGAATGGGTCGATGACCTATCCAAAGACATATTTGGAAGTAATATTTTAAGGAAAAAAGATCGTATTAAATCAGTATATATATGAATATGAACAAGATATCCGAATCAGATACATGTTAATTGAGTATAAAGTATAAACAACCCAACCCATGGTGAGCATTGTATGCCCAAGACGTGGCCAGTGTTGAAAATTAAACTTGAAATTAGTAAATTAAAATAATAAAATAAATTTAGATAATAGAATAGTAGATTATGACTTTTATGAAAAATCATATCTTTTAGTATAGTAACTTCTTAGGATTATGATTTCTATAAATATGTGTTATTTTAATGTTTAAGATTATGATGAATGATAGATGAATATCATATGAAATAAGAAAAATTTCATTTGTTCATTCTCCGTCTTGATTCGAAATTTTCGTCTTATTGTTGTTTTAAGAAGATTTTTAAACATCATTCAATAGGCCGAACCTATACGGACATGTCCAACTCAAGAGGCACACCAACAAGGGGAACCTCATAAGTAATGGAGTGGTCCATGTAACTCCCAGTGAGCATGGCGAGGGTCAACGGGGTGCACAAGTTTTATGGAAATAGTGGCTATTGTGGTGTTACACGTAATCATGGCGGACTTTGTGGTTTTGGCAGGTTCAACGGTTAGTGGGGTTCAATGGCGAAGCAATTAAAAGACATTTCAAACCATCAAAGAATCTATAACTAGAAGAACACGTTAACTAAACAAATCCCACTTGAATTTTACTTTTCGATCCTCTCTGTGAACACTATAATCTTCTAGCTTTCGTTGAGATTGTTTGACCCTCTTGTATTGATCGTATAGTGAATCTACTGAGATATTCTTTTATTGGAAATGTGAATTTATCCCATTCTTTTTGGGTTTCCACATAAAATATTGCGTATTTTCGCTTCGTATTCCAATTAAGTTGTCCACATAAACAACTAAATATAAAATTTGGTTTAGCGAATTATAATCATTTCTAAACCCGGTAACTATTAGTACCCATAAAAAATGATCAAACATAACATGCATNTTCTTTTCTCCTTGCACTCTCGCTTCAAGTGCCCCCTCTTTCCGCAATTCCAACACTCCGGTTCGCCACGTGACTTAGACTTCACCCGAGTCTTTCCCTTTGACCGATCATCCCGATCATCATCGTCATCGCCATCACATCCTCCCTTGCCCCATCG
Organism: Utricularia reniformis; assembly: GCA_009725065.1. Lineage (NCBI taxonomy): Eukaryota > Viridiplantae > Streptophyta > Magnoliopsida > Lamiales > Lentibulariaceae > Utricularia > Utricularia reniformis. Next base: position 264,301 of record RWGZ01000966.1, read on the forward strand.
GTTATTATACCGACCAGACTCTGTTGCCAAAGCAGCATGGTCATTGCATTCCCGACTGGATCTCCGCACTTCCTCACTGATCAATTGATCCCGCACGTCGATAAACTTTAACTTACCCGGTTGGCTACTGATCACATCGACCGTGGTCCCCTAACTGTCCGGTAATGTTCCAAGTTAAAGGACTGCCAATTGATCATCCTTGATTTCGTGCTCCATCGATGCAAGTTGTCCGGCAAGATTATTAAACTCGTTCAAGTGTTTGGAAACTGAACCACCTTCGGCCATCTTCAAGGTGTAAAGTTTCTTTGCAAGGTGCACTAAATTTGTTGATGTCGGCTTTGCGTACATATCCTCAATCGCCTTCATCATCCCGTACGTAGTGGTTTTATCGGAAATGTTAAAGGCAACGTTTCTCATTAAAGTCTCCATCACGAACCCGAGAGCCTTTTCGTCGATTCTCGACCACTCGGCATCCTCCATCTCTTTCGGTTTATCCTTCTTCAGAGCCGCTCCGAGATCATGCCGTCGTAGAGTTCCTTCAATCTGCATCTTCCAATATCGATAGTCGTCGTCATCAAACATCTTCGAGATAACTCGGTATTCCCCCATCGCCACGATTCGTCACAACCTACCCCACAGGACAACCCCACAGCCACCACCAATTGTTGGGAAAATTCCCTCCTTCCCGAAGAAAAAAAGAATTCTCGTTATCTGGGGTCTCCCGTTATCCGGGGTCGGATCGAATTAATGCGATGAGAACCGAATGTAAATGAAGAAAGGTAAAAGACACAAGATTTACCGTGGAAACCCAAAACCGGGAAAAAACCACGTGATCGAAAAACCTCGGCCTGAACTCACTATCACAAGAAGAATAGAATTGATTGATTACAATTGTCTTCATGAGACCTCTATTTATAGAGTCCAACTAGGATCTAATTTAGGAAATATTCTACCGAATATTCTACAATATTTTCTTTCCATATCTTTGACTGCATCTTCCATATATATATAACAAGATATATTTGCATATATTCTTTCATATATATCTCCAGAATATATCTTCATATTTTCTTCCATATATATCGCCAACAGAATATATCTTCATATCTTCTTCCATATATATAACCAATAAGATATATCTCAATATATTTATTACATATATTTAATGCGCAATTTCCCCTCGATACTCTCGAATCTCGATCCAATTCTAATCTGACCTCTATCAAATAGACTCATCACAATCGTCCGATCGATATCCTTAATAGATCCGAGATCCATCAAGTCAATCAATATCAGCGCTTCATGTTAGGTTTCCCCGGGTCGGTCCTTCACCATCGAGCCCTTCGACTATCACCCGACTTCCATTCCTAACATATGCGTCGATCTGTTGTTGCTGCCAAGACACCCCTTGGGATCAAAGCAAAAGAAGCCATGGACAAGGTAACATTTCCGTATTTCGCTCCACTTTCTTGAAGTATGTAACACCGCTCGGGGTGGCAATGCACCTTAGGCAAATCACAACATCGACTATAAACGGGAAACGATTAGAGATTAAGTATGATGATTCACCAACACTTGCACGAGACATTTTCTCTAGAAAAGTGGTAAGGATCCCAGTGAAACCTGAAAGTTAAGCGTGCTCATCCGAGAGTAGAGGTAAGATGGATGATCCACTGGGAAGTTTAGGACTAGATGGGAATCATTAGAGCTGCTCTAATATAAAGTGGACAATATCGTGCAAGTGGGAAGTAGGTCATTACATGCGTGAACCTAAAAAAATGCAAACTTGTCACTAAATAGATATGACTTAGTCATGAAAATAATAATGAAGATATGATGTAGAATGAAGTATGTGATGATGGAAATGGGGATCGAAAAGTGATTACGAATCTTCCATATTTGTTACTTTTTTTAAAGTTATCAAAAAATTTATAATATAGTTTATTTTTATGTTCGGTTTACTATCTTAAATTGACACATTCTAAATCAGATACTTCTAAAATCGTCGCATCCTGTATCCATTAAACATAGCTTAAAACGGTAATATTTGTATGTTGTGATTATCAGGGAGAACTGGTTTCTGATGATCTGGTTGTTGGAATCATAGATGATGCATTAAATAAACCCTCTTGTCATAAAGGATTTATTCTTGATGGATTTCCAAGAACAGTTGTTCAAGCACAAAAGGTCAGCTTTATTTTAACATTCAGTTTGTTCTATGCAATTTATTTTCTAGTTTTTATGATCTGAATATTTTTTTGGTTATCTTCAGCTTGATGAGATGCTTGAAAATCGTAGTGTTAAAGTCGACAAAGTTCTTAACTTTGCAATTGATGATGCTGTCTTGGAGGAACGGATTACGGGTCGATGGATACACCCCGGTAGTGGTCGTACATACCACTCCAAATTCGCTACACCGAAAGTTCCTGGTTTCGATGATGTATGCTAAATATTTTCTTTGCTTATGTATGGTTTTTGCCTTTTGGGTGTTTCATGGGAATGCTATTCATCTCTTGTGCTAAATTTTGATTTTGAACTCTATAATCTTAAGTTTTATCTTGTACATTGCTAAAGGTCACAGGAGAGCCTCTGATCCAACGAAAGGATGATACAGCTGCGGTTCTGAAGTCAAGGCTTGAAGCTTTTCATCGCCAGACTGAACCGGTACGTGATCCATGTTGAAATAATGAAATTATCCCACATTGTAAATTGAATGGGGTGGATTGGTTTATAAGAGAGAATTTGGACCATAGTAAATTACTTGTTCAAGTCTTTTACGATGTGGTCTCATCCATCTTATACATTATATTCGAGCACAATGCCCATGTAAATTGACTCGATTCTAGAAACTTAACAATCCATGAATCCCAGTTGAAATTTTGATTGGATGTGTATGTTTTCGTGAAGTTTATTGGTTAATTTGTTCTTGATACACAATGTTCATTCTTTGTATTCTGTGTAAATATCTGAAAATGCTGATACTAGTTGCTTTGCAAGAGTTTCTTTGTCTCCCTCGGTATCCGGCTTGTTTCATAGCTCACTTTATGATCGTTTATTCGTTATTTGCCCCGTTCGTATGGCATTTTTCAGATCGTTTATTCATTCTTTACCCCGTTTGTATGTCATGTTTCAGAATTACGTTTTCATTTTCGTTTATTTGTTCTTTGCCCCGTCTGTATTGCTTGTTTCTGAACTACGTTTTCATGATCATTTATCCGTTATTTGCCCCGTCTGTATCTTGAAATTTTCGATAAAAATGACGAATATTTCGGTCTCCTTAACTGCTTGAAATGGCTGGTTTGCAGGTGATTGATTACTATAACAAGAAGGGAATCGTGGCCAACATCCCTGCAGAGAAACCACTTAATGAGGTCACTTTAGAAGTGAAAAAAGCCATATCATGATAGCTATTTCCAACGTTTTATACAATGTATAAATTATACATTGTTTTCTCGACTTCGTGCCATTTTTTCGTTTTTTCGAGAGGAGGTTCCGAGTTTTATGCTCAGTAACACGCTCATTACGACCCGATTGATTGAAACCAAGCATTTTAAGTAGTTTTAAAGGGTAGATCATGTAAGACCCCTTGGGTAAGTAAAAATCTTATGCAAATCTAAACATCGGTTGTAAATATTAAATTATTAAAGATTGAGATAATTATGTGTTTGATCCTCAAAATTGGATGATTTTGGTAAATTTGGTCTTCAAACTTTTATTTGACATTCGTAGTTTCCATAATTTGATAGTTTTGGTAAGAATGATCCTCATGGTTTCCAAAATTTGGCAAATTCGGTCAAAAAGTATAGCGGCTGTGATATTCGGTTTGATTTCTACTCAAAAAGTTGCATTTTGCTTAAAAAAGCTAAGGTTCTAACTTTGGTTGTGGTTAGTAGTGTTACACTATCCGAACAGTTTTTAAGTAATATGTGTTCGACTCGTATATGATCGTGTTCGCTCGTTCGAATAAAAATATGAACATTGTTTGAACATTATTTTTGTTTGTTTATAATTTGAACGAACACGAACATTTTCGTGAACAAATTCGAACGTTTGTGAATAAATATATTATTTAAATTAATTTTATACTAATAAATTATTATAATTTATAGTATTTAAGTTTAAAACATTTACAAAATTTTCTTATATTTTTAGTGAGCTAATTTTTTCTTTATTTTGTGAAGATAATTGTTTGATTATTTATTCAATACATTTATTTTTTTGTGATTTTTTGTTTGCAAAACAAAAAAATTTGATTTTTTTGGTAAAGTTCACACAAATAGTGCAAACATGCTCGAACAAATCGTATGAATAATGTTCAAACAAACTATTCGAACGAACATGAACATTTACTTGATAATTTGAACAATGTTCGAACATATTTTTACGTTCGAATAAAATATGAACGAACATTAACACGTTCAAATAAAAATATAAACGAACATGAATACCACGAGTTCGGTTTGTTCGGATAGAATAATAGCCCTAGTTGTGGTAAGAGTAATCTTAACATCTAATTATTAAAAATAAAAATATATATAAGTGAAGTGTAGAAGTAGAGGATGCTCGTAAGTCATAAGTATAACAACCCTAGGGTTTGACGTAACTTGTTACATTTCTCCAATATTTTCATATCGGTACATTCGGTATATCGGTCGATGCGAAAAAAAATTATTTTTTCTATGTTGACCCAGAAAAACTCGGATTCCGATCTGAAAACTCGATACCGGATGGTACCGATCGAAATATCGATGCTGCTCGATTTTCATTGTACTAATGGTATATCGTTCGATATAAAAATATTGTATTTCTCAAGTTTGTTAATGGGTTGGGCTTACACCTTATTGGGCTTTAAACAATTGTTAGAGAAGGCCCAACAGTGCCTTGAGCTTGACCGTCATGTTATCCTCGAGAAAAAACCCATGTGTGTCAGCGGTGGCGACGGCGAAGTTGACGCCGTGAAGTGGGTCAGGTCAGATTTAGGGTCAACAAATCGCCGGCGAAGTGTCAAAAAGATAATCGCCGCTGCCGTGGATCGAACCCGGGTCACCCGCGTGACAGGCGGGAATACTTACCACTATACTACAACGACTTGTTGGAGAAGATAAACTAAAAAACATCTTTGGATAAAAAATAACAAGCATATTACGCCATGGGAGAGAGCTGTCAGCATCTTTGCGATCAAAGTCAAACCAGGTAAGCAGCCAGAGAGGCAGCCTTCATCTCCAAGCTCGGACTGAGGAAGAAATGCTTATCCACAGACAAAACAAATATATAAATAATTAAATTAATAATAAAATTGCTGACTGCTGTCTCTGTATCTTTGGCAAGTCCGAGATGGCGATTACCTTGAGGAGACTTGGGAAATTGACGGCGAGTTTGGTCGGAGGAAAGAACGGTACTTCTTACCGGGGACTATGTTCAGGCAATGCCGATGACGCCGCAAAATCCGTCAATCTTTTCACCGCCATCAACCAAGCCTTGCATATTGCTCTCGATACAGATCCTCGGTACCGATCCTACTTTAATCTTTACCTAATCGTCGTGTAAATTCAGACTTTTCGTCACTTTTCTTCAGTTCTTACGTATTTGGAGAAGACGTCGGGTTCGGTGGCGTTTTCCGATGCACGACGGGATTGGCCGATCGTTTTGGAAAAAGTCGAGTTTTCAATACTCCTCTTTGCGAGCAGGTACCAAATCGTTGTTTACCTTTTCGAATTGCTTGATAGAGATTGTCTTTCACTGCAGGGAATCGTTGGATTTGCAATCGGATTAGCAGCCATGGTAGGTCTTTTCTATCTTCCTTTTGGTTTTCTGTTACCTGAAACTTGCTTGTTGATCTTTCAAGGGAAATCGAGCAATCTGTGAAATTCAATTTGCAGATTACATATTTCCAGCTTTTGATCAAGTGCGAATCTTTCATTTTCTCACTTTTGAGCTTTCTCTTACTGTAAAAGCGTTGATAATCGATCATCTTCTAAGATTTAGATTGTCAATGAAGCAGCGAAATTTAGATACAGAAGTGGGAATCAATTTAACTGTGGAGGTATACTTTCTTTCCCAGCTTTAGCTTTTCATTTTCACCTCTGTAAATTCTATGTTTTCTAGGCTTAACCATTAGATCACCATATGGAGCTGTTGGCCATGGCGGCCATTACCATTCGCAGTCACCAGAAGCTTTTTTCTGCCATGTACCTGGAATCAAGGTATATAAGTGTTAATTCCGTGGTTATGTAAATAGAAATGCTATAGTTTATAGGGGAGTGAGATTATAGTTGAATGTGATTCACTTTTCTTATGAATTGGATTACACGGACACTTTCCCGGTCCATTGAATCATGAATTTCTACATGTTATTGGAGATTTAGGGTGGGTTTTGGGGTGATTCGTACCAGTTTAGACAAAAAAACTATGGGAGTAAAAATGCATGGATCTTAGGCGACAAAAAAAGATCGACCTATGATTCGAGCACTACCACTTATATTGAAAGAAGTTTAAACCGGACCAAGGGCAATTCGATTTGAGGGGAGTGTTGAAATATTGTGCAACATTGGTTGTGGAAATAGAAATGTTCTAATTTATAAGGAGAGTGATATCATAAGTAAATGGTTTGATTTAATCTTTTCAATATGATTCACTTTTCTTATAGACTGAACTACGCAGACATTCTTCCGTCCATTGAAACATGTCTAAACTGGATCAAGACCAATTCGACTTGACGGGGAGTGTTGAAATACTATCCTACATTGGTTGTGGAAATAGAAATGTTCTAGTTTGTAAGGATAGTGATATCATAAGTAAATTGTTTGATCTAATCTTTTTAATGTGATTCACTTTTCTTATGAGCTGAACTGCATGGACACTCACCTGACCCATTGAATCCCAAATTTCTACATTAAACAATTAGAATTCTTCCAAGTATGTAACAAATAATCTTCATAGCTTTTTTCATCGTTTTTTTAGGTAGTGATCCCTCGAAGTCCTCGTGAAGCTAAAGGATTACTGTTATCATGCATCAGGGACCCGAATCCAACAGTATTCTTTGAGCCAAAGGCAAGTTATTATTTGTTATTTTGAACAAACCAAAACAAATGCCCCATACATTCCATTATGTCTCAGTGGCTTTACCGTCTGGCTGTAGAAGATGTACCTGAGAAAGATTACATGTTACCCTTATCTGAAGCCGAGGTATGCTGATTTTTTGTATACTTAAAATTGAATATTGGCGACGTACAAATTTGATTCCAATAGTTTCATCATTTTGAGAATTTTGGTCCTCAAAGTTTTGTGATTGTGGTAGACATAATGGCGCTTCAATACCCAGACTTCTACAATTTTGGAAAAATTTGTCCCATAATTTGTAATTGTATATTTATTCTCCGAATTTGTAAGTTTTGGCAAATTTGGTCTTCTAACCTTGCAAAATTTGGCAAATCAGATCCTCGAAGTGGCAAAATCTATCCCTGAAATTTGATTTTGGTCGATGGCCTCATTTTCCAAAATTGAAAAGTTTGGGGACCAAATACGTCATGCATACTAAACTCTGGGGACTGGTTTTGTCAAAACTTAGAAATTATGGGGACCGGTTTTGCATCTTCATACTTTGGGATCAAAATTGACATAATAATAAAACTTTAGGTATCAAAATTGTCAAAATCATGATACTATGTGGATCAAATTTGCGTCTCGTCGATTGTGGCAAAATTGGTTTTCATACTTTGCAAATTCTGGAAAAATCAATCCCTAAAGTTTAGCCTATGGACATAATTAGTCTCCAAATTTTTTAATGTTGGGAAATGAGATCCTATGCCAAAATCAAATTTCGGGGATCGATTTTGCCTCTTTGGGGATTTAATTTATCAAATGTTGCAAGTTTGGAGGATCAAATTTTCCAAAACTTTAAAGTTCGTGGACTAAATATGTCAATACAAATCATGTGGAGCAAATTTGCCAAAACTATGAAAGTTCGAGACTGAGTGCGCCATTTTCTCAATGATATAGTTGCAAAAAATTTGTCGACTTACAGGTTATTCGCCAAGGCAATGATATAACACTTGTTGGATGGGGTGCTCAGCTCCAAGTTATGGAACAAGCTTGTATTGAAGCCGAAAAGGTAATCATTTCTTCTTTTCTTCGAAAAGACAATGAAGTTTAATATCATGTTTCCTTGAGCATTTGTAGGAAGGGATCTCTTGTGAACTAATAGACCTTAAAACTTTAATTCCATGGGACAAGGAAACAGTTGAAGGTTCAGTAAATAAAACCGGTCGACTTTTGGTACGAGTACTCATTATTATACGGTGTTTTCGGGTCAAGAGATTTTGATTTGATTCATTCATTAGTTGTGAATGTTGCTCGTAGATAAGTCATGAGGCTCCGGTAACCGGAGGATTTGGAGCTGAGATTTCTGCATCTATAGTTGAACGTTGCTTTTTGAGGGTATAGAATTTGTATCACTTGCTCATTGGTGTTAATAGGCTTTGGTTTTTATTCGTTTTGGTTTGCAGTTAGAGGCTCCGGTGTGTCGAGTTTGTGGCTTGGACACTCCATTTCCACTCGTGTTCGAGCAATTTTACCTACCTACAAAAAATAAGGTATTGGATGCTATCAAATCTACTGTAAGCTATTAGTATGTGAAAATGTTGTGAATTGGGAGAGTATGATATAATGGAATAAAAATGGAATAATTTTGGTGATTTTGTGGACATTTGTAACTCAGTATGTTGGAATACTATTTAAATCAATGTTTTAAATATCCCGGTATACCGGAAATTTCGGTCGTACCGACTTTTGTCAGTATTTTGATAAAATACCTTTTGGTACGAGTTTTTGAGTGGATCGGGTCATATTTAATTTATTTGATTAAGGAAAAAATAAAATATGAATATTTATAAATTAATTTATTTTAATATTATGGTATATATCCGTTATATCGATTCAATGAGTTTATCCGATATACAAATCGGTACCGATTTTTAAAACATTGGTTTAAATAACAGAATTCATAAGAGAACTTATCATATTAAAAAAATTTGATCAAAACAATTAGTCGTGTTATTACAACTCTTATAAATTAGAACAATTATATTTTCATACAATAGATTTGTTGATGGAAGTGAATATTGACTTTGATATTTGTCCTACATATTATTTTGCCAAGTTTGGGGTTACATATTATTAGCCGTTAGATTCACTAAATCTGGTAATGTCCGCTATAATCACATATGTTCATAATTGTCGTGGGTTTACTTAAAACTTGTGTGGCCTTTGATCATGTTAGGCCCACCCTAAATCCTTAAAGACCGAACCATTTCACAACATATAGTTCTATCCCATCAACCATTAGGGGAAAGTTTTTTTTGCATTGATGAATCAGATACTATTAATGTAAAAAGTAACATTAATTTTTTGTTCGTTTTATTTTAGTCACGGATGAAATTTGTTTTGCAAACATATCACTTATTTGCAGTATGCAACTGACAGCTTTTTTTAATAGCTATGTTTCTATAATTATAGAAACCGACCTATCATTTTCTTTAATATCAAGAAGACAATAAAAGCTTTTATCAAGTCCTATTTCTTCCCCCCTCCTCTTCCATCATTTGATTATACACAAATCTCTAAACTCTAATCCTCTTCTTTATTTTATACTCTGAAACCTATAAAACCTAAATCTGTTCACTCCTCCCACTCAAGCAAAGAGGGACCAATCCTTGAAATCCCAAAATTAGGGTTTTTGGCAAAATAAATAGAAAATAGATAAAATAGCATAAGGATTGGAATGGTATCCCAGACCTCTCTCAATTCTCAATTTGTTGTTTATTTTTTCTTCAATAGACTCTTCACTTTTAAATGTTTTTCCTTCCAACCAATTTATAAAAATTAGTTGAATCCACCTAAAGGTGGGAAAATACAAAATATGTTTTTAAGGGGAAATTGAGAGTTTTTAACATTGTTAAAGATAACAACAATCGATTCTTGGTTGATTTCTTTGTGATGAAAAAGATATAATAATTAAAAATAAAATATAATTGTAGCTCGGTTTCTAGATTTTACAGAAACCGAGCTATTAAAAAGTTGTCAAAAAAACTGTCAATCAGTGTTATATTTACAACAATAAATTGATTCAGTGACACAAATAAATTTTTATAAAAAGTAGTGATATTTTTTATAATTTTAACTTCTGATACTGCTATTTTTTTAAAAAAAGTCAACGATTAGGACTGTCCATTACTAAGAAGATTCTCCACTTCTCGCTTCGCGATCCTAGATAGGCACATTGCGGGTCAAGCCTATTTGTATTGGGTCATGTATTAGTCCTCTTATCGTGTTGGGCCAAATTTTGGGCTATAATTATGTACTTTGACTCGATCATGATATTTCATTCAAATGTGTTGGGATAATTCTTACACATTAGCGGGTTCCTTTGTTCGAACCCGTGATCACTCTAATGGTGATTGATTATGTTAAATTGTTCTTACAATCTATGTGAGAGATAGAGAATGATAATATCATGATTTTTTGTTAATGTGATTATTATTTCAAACCAATTTCAACAATAATCAATTACTTTTAATTTAATAAAGTTTTAAAAATCTCAAAAATTTGAAAATTAAATATGAGTTGTATTCTAGAATAATTAATTATAGTTAAGGATATAGATTAGATGGCATGTAAATAATAAGGATAATTTCATGAATAATAATCAAATTAGTATTAATAAACTACTTGATTGTAAGTTGTTAAATGTAAATTAAGAATCCATAAAACTTGCAGATTTGTAAGTTCTTAGATGAATCTATTAAATTGAGAAAATAACATATTTAGTCCTAAACTTTAATAGTTTTTATAATTTTAATTCCTATAATTTATAATTATATATTTAGTCATCAAACTCCAAAAACTTTCATACTTTTGATAAATTGAACGTCCATAATTTGTAATGATATATTTAGTTTACAAATTTAAGGTTTTGCCAAATTTAGTTGTTTAAGTGTACAATATTTGGTAAATCAGATATATAAAGTGGGAAAATCGGTTCACACAATTTTATTTTGACGGATGATCTAAATTATCAAAATTAATACGATGTGAATTAATTATACTATACAAACAAAAGTTTAGTTACTTTTGTCGAAATATGCAAAGTATTAGATTGATTTTGCATCTTCATATTTTAAATATCACAATTGTCATAATTATAAAATTTTAAGATAAAAATTGTCAAAATCATTTTATCATGGCTCATAAAAATTGATTTAGCATTCATTATAAAGTCGTATTTTTAAATGTTAAAAAGACAACTGCCATTTTCCATTTGTAAACGTTCACTTAAATATTAATTGTGAATTTTGAATTTCAAATACCTTTTAGATTCAAGAAAAAAAAATTGATAATTTCAAGATTGTTTAGCTTTTGGCTTGTATCGGGACTTGATGCTGATGCTGTATCCCCTTTTGACTTACATTTTACCAAACGAAGGGCAAAGGGTATTTTACAAAGTGGTTCGTGGGAAAGTGAGAATCCCTCAATTTTCATGAGATTGAGAATCTGGCCTGCAATAATGAGTGGTTTAGATTACGCGATTGATTGAATGGTTTAGATTTTCTTGATTATTGTGGAATGAGTGGTTTAGATTACGCGATTGATTGAATGGTTAAGATTTTCTTGATTATTGTGGACCGTTTTGGGTGTCCGATTTTCTAATTGATGAGCTGAATTTTGTGTTGTTTAAGCTCTTTTTGGGGATTTTTCTGCGTGCTTCATATTTTCTTGTGGGTTTGGTAGTGAGACTTGGAAGTTTTGTTCATCCACTTTAAGCCAAAACCCACAAGTTTTTAAGTGGTTTCTTTGAAATCGTGTACGTTTGATTATTGAATTGTTATGGGCTTCATTTCTTTGGCTGTCAATCTCGAAATCTGATTGGATAGACGACAGCTGAAATAGAGGCTTAGAATGGGATTAGTGGAAAGTTGTAAATACAGTGTTCTTCTTATGCGAGCCTTTTTTGGCTTATGGTTCATTGTTGCAGTCAGTTCGCCTGTAAATGGGTTCAGACCTTTAAGAGAAAAACGCCATTCTTGGGGTGATGAGGTTTGTGTTACTACAAATTTTAGCTTTTGTACAAAAATATAAAACTAAAATGGGTGATGTTTGCCCACGGTGAACTAACTTACGGGCGGTATATAGGATATATCCTCTAAGTTACAAAATTGTAAATATAGTACACTTTTTGAGCAAAAATATGCAATGGTAGCACTCCAACTTCAATTAAATGCACATAAGACACCTCGAGTTTTCAATACCGTTTATCATTGGCACTTTAATGAACTCGTAAATTTTTAGTATTTTATTCACAATTTTTCGAACATCAAGGGTAAATTTTGTATAATTTTTCAAACGGGTCTTATTTGCATATTTTGTGAGGAGTTTTCAAACGGTTTTCAACTTACAGAAAACCGGTGCTAGAATGCCAGAGGTAAAAAACAAACGGTATTGATAACTGCAATTTTGTAAGTTGGATGACATGCCCTTTACACAGCTCATAAGTTGGGGGCTAATTACACAACTTCAACATATTTGCTAATTATTAGCTTTCCTCGTCTTCCCAAACTTCCAATATTTTGAGTTTGTTACAGCTAATTTTTCGTTATTTTTCCTTCATCGTTTATTGTTGAAATGTTCAAGTCTTTTAAATGCATGGTTTCTACCCTTAATCCCGTTCGTTCACGCTTCCCCATCGTTATTTCGACCGGACTCTATAATTCCAACATGGTATCGGAGCTGGTTCGGTTCATTTCAAGTCGAAACCTTATGGTTAGACTTGAGGGAGAGTGTTGAATTTATCTCACATTGCTAAAAAAGTGGGATTGATTACGTTTATAATGGTGGGAATTCCATCACATATTGACTTGTTCAAATCTTTTAAATGTGTGGTTTCCTCTCTTTAATCCCGTTCATGCTCTCCCGTCGTTATTTTGATCAGACTCAATAATTTCAACATTTATCAATATTCTCTTGCATAATAACTTCTATGGGATGACATTCGTACTCTTGAGTTTATTTACAATTCATCAATGTAATTCTCCAAGCTTTTTTATTGATGTAATATTTGCCTTGGATTATCTCATTAGTTTTTATTCTCTAGTGGCTTCCTGCGGGAAAAGAAGAGCATGAATTTGGACCCTTTCCTTCTTGGAACATAACAGGCACATATAGAGGTTTGTCTTTTATCTGTTTGTTAATGAGTTGTATTTTATTGGATAAATACAGTAACTTTTGTTTAGCGGCTGCGTGTTCGTACCTTTTCGCATGCAAAATTTGTTGATGTATGACAGTTGTCCCATACCGGAAATAAGATGTGGTTTGGATTGGTTTCTAAGAGGGATTGTGAACCATAGTAAATTACTTGTTCAAGTTTTTTACGGTTTGGTCTCATCCTCTTATACGTTATATCCGAGCACACTCCCCACGTAAAATTAAACTTACTCTAGAAATTTAACAGAATTCTCATGTATTAATGATTGCATTTTTTACATGGCTTATTTTTCCTATTCATGGACTTTTCTAAATTGTTAGATTACCTTCTCTAGGAAAATTGAGTAAAAGTCACTTTATAGCTTCATTGTGGAAGCTACCTCTTGTGTTACTAAAACTCGGATTTTCATATCTAACTCTGCGTTATTTCATCATTGTGTTGTTTGATTGCTTTATGGCATGAATTTTTCTAATCCGTGCAATTATATTGTGCTTCGATGCAATTTAAGGATCCTTGATTTTCCAATTGCTTTTTGAGCCTCGAACTTATATCTTTAATGTTATAGGGCACTGGATGTTCTTACACTCTGCAAACAGCTCTTTGAAGTTTCCCGATTTTAGGAAATCAAGTGGAAGTTCCATTCTAGAGTTGATCAGCACCACAACAAAGATAACTGGTGTACATTATGTACAGGTACTGTATTTTTTCTTAGCTGATACTATTCTTCACTATTTCTAAGTATCAAGATTTTGTTATGTTGTGATGTTTATTTACTTTAATTGCTTGCATTTTGCAATTCTATAGGGTGTAATAGTTTTCCATGATGTGCTCGATAATGAAAATGACGTTCATGGTGTTCAAGTCAAGGTAGAGGGTGTATATATATGGCCTTTCCGACAACTAAGGATGGTAGCCTCCAGGTACTTTTCCTTTTTTCTGTTCGTCTGAAAACTATATAACGTTTTGGAAAAAAATGCTTAAATGAAGTAGAAAATTTGAATGGCTTTTAAAAATGATTGAATCTTAAGTATATAATATTCGGTCATTCTTTAGAATTCGACAATTAGCGCTAGATATATATTTTTTTGAACTGTAATGTTATTTCATATATATGTTACCTTATGAATAAGACATTCTTAAGGTACAAAAACCGAAAAAACGCATGATTGTATGATATTTATACAACTGTGTTTTCTACCTCCTCAAAAGGGGCCCTAACCCATTCATCTATCTTAAGTCTATGGAGTTTTCCTGGTTCCTCTATCCATACACCAATGTTTGTATCGTTGTCACCAATTAATGTATTGGGATAAAACCAGTTGGTTCCTTCTTGATACATATCATTAGAAGTATATTGATTTTTCCCCAATAACTGAATATTTTGTCTGTAAATTCTGCATATTTTATTCCATCCATAAATCGATTTTATTCCTTGTAATTATTGACTTCAAAATTATTCTAACTATTATTAATATTTTTCTTGTCTGTATGGCAGTGGAAAAGAGAGTGAACTTGGGCCAGAAGTTGATTTCTTATCATCCAATCCATATCACTTGGTAATGCTTCCTGTTGATAATGTTTTATTTCAGCAGCATGCTTTTGAAAATTTAAATAAGCACAATTTGCTTCTTCTTTCAACAGCTTGGAGTTTTTTCCTCTCAATTGTTTCAAGAATCTCCCCGAGAAAAAATCTGGAAAAGAAAACATTGTACGTACCGTGCCGAATTATATTATTTCAATGTTTTCATACCGGTCTGAACCGGTGCGAGCGGTATACCGGCCGATACCAAAATTTTTTTTGGTAGGACCCGAAAAAACCCAGAATCCGACCATAAAATATCGGTACTATCCGGTATTTGACGTACCGACCGGTATGAAAACAGTGCTTTATTTCACTGTCACTAGAGCTTTGTCGTCGTGTTTTGAACTTGTCATGGTTTTTATGCAATTGCAGCTTCACTTTATGATATGGAAAAGCATTGCAATATTGAGATTGCTGCACAAGTTTCTCGCGTCTCATCTCAAAGAGGTTCGATTGTCACAAAGCCTACTCGTTGGTTATTTTCGTAGCATAAAATTGTTTTAACGTGATCGAGTTCGTGTTGTAGATGGAGATCGAGATAAGTATTATCTGGAAGGTCTGATGGAAAGCCCTTCGGTCGATGATGATGTAGATTGCTTCTCTCCTATGCTTCTAAATGCCACTTCGGTAAACGTTGAGGTTTACTACAATAAAGCTGTAAATTACAGTTTGATGGTCACCTTTGTATCCCTTTAGAGTTTTTTCGATTCGTTTATTTTCCGAAGCTCTCAGTTTTTTTATTAGCTTGATTCCTTAAAACGTATCGATATTAGATATCATTCCTCGAAGTTCTATTGTTAATGCGGCAACTTGAGCACAGCAACACTCAATCTGTAAGATTTCATTTGCATTACCCGACTCTCGTTATATGTAATAATTCTCTTGAACTTGGACGTTTATCCGAGATTTTTTCGATGCTAATCTCATCATTGTTATCCAGGGAGCTTCCAAAGTATCTCTTCTGATGATTGGTCATCAGTCTATTATGGATGCTTACCTTTGTCTTTTACATTTAACTGCGGGAATTCTTGTCGGTATATATCGTTTCGTATGTCTATTAATGGAAAATTATGCCTATGTCGATTTACGTGTGAAATATGAACATGATATGTGCTCGTTTTGTTGCAGAATCGTTGTTTAATGCTTTCGCAACAGCAGCATTTTTCAAGTTTGTTGTGTTCTCGATATTTGAAATGCGGTATTTTCTCGCAATATGGAAGGCACATCGTCCACACATGAATAATGGAGAAAATTGGGATGCGATGAGACGCGAGCTTTCGGTTCTTTACAGTCGTTTTTGTGAGTATAATTTCGTTATTTTTAGTTGTTTCGAATATCTAATACAAATTTGTCATGTTCATCTTCAGATGGAATCCTTTTAGGTGGAATTCTCATAATGTATGAGTTTCACAAGTTCTTGAAGATTATCATTCTCTTGATTCACTCCTTTTGGATTCATCAAATAGTCACCAACGTGATTCGTGACTCGAGAAAGCCATTACATCCGCATTATATAATCGGAATGACTATAACTCGTATAGCATTCCCTTTGTATGCCTTCTTTTGTCCATATAATTTCATGCATATAGCACCCGATCGCAACTTGTGCGTCTTGTTGATCGTCTTCATCGGACTCCAAGCCTCGGTTCTTCTAATACAACATTACTTCGGATCTCGATGCTTCATCCCTCGTCAGGTTCACTAAAGAATTGTGTTTTTATCAAGGAAGTCATACTGGTCGTACCGGTCTCGACCGGTATGAGCGATTTTTTTGATATACCGTTGGTATACATGTGATATATCAGAATATCGGTCATAATTGATATTTACTGATATGAACGGTATATCGGACAGTATACCACCGGTATGATTTCCATGGTTTTTATATTGAGTTGATGATCATGATCTATATATATATATTATTGGTTGCAGATTCTACCAGAGAAATATAGCTACTACCGGAGACTTAACCAGGGACCGGGTATCGACTGTGTTATTTGTATGACACCGATCGACCCAAGCCAACGATCGGGTGATTGTATGGTAACTCCTTGTGATCATTTCTTTCATTCGGGTTGTCTTCAACGATGGATGGACATAAAAATGGAGTGCCCGACTTGCCGTCGATCGCTTCCTCCGGCATAAATGATGAATACATCGATCTCATTGCAAATAGTTGTAGCTTATTGGGATGTAATCCTTGTCACTTACTTTTGCTTCCTAATATATGTGATGGTATGAAACTTGACTTTAATATATCTATGTTGGAGAAATTATCGGGTTTGTTTGGTTCTAAAGTTATGTAGATGCCCTTAGATTAGGGGTGGAAAATAGTCGGTCAAATCGATTAACATGTCATATTGATGATTGCATTTTTTAGTGATGCCATGATAGCCTTATCATTTTGTTGTCGTAGTTAAATTGCGATGTGTTTATCAATAAAAATCATGATTTTGTTGGCGTAGTTAAAATGAGATATGATATCATTGAGATTTGACAAATGAGTAGTTTAATATTGTGATAATGATAAATTTGGTTCATAAACTTTAATTTGTGATCATTCGTCCCTATATTTTGACAATTTAGGTAAAAATAGTTTCAAAAGTTTTCAAAATTTGGTAAATTCAATTCTTGTGTTGCAAAATTAGTCCTCGAAATTCGAGGATCACTTTCGTCATATACATTAAAATTTGAAAACTAAATTTGTCAATGTTTATAAAATATAATGACTAATTTTGTCAAAAAAAACAAAGTTTGATGATTAGTTTTACGTTCACAAAACTTTGAAAACTAGTTTTACCAATATTAAAAAATTTTAGGGATCAAATATATCAAATTATATACACTTTAGGGATCTTATTTGTCATCCTTTCATTTACTAATAAGTTAAATATAATTATTCTTATTGATTTTAATGCGTATATTAATATTTTTACACAAATCATGATTATGATATTATAATTTTACTAACACATTCAAAAATTAACGATTATTTTATCTCATCATATCTTAATTTTAAAAATTAAACCAAACAAACTGAATGTGATGATATGGTTAAGGGAGGGTTGTTAGGGAACAAAGCCATCATCGAATCGAACTAGAAAGATTTTTGTACTTGGATTTTTCACGATCTTACAATTTTAGGAAGATTCGGCGTATAGATTGAGGTTTAAGGTATAAGACTATGTTATCCATGCATTCCCAAAATGTATTTTGATGTTAGAATGCATTATAGTTTTTACAAACAATACAACATTTACATTTTCATTTTAAACAGAATGTATTTTCAAATTATTGAATGAATCCAGAATGAGGTAAGAGGTTGAATCTCGAAATCATAATGCATTCTCGTTATTTAAATAACAAATATAACATCCAAAAAATCATATTTCCTTTTAAACCTCTAAGAATCTAACATTTACAACTCGTTCGACATATTTGGAAGTTGTGTTTTCTCATGTATATTTAACGTGAACTATGACCATACATAATTTCTTTTATCATGTAGATACTAGCGACGATGAGTTTAACTTTGATAAATCCGATAAAAATTAGAAATGTAGGATTGACCGAATTAGTGAATAATATGAAAAACCGAAAAATTATCATTATGATGTACTATGGAGATAAAAATGTATAACATTTGTAAAACATTATGGAGAACCATCGTGATAGTAAATTTTTAAGTGTTCTTTATTGCATGTATTTTTCTTTTATTTACAATATTTCAAATTTAACCAAATCGGGTAAAATCTTATTTATAACTACAATGGTATTAAAATCTTTTCTTATTTAAAATAAATTATTCATCCAATTTTATACAAAATATAATTTTTATTCTACAATTCAATTTATACATCATACATCATATATATATATATATATCCATAACATAGTCTAAGATTATGTGTTAATACTAAATGGGCTATGACCCATTTAGTTCCTTTTTACTATATTGTCACAGGCCCATCTCGTTTTGTTGTTAAATAGGCTTTCGGCCCAATTAATCCTTAAAGAACAAAGTGCGTACGACTTATTCCTTAACTTGAACTTCGATTCGTGTTTTGCGGCTCGGAGGAATTTGCACGTTTTGATAAAAGTGATCGCTTTGGATCATCGTTATATCTTTTCTGACGAGATTTAGTAAAAATAATTGTTCTAGGCACCTTAGATTTTTCTATAAACCTCCGATTTTGGTTCTCTTTTTTTTGGAATTAATTGGAGAAATTTTGAAAAATGGGGAGGCGAAAAGAGCGTCGGCTTGCCGCATTAAGCGGCGCTGGTCGTAGAGTTAAGCTTGATCTGTCAGCGGAACCCTCTGGTACGTTACCGTACTTTGTTATTTGGATTATTAGGCTCATGAAGATACTGTGACTCGTGATATTAGCTAGTTTGAAGTTTCGAATTTCTGTTTTAACCCTAATATTTTATTTTTGATTATTATATGTAGGAGATTTGGGTGGATTCTCTACCAAGGATGATGTTGGAGAGGATGGAGATCCCATAACCCAGGCTGAGTTTCAAAAACATGCATCCTCAGGTGGGTTCCGTCAGTTTTTCTTCAAAGGACTGGTCTTTGTAATAGAAGACATGATGTGACTGATTAAAATTGGTGGAATTGTTGGTTTTTTGTTCGAGACATATTATTTACACGATCAGAAAAAAAAATCAGAGGTAAAATCGCTGTGGTAATGATAACCAACGAATGCTTGTCAGACTACACGACCCCCTGCCACAGTGCATTATTGTGTAAACTATCGACATGTCTTGCCCTTTTTTCCGGCATCAAGGTGATTATGGAGATCAGGGGAAATTCGCTCCATTGGTTCTTATGCCTTTGGCTTTAGTTTCCATTGGCTGTACTGATGGTTTGGAATTTCTGCTACAGGTTTGATGGCTGAAAATTTTTAACTTCTTTAACTCTTTTAAATAGCATTCGGTCTATTTTTCCCTTTGTACGTGAATGTCACTTTGGCTACACGGAAAACTTTTTAAAAAATTTGCGTGCAGTATTGTATAAATTTCTTGATCTTGAAATTCTATTGCTTTGTCAACAGGTCAAATGCAGCCAAATACTCTCCAGTTGCTTGAGCAATACAGCGATGAAGAGTCTGATGGCGGGTCTAAGGAACATAAAGACTGTGCTCCAGCAGAGGATATATCTACTAATACTATGGAGGTTATTTTAAAATCAATGCGCTGCTTTTTGTGAACACATTCTGAGCATGTTTGTGTAATATGTCATAATAATAGAAATCCTTGTCCTGTGAGTCACCAAAATCAACCTTTTTATGAATTTTTCCTATAAGAGAAATGTTTTGTCCTCAATTTTTCTACACGTTTATGTTTTCTCGCACACCTTTCTACAGTATTTGTGCAAATTCTTATTAAATCAAGTGTTTTTGTTAGATAATACTATCTACCATTTGAGGAATATTTGTACTTCACTGACCAATTTGAATTGCAGAATGATAACCTTTGCATTATAAGTTTTATAACTTTTTTGTGTTTCACCTTTTTCAGACAAAGAATGTTGATCAAGAAAAAACTGAAATGCTCAACAATCAAATTGAACAATTTTTAAAGGATTTGCCATCCGAAGAATTTTCAGAACGTACTGACATAATGGACATCAGCAAGGTCGATTTTGATAATGTTAAGAGGCAAAATGCTAGTGTTATGGGAGCATTTGATCATGCCGAACATGATACGAAACGTGATGAGGACATAGTTTCAGGTTGGAAGATGGTGTTGCACGAAGAAAGCAATTGTTATTATTATTGGAATGTTTCGACAGGTGAAACATCTTGGGAAGTGCCAGATGTGTTTTCTCAAGCAATTTTTGAAACTTCTGAAAATAATTCAGCTATTAATACTGAAGGAAAAGTTGATAGTTTGAAGAAAACTGAAGCCTCTAGTGAAATATCTCAATTAGATTATGTTAATGTTATAGATGGGAAATATCAAAGTCACGAAGGCTGTGACATCATTAGATATTCTTTGGAAAATGGCACAGATAATACTCTTTCTATGACACTGATGAAGAAATGTGAAATTCTGGCGGAGAGATTGAAGTCTTCCGAAAGGTACGAATCTTAAGTATTACTGTTTAGTTTTATTTAGTACTAGTTTTAAAATTTCCTTATTCTGCATTTATATGTTGCTGATTCTATTTCTTATTCAATTCAGCTTGAACTGCAACCCTAAGAATCATCAGCGTATGAAATACTTGGTGGAGATTGAGATCAGACATGGAGACATTAAGGCATTGGAATCCTGCGGATCACGTTTGCTTCCATTTTGGCTGCATATTGAATCTCATTTAAATCATCTTGAAATCGGAATAGACAGCTTAATTCAATGCATTCATGACACTTCACTGAGCGGATTTGAGAATAAGGCTGATATAAACAAAGATGCCGAAGTTGTCTACGGTACTGATTTAAGTGCAAAATTGCCATTATTTTCTTATAATGAAACCAAGGGTAATGCAGCAATATCCCATCTTGAATTTCAAGATATCTCTACAGATGTTGCAGGGCTTGGATCTCATTCGTTGTCCATCCCTTATGTATCTAAGGACGTGGGAGAGAAAAATGAAACTCATGAAGAGGAAAGATATGATTTTGATCAAAGACATGGTCCTCATGCTGGAGAAGATGTAGAAATGGATGTGGACATGGAAGTGGAAGAGATTTCTTCTGTTAATTCGTTGCATCTATCTGTTCCAGTAGCTCATTCTTGTGCTTCTGTGGATCCATCTGGTATTGCAGTTGGGGAAATAGTTGTGCCAGGGCAAACGTTAAGTGTATTTGCAGCTGCAGAGTGGATTCCTCCGCCACCCCCTGATGATTCTTTACCTCCTCCGCCCCCTGATGATGATTCTTGTCCTCCACCACATGTCGAGGCTCCATATCCGCCATCACAACTGGACTCATTCTCATCGTATCAATACTCAGGAGAGTATGCAGAATCTTATCCAGATCATAGTCTTCAGTATTATGGGCAAACAGACATCGGCGTTGCTAGTACATCTGTGTATGGACAACCAGATGCAGGGCAAATCTGCATTTCACATTTGCCACATTATTATGATCAAGCCACAAATGCATATGCTTACACTCCCTTGGTGCCCAACCCCATTGATCCGGTAGCCACCTATTATGGCCTCCAAAGCAGCAACCTGCATTCTGGTCAGTCCATTATATCAGGGACTTCAGTAACCAGTGGAGAGCCTGTTCCTGGAGCAGCAGATTTGTCTTTGGTAGCATCCTTGGGCTCTGTTGCAGGAACGGAGTTTGGTTTGTTGCCCAATGCCAATCCAAATGCCTTTGAATCGGCAGAAATTTATGTGAAGCCTAGTAAAGATCTTGATGTTCAAAATGCTTCTGGGACCCTGGAAACTTCTTCAGCTGCAGGCTCTGTACCGGTGTCTTTAGCTTCTAGTAGCACTAGCTCTGCTGCAGTCCCCAAGGCACAATCTAAAGGTGGGGTTTCAGTAGCTTTTTTCTTGGCATTTAAATCAAGAGATTCTAGACCTCTTGAAGTTATATTGCGCTTTTGTTTTGCATTAGTTCTGACGTGATATATGCAGTTTCACGAGGCAAGAAACGGTCGGTTGCCGTGGTTCCAACAATGAGAACTAATAAAAAAGTTTCTGGATTGGTTGACAAGGTTACACACAATTCTGATCATCAGTTGGTGATTTTCAAGTATTGATAATGCATTCGATTACTCAATTTTTTTGCTTCTTTGTCAGTGGAAAGCTGTGAAAGAGGAATTGAGTGCAGAGGATGAAGAACCTGAAAATGCTTATGAGATATTAGAGAAGAAACGTCAAAGGGAAATCGAGGTTTGTGACTTTAATGATTTCATTTCGTAGAATTTACTATTATTTCATCAGAATTTTCTCCCCGGCTTTCCAGGATTGGCGAACAAATCAAATTGCCAGTGGAGCAGCCAAAGAAAATGCCAATTTTCAGCCATTGGGTGGTGACTGGTATTAATTTCGCTACTTTTCTCTTGAATTCATTTTTCATTGAAAGAAATGTAAGATGCGCTTTTGCCTTTACAAAACTCATTGGGAAGCTAGAAATACTTTTTCAGATTTTGAATATGTATTTCTAGCTTCCCAATGAGTTGCATGATTCTTATGTCTACGGAATATTAGGAAGCTAAAATTGTAAGACCCCTAGGGGTGCGAGGCACGTTAGACAAATCCCAACATCGGTTATAGACGGGGAACGATCATATATTAAGTATGTTAAATTTCTAGAGTCGGGTCAATTTATATGAGTGTGCTCAGATATAAAGTATGAGAGGGAGGAGACTACACGTAAAAGACTTGAACAAGTCATTTACTATGATCCACATTCCCTCTTATAAACTAATCCACACCACTTTCCATTTACGATGTGGGACAAATTTCAACGAAGTATAATGATTCGCCAACACTAGCACGAGGCCTTTTCCCTAGCAACGTGGCAAAGATCACGTTAGAACTGAAAAATTAAGCGTTTCACCCTGGGTAGAACAAGAATGAGTGGCCCACCGAGAAGTTTAGGGCTAGGGAAAAAGTAAAGCAACGAGGACCAGATAAAAGTCATTAGGGCTAACCTAGTAGACAAGGTGGAGGTGGACCATTACAAAATTTTAGTCCGTTCACGTCTAGATTAGTTGCTTGTGATTTTTCAGCATATTAATGGGATCTATCATGATGCAGGAGAGAACGAGTGAAACGAAGGAAAGCTGAAAAAATCAAGGAAAGTAAAGAAACTCCGGGCGAAATGAAGCAGAAGCCTGATCTTGTAGAACTTGCCAAAGGGCTCCCATCTGGTTGGCAGGTAAGTGTAACATTTGCATACATAAAAAGTGTATTATTATGCCTTTATCCTCACACTTTTAGGCTTACTGGGATGAATCCTCTAAACAAGTGTATTATGGGAATGTGCTAACATCTGAAACAACCTGGACAAGGCCTAAAGCCCAGACTAAGCTATAGAGTTCTTTTCGTATTACCCCGCAAGATCATCGTAGTTTGTAACTAACTGCCCAGTTTTGGAGTTCTAAAATAAAAATGCTCTTTTTCTATATACATCTATCTCTATGTGTGTAAACTGTAGAGGATCAAAGTGTTTTATCTTGCTTGTGCTTGTGTTTTCTCTGGTGTTGCATGATTTGTAGAGGTGCGTTCGAGGCATGTACCCCAACGCACTCGGTGCGGGGTGCGCAAATTCTATCGGGTACGTTCAATTTTTTATTTTTTGTTTTTGTTTTTTTATCTTTTTTGTTTTTTGTTTTTATTTTTATTTTTTGTTCTTAAAATTTATATGTTTATTTTATCCATGTTTGATTTTGATAATTTAATATATATGCTAACACGACATGTGACACAATTCATAATACGATACGATTCGCGATTCGAAATATGTAATTTTTTAGAGAATATGGATAAGGATTTGTAAATTTTTTAATTATAATAATTATTTTAGGTACATAATTTATAGTTTTTTATAAGTTAAAATAATCATAATTATTGATAAAATATATTTTAATTATAATCAAACTATAAATATAATATATAATAAATAATTTATCATTAAACTAAAGTTTCTTAAAATTCAAAATAAATAAAATAATTAAAAGTTGATAAATATTACATAATTTATAAAATTTTTAAAGAATCAAAGAATCGGAAGAGAATCATATTCGTAAATTTTTATAAAAATAAAGAATCATAATAACGTAGTTTAATATATATTTTAATTAATTTAAATTAACGTACTCTCAACGCATCCTTAATTGTATTCTTAAAATTTTACGTACCCCGTATCTGTGCAACCTAGGTTTTTTCATTATCTGGATTGCTGACTTTATGTGTTGCTGAATATGAGAAGCAGTTGATTCACCACCATCAATATTATCTTGAGCTGAAAAATGAAGAAGACTAAGACTGTAGCGCCAAGGTAATAAAGCAGGACAAGGCTAAGAAGACTAAAATCCACATCCTCATCAACCAAATAGTTCTTTATTCAATGAAAATCCAGGGTGAACTCAAGTTATTTTTAAATATTTTTTATTTCGATATATTTTGAAAAAAAATAACATTTTTATAGATGAAATCATGGTTTTTGAAACTCGTCATGTCGATCCATCCTGAAAAATCTTTTCATCTTAAAACTAGAGCATATCAGTAAAAAATCAGTTCGATGATAGTCTAAATGCTTAAAAGTTGGATCGACCAACTAGAATTGCATTAATGAAAATTTTGTGTTGAAATATATCCTACATCGGATGTGAAAATATAAAATATCTAGTTTATAAGAGGAGTGATATCATGGGTAATTGACTTGGTCCAAGTCTTTTCAATGTGATTCACTTCTCTTATGGATTGAGCTGCATTCCCCGGCCCATTGAACTCTAAATTTCAAGATTTTGATATTTGGAATCTGAATTGTGGTCGATATTTAATAAAATAGAATGAAAAATTTGAATTTTGACCTATTTGTAATTAATTTAATGAAAATTTGGCATTTTAAATTATTTTATTATTAAGTAAATTTTAATATTATATTTTTTTTTAAAAGCCGATTTCAGCCAATCGGATCATCCAATTCCATCAATAAAACAGATTTTCTATTCAGAACCTATTTCAAAAAGAAGGGATGAAATACAAATACATGTATGAAGTACACGTGTAAGATTATCATTTGTTAAAAAACGACGAGCGATGTCACAAATGCAATGCAAAATTGTAATAGGAGGCCCCTTTTCGTTTTGTTCTACTATCACAACTCGTATATTACCTCCAATCACAAGGTATGTCTTTTTTCCGTATAGTATATAATTCATGAAATCCACTCCAATTTACTGGCCTCATTGACTGGGCTCGATTGATTTCATGATTTTGGGGTCATTTTTGTCGCCGCTAGACCTAATTTGTGTCTGAGAAGATTGGGAAATGATGTGATTCTCTTAATTAAATATTTGTGCGTAGTTGCAAGCTGTATGTAAACTTTTTAGGGTTTTTTGTTTGATTTGGGAATGTTGTTTGTAGTGGAAGTAAATAAAAGATCCATTTTCTCTAAAAGAATTTAAAGAAGAGGTTTTTTTTTGCGTAGGTAACATTTGTCTACGACCCTCCAACTTACGGGTTATGTAAAGTATATGTCTCAAGTACCATTTTACATTGACTCTCTAACAATGTCGTTAATGTTTTATATTCTTATAATTCTCAAACATCAACTGTCAATTTTGTATAATTTTTCAAACTATAAGTGTCTTATTTGCATATTTTGTGAACTTTAAGGGTTAATTATGCTAATGGAAAATGTTTGTTAACTTAACGGAAAATCAGGTGTTACAATGTTGGGGTAAAAAACAAACAATACTAATAACTTTAGGTGTCATTCTTGCAATTTTGTAAGTTGGGGATATACCCTTTATATAGCTCGTAAATTGGGAGCCACTTATGCAATTTTCTCATTAAAAAGTGATGTAGTTTTCTATGCCCAACTTTTTATTTGCAAAAACTAGCTGTGTGATATTTTCTGATTGTTTTACAGATGGATCTTCATTTGGTTTTATTAGCAGTGGTTCTATTACGTAATTTTGGAGTATCATTTGGCATTAGATTTGTTATAGATAGAGAGGAGTGCTTCTCACATAAGGTAGAATACGGGAACACGGTGCATTTCTCATTTGTCGTAATTAAGTCGGAGGGATCATGGCATTACAATGAAGAAGGAGTCGATTTAGTGGTAATGCCTTTTTTGTTACATTTTTTTGAACCGTAATGTTATTTTATATATATGTTATCTTATGAATAAGGCGATATAAAAACGCATGATTGTATGATATTTATACAATTGCGTTTTCTATGGCCTCAAAAGGGGTCCAAACCCATTCAACTATCTTAAGTTTATGTAGTTTTCCTCGTTCTTTTATCCAATGATACGCCTTTTTGTTACATGCTTTTGTGTATTGATCTAATGGATGCAAAAAAATATCAGGTGAAAGGACCAAATAGTGAACACATTCATGATTTCCGAGGAAAGATAAGCGAAAAGCACGAGTTCGTAGCTTATCATGAAGGAGTTTATCGATTTTGTTTCACTAACAAATCGCCATATCATGAGACTGTAGATTTCGATGTACATGCTGGCCACTTTTTATACAATGATGAACATGTGAAAGATGGTGATTTCTTTGTTATTTTACGCCCTTTTCGTCTTCCTCGGAGCATGTATTATTCCCTTAAATGTGTGTATTATTTTTGTGTATGCATTTCAGAGCACTTGAAGCCTTTATTTGAAGATATTGGGAAACTTGAGGAAGCTTTATATAATGTTCAATTTGAGCAACATTGGTTAGAAGCTCAAACCGATCGTCAAGCTATCGGTAAGCAATTTTATACGTGTTAGATCGTATAATACGACGTGGTTTTCGTATTTTTTTTGTTTAAATTTCAGTAAACGAAAGAATGACGAGTCGAGCACTTCATAAAGCACTAGTTGAATCATCTGCTTTAGTTCTAGCAAGTCTTTTGCAAGTCTATATTTTACGTCGTTTGTTCGAAAAAAAGCTTGGAGCTTCAAGAGTATGAATTGTCTTGTTGTATCAGTAATCATATGGTGATTTTAGACACTGTAATAATTCTTGTTTCTTAAAATGAAATATTTTCGATATATTTCAAAATTTCTGCTTGGTACGGATTTCGTTGGATTCGGGTCAAATTTTTTGGGTACATGGCATGACCAAAATATTTATTTATATAAATTATAACAAAAACAATATTTTTGTCTATTTTACGATTTCATTCCAATGTTTTAAATACCGGTACCAACCGGTATACTGGATAAGTTCATTGGATCGGTATATCAGATACGTTTTTGGGTATACCGGATCTGTATCAGAATATTAAAATAAATTAAATTATAAAATATTTATATTTTATTTTATTTAATATAAATCCGACACAACCCGCAAAACCTAGCCCAACCTGAAAAACCCGTACCAGTCGATATTTTGGTAAAATACCAATTGAAACCGATAAAACCGAAATTTCCGATATACTGGAAATTTAAAAGAATGTTTCATTCTTATTTTTAAAACAAAATATTGAAGCAGTAGGTTTTGTAAACATTAAATAATATATCAAGTACAACACATGTTGCAATATAACGTTTTATATTGCAATATAACGTTTTTGGTAAATTTAATTCAGATATTGACATACTTAGTTCCTAAATTTTTAGGTTATTGCTACATTTGATTCATCAAATTTGCAATATTTGGAAAATCAATCTCCGGAATATAATTTTGAACGAGAGTCACAATTATCAAAATCGAAAAACTTTCGAGATCAATTATATCATACAAATTAACTTTTGATACTAATTTTACCAAAACTTACAAAGTATGTAGCTTTATCATCTTGATACTTTGGGAGTCACAAATATAACTTTGATGATAAAAATTACGAAAACCATGAAACTATAGGAACCAAATTTGTATGTCATCCTAAACTTTTAATAAACCGATATATCTAAAATATCGATTGCACAATTTGAGACCAGTAGGCACCGATATGAAAATATTTAATATAACATCATCCGTTTCTTGTAGAGAATGTTAGAAATTACAAAAATACTCTTACAAGTATCTAAAAACAAGTAAATTCACATCAATGAACCACAACTTGCATTCAAATTACCGAAACTCTCTATGGGGAAAATTCTATCAGGATCAATATCTTGCTGCAGAGCTAAAAACTTAGCCACACAATCTTTGCTGCAAAATGATTATAAACAAATTTGATTATCATGTCAAATGCCATTTATGCTATGTTTTTAAACCAGATTGATAAATAGGGTAAACCGGTATGCTCAAATATTATAAATTTCCTTCTATTTAAACCGGTTGTTTGAAAACATAGCATTTATGTATTCAGTTGCTACTAGAGAGAATGTAATTGTTATTACGATATGCTGTCATGTTTAATCTAACAAAAGTTCATGTAATTGTTACCTCGTCCATGATGGAATGTATTTCTTCGGTCGCCTATCATTACTTTCATAGTCGTCTTCTTCTTCATCCGAGCTTCGGTATGGAGATATTTCATACGATGGTCTATATGTAGTTTCACTTATAGAGATCTCATTCTTTTTTGGTGGTGAATAATACACTGTCTTTGTATCCTAGTGGTAAAAACCATGTTTTTTTATCATGCCGAAAATCGGAGTAACAGGAGCCAAATCGAGAAGATGTACCTTTTCAGATTCAGAGGACTCGGTCCTTTTCAAAGTTAAGTTGTCTGCTCCGATGGCATTCTTGTTTTGTTGCTTCTTCGATTCGATGTGAAGCTCTCTCTTAGCTTTCATTTGATCCTCCTACAGTATTGAGTGGAAGATTAGGCTGCATTTATAGTTGAGGCATAAATGAAATACAAACTTCAAGTTCAACTCGTGTTTTCCCTTTTCTAAGAAAATATGTACCTTTTCAGATTCAGAGGACTCGGTCTTTTTCAAAGTTAAGTCGTCTGCTCCGATGGCATTCTTGTTTTGTTGATTCTTCGGTTCGATGCGAAGCTCTCTCTTAGTTTTTACTTGATCCTCCTACAATATTGAGTGGAAAATTAGGCTGCATTTAAGCTTGAGGCATAAATGAAATACAACCTTCAAGTTCAAGTGATGTTTTCCCTTTTCTGTGAGCATTTTATTCTCCTCTTGTTCCTTTTGACGTTGCCTTATTTCAAGTCTCTGTCTTTTATTCTCCTTTTTCTCTTCTTCTTCCATTAGCCTTTTCTTCACTGCATTTTCAGCATTTTTTTTAGTACGTTCATCTTTCTGTTTCTTCTCCAACTCCATTTGTTTTAATTTTATTTCAGCCTGTTTCTCCCTTTCATGTTTCCATGCTTCCTTCTTCCTTTTACGCTCATTCTCTATTTTCTCTGCTTGGCGTTTTGATGCCTCAGCAGCCTCAAGAGCCTTTACCTTGATTTCTCTTTTTCCTGAGAGTTCAGAGTTCATGAATTTGGACTGAACACATATTTTCACATTCGTAGCCATAAAAGATATTGAGTCGAACTTCGGAAAAATATAATAGCTTCTGCAAAACGAGTCGAAGACGACTAAATTTATATGTAAAACAAAAGGTTACCTGCACAAGCCAATGCTGCTTGCTTTTGTTTTATCAGCGGTATGAAGGAATTAATATGTGAAATGATGTTGCTTCGAGAAGATTCTTTCGATGAAACTGGATTGTTGTAACTGTTCTTATACGATTTTTTTCCTTGCTTCGTCGAATCTGCGAGAACCGATGATGCTTGAGTTGTAATGCAATCTGTAACTCGAATAGATGAATCTTCCTTGTCACTGGTCTGCTGTGAACTTAAATGGACTTCGTATTGTTTCTGTGGGAAGTTAGACTTAGAAATCACAACATTAGTGTTGTTGCATTCTCCTAAAGCTTCTTCAAATGAAGAAATCATATCGAGATTCACTCCCGAATTCGTGATATCGTTCATCGGTACTCGATTATCGAACTGATCGGAGAGTGATATATCCATGCTTTTCTGATCATTATTTTCACACTCAACATCATCATTCTCTTCACTACTACAAGGATCCTCCTTTATTGGAAAGCAAGTGAATTCGGGATTCGAAAAGCTATTCTTTGAACTCCCACTACGAGATAATAATTGCGGGTTTCTCACAGGAGAATCACTCCGTTTTCTTGAGCTAAAATCATATTGTGAACCGGAATAAGGTATACTTCCAATGCTGAACCTGATATCATCAACAGAACTGCTTCTAGTATAAAGCATCCCACTGCCAAACTTCCAGTGATCTAAATCACCATGTGATAAATCTTCGGTTTCAAGCGTAGATGTAAAACGAGACGAAGAAGGTTGAACTGAAGCTGTCTGAAGGTTCAGGTCATCAAAGCACATTGAATCTGTTTCGAACTCCGATTCAGCACCTTCTGTATCGAGAATAAACCTCTCAAATTCAGGAAAAGATTGATCAGCATCAGTAAGCTTTTGTCTGATGTTACTAGGAAAAAGATCAGTTTGTTCTTCTTGTGAGCTGCATTTGAATTCGGGAGATTGCGAACGTTCTTCCGTTTTCATTGTAATATCCGGTTCTTCGGAAATTAAATAATCAGTATTCTCTGGAAAACATAATTGCTGGCTGAGTTCTTCATGAATGAGCTTCCCCGCAAAACAATGGTCCCCGAAACCCCCCAGCGAAATTTTCTTCTCATCGTTCATAGTGTAAAATGTACTCTGTTCTTCAGAAGGAACACATGAAACCTGTAGATGTTGAGGAAAGGTGTAAGATCTAAGTAATATTTGAAGAAACAAAGAAAAAATGGCTAAACTAGGGAGAAAAACATAAGGCATTAATATTTTTCCTCAGGCTGAAGTATTCAGAACATGAGCAAGAATACATGCAAATCTTCCTATTATTTTACACCGGTTTGGTAGATCGAACCAAAGAGCTTCCAGTTCAGGTAAACCAATACGAAACGTTACTCAAATCGTAATGAACCGTAAATATTTTAATGTATTCTTCTATTTGAACCGAACCAAAAAAATCTCCGTTCACTGAAAACCAGTGGTTCAACCGGCTGTTTTAAAACATAGACTTAGACACAAGAAAAAATAGTTACCGTATTGTTTTGAGACGAGAACGATACTCCGGTCATCAAATCAGAGTCTTCAGCTTTATCATAACTTTCCATTGGAGTTTCTATATAAGGAATTGTGGAACCTCTCTTATTGCTCTGAGGCTTTCTGAGCCTAAAGCTAGGCGAAGTGCAAAAATCATGTGTTTTTTTATGCTTAGTCTTCATCTTCTTTGGCTGTGGCCATGATTCCCTCTTGCTATATGGCAAACTGGCACCTAATGAGGATATAAAGAATGTTTGTGCCAAATCTTCAAGCTGTACCGAGGCATGATCTTGATTGTAAGGTGAAATCTCAGATATATGGACAGGAAAGTTCTCTGAGTTTTCGACATCAGTAAGTTCGCAGTCTTGCGAAGAGTTTACATCATTTTCGGAGGTTCTCAACAACTGTTCATTCGGAAAAAGTTCATGCTGTACATTGAGATCTTTATCATCAAAAGATTCAGTGGGATTCCTCTGCTCAATAAATTCTTTATCTGAAGAATCTTCAGATGGCTTATGACTCATAGTTCGAGGATTGGTGGCATCAAAACTTACTCTATTTGATAATAGAACAGGGTCCGGAACGAACAACGATATATTCATCTTTTCATTGCAATTGAGAGAACTTCTCTTCTTAGAGCTAAAATTTACCCCCTGCAAGCTGCAGCCTTCAGTTCTTTCAAAACTGAGTTTCTTATGATGAGTTAATAATGAAGAATCCGATGGAGTCACCACAACCAAATGCTCTGTATCACTTGTCGGCAAAGCATTACCAGAACAAGAAATGCGGAACTGCCCTGGATTGCCTTCCTTGTGTTCATCCAACAGACAATTGGTTTCAAAATCTGTTGGGGAACTTTTTCCATCTGAAATCAACAGGGGATCGTCAAACACAGAACATTTCAGTTTCCGAATTTCTTCGTAATCAGCTTGGTCTAATGTATACATAGAATTAGATAAAAACTGTGATCTCATTAGCCCACAGAACAGTTCAGAAGAAGGCATGACTGAGCCGGTTGCCTCGTTGGACTCATCTATGTGCTCAGCTTTTACAACATGAGAAAGTGCTTCAATACCAGAAATATCATTAACATTGGCAACACTAACCCGATGAGACGGAGTAAATATGTGGCCATGAACTTGATGCTTTACTACAGACGTATGACTACATGAAACAGAAATTCCATCTGAATATGAAGTACAATCAACATAAAGGTCATTTTTCATGAAATCAGGAAGAGGGCTGATTTCCTTTCTGCTTGCCAATGAAGGGACAGGGATTTCACTCTCTTCCCGCTTGTCAGATGAGTCAGCTAGTGGGAGAATCCGTTGCGTTGAGCTGACAGAAACAGGAACTTCAGCATTAATTTTGGACTCATCAAGCCTACCACTGTCCAAATCATGAAACTCGTGATTGTTATGCCCAACAATACAAGGCTCTGCCAATTTTAAAAGCTCATTATCCTCAACTAGCTTGGGGGCAAACGGAGTACATGTAATGTGTCTAGAGAAATCCCCAATAATCTCACCATTGCTTGATCTAGTACTGGCTGATCGTTTTGAACTGTTACGAATCTCCAAATCATGAACCTCGTGATTTTTATGCCCAAAAATACAAGGCTCTTCCAATTTCAAAAGCTCATTATCCTCAACTAGCTTGGAGGCAAATGGAGTACATGTAATGTGTCTAGAGAAAGCCCCAGTAATCTCACCATTGCTTGATCTATTACTGGCTAATCGTTTTGAACTGTTACGAATCTCCAGAGCTTTCTGTCTGGATCTCGATCGTTTCATTGAAGCTGGATACTCAATTTGATCTGTACGTATGAAATTTGAGCTAGGATCCTCATTGGAAATAGTCATCAAACTTGTCTCAACAGATTGGGCTCTTATAGTATCTGCGCATTGCCCAGGCCATGCTTTGGGTTCTACATGTGGCGTTTTAGGGTTTCTAGAACCACTTCGAAATGATTCGGGTTTCACTTTATTGTTTACACCGTCTGGTGTAGCAAAAAACTTGGTTTCAGATTTTACCTGATCCTTCCTGATTTGTGATGGCCCTGCACTAAAATCCCCCCTCTCAAAACCATCATCAAAAATCAAATTTCCAACTGAGTGTCCATATGAAGTTCCTTCATTATCTTCCTTGCGGACCAGATTGTTTAAGGAAGGAAAATTTGCAACAGAATATTGCACTGAAGGCCTTGTATTTGGACATAGCATTTTGGTAATCAAATCTTCCTTGTTTGGCTCTGCAATGGAATAATACAACCATGACAAAATGAGCCTCAAAAACTAATTTCAAATTAAAAAAATAGAATAAATTTACAGTCAATTGTTTCTGATGAAAATCCAGCTTCCAAGAACACGATTAAAGAATTTTAAAAACTGCAACAGCTCATTAGCAAATTCTGCATTACTCAAAGATAACGAAATTTCAAAACTGGTAAATTCAACTTATCTAGAAGCATACAAAACGACGCAGAAGACAATTAACAAATCAGAGTTCGATAATTTTTTTAAATTAGAACACAATTAAATTGAACATAACCTAAAAATACCTTTGAAATCCGATAAGGCATCAGAATTCCAAAGCCAAGTAGGAGGAGTTATTCCGTTAATAAGGAGCTTCGAAGCGAGGTGCTGGGTGTATGTATCCGTCTGCTGCTTAACCTTGTCAACGATCGACTTCTTTCGCTCGAAGATCTGCACAAGCAGCTTCTCAACCGTCGACATCCTCCCCCTCCGTGTCTCCGCCGGGTCTCCGCCAAGTTCACGATAAACTCATTCCCACGACCCTTAAATCTGAGCAATCTGCATATTTTCATCCACCGTGCAATAATGTCTTGTGCATTGTGTTCCGTTGAACCGATGTGGGTTTCAAAACTTTGGGCGGAAAAAATTTAAAGGGTCAGGGTCAGGGTCAATGCCGGTTCGGGTCGGGCTAATTCAATAATGTCGGGTCTATATTTTAAATTTCAAATTATATAAAAAATATTTAAACGATATAATATTAAAAATATTTTACATATTAGAAATTTAGACTTGGGTAAAAACCTAACAGGAACGGCTCAAAACTAGGCTTTTTCAAGCTTAGGAATCTAGTTAATATTATACCATTTGCTTTATTCAATCATACCTCGATATATTTTTGAAAGACCTTATAAATTTTAAATATATTTTATATTGAACAATAATACACATAAATTATTTAATATGAAATCATATTGAAGTTGAATAAACTTTAAAACCCGAAAACATGTTTCAATTATTAAAAAAATAATTAATATAAAAAAATAAGATCAAACTCAAAATTTAACCAATTCACTTGAATAATTAATGGGCATAATTTTTTCCTTAATCGTTTAACCTTTTGAACAAGTGATGATGCGCTAGTTTGAGTAACAAATTAAAAATTAAGTTAATTTAGAAAGAAAAATTAAAATTTGGATTAATTAAAGAATAAACCTACGATCCCGCGAGCAATCCCAAGAGCCGACGAGTTTGAGGATTGAATCGGGCCATAATTTTTACGATTCCCAATCGAAGATTCCAATCTAATAAGTTTCAAAAACTACACATGCTGAACATTATTAATACTTTCTTTATTCAACAAGCCATGAATTCCAACCGTATGATGAAAACCGACTGGTACGAGTAACAGATTAGGCCACGATTTTCAACATGTCAATCTGTCAACTGGTTGAAGTGGGTCAATTTTGAATTTTTTTAAAAAATTTTAAGATTAAAATTGAATGTTTTTTAATTTTAAGGTTTAGGTTTTTTAACCCGTTGACGGATTGGGCCGTACTTTCAACCCATCGGGTCAACCCATTGACGGGTTGGACCGTACTTTCAACCCGTCGGGTCAAGAAAAATTCTCAACTCGTTGGACCAACCCGTACGGGTTGACGGTTCGACCCGTAACCCGTTGGGCCAGACCCATTCCCACCCCTAATCCCGAGAGCCAACGAGTTTGAGGATTGAATCGGACCATAGTTTTTACGATTCCCAATCGAAGATTCCAATCTAATAAGTTTCAAAAACTACACATGCCCAACATTATTAATACTTTCTTTATTCAACAAGCCATGAATTCCAACCAATGCCAACCAGTATGATGAAAACCGACTGGTACCAGTAACGGGTTTCCGGGTCAAAGCCCAAATTATTTTGGGTCAATCCGATAAAAAATTAAAAAAAATCCATACCGATCCTAACCGATATGAAAACATTGATTCCAACACTACATTTATAAACTTGAACACTCTAATAGTCATTTTAAAACAAATACAAATCACAAATAATGACAAGATATCTATGTTTGGAGATTAAAATATGTTAAGAAGAACTATAACTATTCAAACTCTACATTTCACATAATCTTATACGACATTAAATGATTTTCGAGCAAACGTACATAAAGTTTTCGAGCAAACGAACATAAATTACATGTATTCTCCTCAATGGCGTTATCACCAGAAGAATTCTTCACAACAATTCAAATAATCATAAGCTTACCTAAAACAACTTGAAATACATGCATTATTCGATCTTGTTGCAGAGCTCGTCAACCAGTCGATTTATGGAGTTCCCATTTGCCTATAAAGTGCAATCATACTGATCTTAGAGCCCAACATTTCGCACGTCGAAATTTCGATAATATTAGGGTTTAAAACCATGAATACAATGCAACAAAAATGTATGTATTCTGACCTTTATTCCAATGGCAATTGCAGTTTTTAGCTTGATGAGCTCTCCTAATCTCAAAGAACCTCCTTTTCTATCTTTTACAAAGATTATAGGCACTTTTCTTGATGAAGCCAATTCTGGAAGATGTTTAGTCAGCGTGTGAGGATTGCAATCAGAAGCTAGCACTATTGCCTGCATTCATTTCAGAAATAACGAACATCAGGAACTCATACATTAAAGAAAAACAAAGTAATAATTGCATTGTAATTTGTTGGAATTAAAGTTGAAATTACGATGAGAGTTAGGGGAGGAGGTTACACATTTAAAAGACTTGATCGAGCCATTATGTAATGATATTTCTCACCTTTATAAACCTAATTAATCTCACTTCTATAACCAATGTAGAACAAATTCAACACTTCTATAATCAATCCGTTCTTTCATGCTATCCCGTAGTAATTTCGGCCGGACTCTATAATTCTAACATTATATCGAAGTTGGTTCGATTCATTTCAGTTTGCAAGTCCAAATTTCATGGTTGGACTTGAGGGGAGTGTTGAATTTGCCTTACATTGGTTATAGAAGTGGGATTGATTAAATTTATAAAAGTGAAGAATGTTAAATTTCTAGAGTCGGGTCAATTTACGTGGGGAGTGTGCTCGAATATAACGTATAAGAGGGAGGATATCACACCGTAAAAGACTTGAACAAATCATTTACTATGATTTACATTCCCTTTTATAAACCAATCCACACTACTTTCAATTTCCGATGTGGGACAAATTTCATTATTTCAACAAAAATGTCATTGCATAATTGCTTGATCAAGTCTTTTAAATGTGTGACTTTCTCTCCTTAATCCCGTTCTTTCACGCTCCCCGTCTTAATTACGGTCAGACTATAATTCCAACATAATCTAAAAAACTCCGTAAAGTTGCAATTGTTGATCATACAAACAGGATAAGCAAACCAACCTGAAGACTGGCGCATGAGGCCTTGCCTGGATGATAATCAGATTGGAGTTTTATGTGACCATGGCGCGGCATACGCTCAAGAATACGCGTGACTTCATTTACCCCAACTGAAAATTGTTGCTGATGAATTTCAATTTTAGTTATAATCTAACGCAAAGGGGAGGAATGCGAAGAGAATCATCGTAAAAGAAATAAAAAAACCTTAATCCAGAATTTAAGAGGCAAACTTGCGTCAGAATCTCTTGCGGTTTCAATCTCTCTGATCACAATATAAACCATCAATCCCCTTTAAGAATTAACAGGAAGATAACCGCAGACGTACCGTTTAAATGAGTCTAGGAAACGAGTGAGGCTTTCTCCTTCAAAGCAACTTCGCAAAAGGACAGGTTAGAGATTCATGAAAACAAATCAGAGTTTATTTATGAGTACTAAAAAATGAGAACTTCTTACAGTTCTGATTCACCAGTGAGAGCTAGAGCACTAGGAACGAATCCCAGGGAAGGTCCGTCGTTTCCAGAGACGACGGCGGCGGCGGCGGAAGCTTTTCTCTTTTTGTTTCTCATGGCGCCTTTCAAAATAAGATGAGTGCATAAAGTTGCCCGGGGGATTTAACCTAATCCACGAAAAAAGTTGCGCCTTTGGGCATTAAGCCTAAATACAAAATAAATTAAATAT
Source organism: Utricularia reniformis (assembly GCA_009725065.1). Taxonomy (NCBI): domain Eukaryota; kingdom Viridiplantae; phylum Streptophyta; class Magnoliopsida; order Lamiales; family Lentibulariaceae; genus Utricularia; species Utricularia reniformis. The sequence continues at coordinate 302,153 of RWGZ01000966.1, forward strand.
TTATAAGATTTCATTCAAATTTCCGGTAATTCAATGGAAAAACACAATGTTTGGTATAGTAACTTCATCCCATGGTAAAAATAGAGCGATACTGGTATTTTGATTGGCGTCGGATTTTCGGATCACAAATTGGGTATTTAAGAGTTTGATCATATTTTTTTAAAAAAAAAATTTTGATACCGATGGTTATAACGACCATATCGGTTATACCGATCTGGATAGGAACAGAATTCCATATCGATATGAAAACATTGCAGTTCAGATCCATTAAATCAAATCAAGTTTTTTGACTGAATTTTTAAATTTTAATAGTTTTTTAACAGGTTTCAAGGGATTTTAGTACAGTTATAATAATGACCAATTTTTTGAAGTAGATTAGATCGGCTATGCTTTTGATTCACGATTATATCGACAACTAATTCAAATGGATATACAAATATACTATGATGGACGAACACTTCATTTTGTTGAAGAATCCAAGTCTAGTTCCCTATAACTTAAATTCGCTTTCATACAAAATGTGCTTTTTAGTCCAAAGGGCATATTTGAAGTAAATAAGATAGTTTTTGTCTAAAGCCCAAATTTATAGTAATATAACATTAACTTTGCTTATTCTTTTAGTTTTTTTCTTTAATTTAAAAAAAATGTAACTATATTGATGAGAACTTTAGGATCGGGTACCTTGTGGTGTGTAAGGCCCAGCAACCGTTGGGCAGATTTGAATGATTCCGAATTAGAAACAACTTCCTATCAATAAAGATTTTTAATTTTGAGTTATTCTATATTTATTACTCTTTTATTTGATAAATTTATTTTACTTTTAATGAAATTTGTGTTTATTCTCAATTTTAATTTATTATATTATTCAATTATTATTTTTAAATCAATATCAATTTTACCCCTGAATCCTACACTTTTACAAAATCCAGATTCCTGAATACGAGTCACCGAATTTCTACACTGGAGTTACGATACTCATCCATCATAGCAAATATATGAGTTTTAATTTTTTTTCGAATTTATTACTAGAATTATTAATTATTCATACGTTGAGTTAAGAAAATAGTGGGTTAATAATAGGACCAGATTACCATAAAATTCGAATATGGTCAATGAGAAAGTGGCATTCATAAAAAAAATCATTTAATATCTTTAGTAATACCCTCGTACAATTTAAATCATTTAATATGTTTAGTAATGGGTGATGTTTGCCACGACCCCCCAACTTACGGGATGTGTAAAGGGCATGCTCTCTAAGTTATAAAATTGCAAATATGGTACACTTTTTGATAAAAAATATGTATTTATAGCCCTCCAACTTCAATTAAATGCAAATAAGATACCTCAAGTTTCCAATACCGTTTATGACTGACACTTCAATGAACTCGTAAATTTTTAATATTTCATGCACCATTGTCGAACATCAACGGTAATTTTTGTATAATTTTTCAAACGGGTCCTATTTTCGACAATTGTGATGAGTTTTCAAATGGTTTTCAACTTACGGAAAACTGGATGCTAAATGTCAGGGGTAAAAAACAAACTGTATTGATAACTTTAGGTGTCATTCTTGCAATTTCGTAAGTTGGAGGGCATACCCTTTACACAGCTCGTAAGTTGGGGGGTTAATTATGCAATTTTCTCGATTACCATAAAAAAATTTATACAATTCCCGATTCTGAGTCGACAAATTCCCGCATTGAAGTTACGGTATCCGTCAATCATTGCAAATATGAGTTTTAATTTTTTTTTCGAATTTTTTACTAGAATTATTAATCATTCATGGTTGAATTAAAAATAATAATAGCTTAATAAAGGACCAGATTACCATAAAATTTTAATAGACACGGTCAATGAGACGTGACATGCATAAAATTTCCTTAAATAGTAACTTAAGTGTTGTCGGACAACCATAGCAAATATATGAGTTTTAAATTTAAATTTTATTTTTTTCATATTTATTACTAGAATTATTAAGAAAATAGTGGCTTAATAATAGGATTTTCAAATTTATTTTTCATTCATGTGTTAACTTAAGAAAATAATGGCTTAATAATAGGATTATATTAACATAAAATTGGAACCGTCAAAGAGAACATGTCATGCATCAAATTTCCTTAATTACTCTCATACAATTTAAATCATTTAATCTATTAAGTAACATAAAAAATCCAAAATCCGAATTCCCGAATCCGAGTCGCTGAATTCTAACACAAGAGTGATGATGCCCGTCCATCATAGCAAATATATGAGTTTTTATCATATTTTTTTCGAATTATTACTAGAATTATTAAGCATCCATGCGTTGAGTAAGAAAATAATGGATTAATTAATAATAAACCATATTACAATAAACTTCGAACATGCACGGTCATTCATAAAATTTCCTTAAATACCCTTGTATAGTTTTAATCATTTAATCTATTTAGTAACATGAAAAATCCAAATTCTCGAATCCGAGTCGCCAAATTCCTGTACTGGAGTGACGGTGTCATCCATCATAGCAAATATATGAGTTTTAATTTTATTTTTTTTGAATTTATTACTAGAAGTACTAATCATTCTTGCGTTGACTTAAGAAAATAGTGTTTTAATAATAGAACCATTGTCATACCTCTCAATTTTATCATATAAAAATTAGAGATACATAACACATGGTGCTTCTAAAAAAACACAAGGCTTAAATCCTAGGGTTAATTCTTCAATTTTATTTTTTTAATCTGTATATACGAAATTAAATTTACATATATCAACTAGATTTCACACTTTATGCAACTACAATTTAAAACTTTAATAATCATATAATAATACTTTAAAATTTTATATATACCAATACGAGTTAACTCCAGTTGGGAATTTGACAAGGGTACTTTAGTAATAAAACACATCACAAATCTAGAAAAGATTTGTTCTATATCCTCATCATATTCACTAAAATTTCTTTCCGTTTTATTCATATTTTGGAAGGTAAATCTTTTCATGTTATGTAACTGTATAACTATGCGGCATCGACTCGTCCGACCAACTCAGTGCGAGTCGATCAGACGAGTCGGTGATAAATTATTTCTCTAAAATAAAAAAAAATAATTGTTAGAATTTGTAAAAAATTGCATAAAGTCAAGTTTAAAACTACAAATATTTATCAATTCATTATATAAGAAAATTTAACTTATAAAAAATGAATATCGTTCGTCGATTCTACAATCTCCCAAAAAACAACTACTTTTTAATCTATCATCGCTTGTACGAAGAATTCACAAGTAGATTGACAATATTAAAAAGTCATGAAAGCACATAAGATACGTTTCCGATGAATAAAAAAATCAAATTAAGGACGAAATCAAAACGATGTCGTTTTGTATCAAGTGTCAAGAGTCGGAGCAAGTCGGAGAGTTCGATTCGACTCGACACGGGAAAATGTGAAAAATTGAAGAGTCGGTGCCGCATAGCTGTATAAATCTTCACAAAGGGAGTTTTATTTTGCTCAAGTAATGAGTTTAAATTTTATTTTTCTCAAATTTATTAATCATTCATGAATTGACCTAAGAAAATAGTTGCTTAATAATAAGACCATATTACCATAAAATTCTAATAGACACCGTTAAGGATAACATGACATGCAATAAATTTCCTATATACCCTTGTATAATTTAAATCATTTAATCTATTTAGTAACATAAAAAATCCAAAATCTTGTCGAATTTTCGCACTAGATTGACAATGTCCGTCCATCAATCAAATATATGAGTTTTAATTTTATTTTTTTTCGAATTTATTACTATAATTATTAATCATTCATTTGTTGAGTTAAGGAAATAGTCACATAATAATAGAACAAGATTACCATAAAATTCGAACATGCACGATCAAGGAGAACGTGACATGCTTCAAATTTCCTTAACTATCATCGTACAATTAAAATCATTGAATCCATTTAGTAACACAATGAATCCGAATTCTCAAATCCAAGTCGTTGAATTCCCGCACTGTAGTGATGGTGTCTGTCCATCATAGCAAATATATTAGTTTTAATTTTATTTTTTTCAAATTTTTTACTAGAATGATTAATCATTAATGTGTTGACTTAAGAAAGCAGTGGCTTAATAAAAGTACCAAATTACCATAAAATTTGAACATGCACGATCAAGGAGAACGTGTCATGAATCAAATTTCCTTAAATACCATCGTACAATTTAAATCATTTATCTATTTAGTGATATAAAAAATTCGAATTCTCAAACTGAGATGACGAATTCCTATAATGGAGTGACAGTGTCCGTCCATCATAGCAAATATATGAGTTTTATTTTTATTTTTTTTTTCGAATTTATTCTAGATTTATTAATTATTCATGTGTTGAATTAAGAAAATAGTGGCTTAATAATACAAATAGATTACCATAAAATTTGAACATGTACGGTTAAGGAGAACGTGTCATGCATCAAAATTCCTTAAATACCCTCGTACAATTTAAATCATTTATCTATTTAGTGATATAAAAAATCCGAATTCTCAAACTGAGATGCCGAAGTCCTATAATGGAGTGAGAGTCTGTCCATCATAGCAAATATATGAGTTTTATTTTTATTATTTTTTTCGAATTTATTCTAGATTTATTAATCATTCATGTGTTGAATTAAGAAAATAGTGGCTTAATAATACGAATAGATTACCATAAAATTTGAACATGTACGATTAAGGAGAACGTGTCATGCATCAAAATTCCTTAAATACCCTCGTACAATTTAAATCATTTATCTATTTAGTGATATAAAAAATCCGAATTCTCAAACTGAGATGCCGAATTCCNAAAACAAATCAGAACCGAGTTCGTTTGCTAAACGAACCGGACGACTGTTGGTACCTCCTAAAAAGGGACCATAACATATATGAATCTCTAGAAAAATTAGGAATTTTAGAAACTGTGACTATATTTGAATGATTCTGAATTAGAAACAACTTCCTATCAATAAAGATTTTTAATTTTGAGTTATTCTATATTTATTACTCATTTATTTGATAAATTTATTTTACTTTTAATGAAATTTGTGTTCATTCTCAATTTTAATTTATTATATTATTCAATTATTATTTTTAAATCAATATCAATTTTACCCCTGAATCCTACACTTTTACAAAATCCAGATTCCTGAATACGAGTCACCGAATTTCTGCACTGGAGTTACGATACTCATCCATCATAGCAAATATATGAGTTTTAATTTTTTTTTGAATTTATTACTAGAATTATTAATTATTCATACGTTGAGTTAAGAAAATAGTGGGTTAATAATAGGACCAGATTACCATAAAATTCGAATATGGTCAATGAGAAAGTGGCATTCATAAAAAAAATCATTTAATATATTTAGTAATACCCTCGTACAATTTAAATTATTTAATATGTTTAGTAATATAAAAAAAATTCCCGATTACCATAAAAAAATTTATACAATTCCCGATTCTGAGTCGACAAATTCCCGCATTGAAGTTACGGTATCCGTCAATCATTGCAACTATGAGTTTTAATTTTTTTTTCGAATTTTGTACTAGAATTATTAATCATTCATGGTTGAATTAAAAATAATAATAGCTTAATAAAGGACCAGATTACCATAAAATTTTAATAGACACGGTCAATGAGACGTGACATGCATAAAATTTCCTTAAATAGTAACTTAAGTGTTGTCGGACAACCATAGCAAATATATGAGTTTTAAATTTAAATTTTATTTTTTTCATATTTATTACTAGAATTATTAAGAAAATAGTGGCTTAATAATAGGATTTACAAATTTATTTTTCATTCATGTGTTAACTTAAGAAAATAATGGCTTAATAATAGGATTATATTAACATAAAAATTTACAAATTTATTTTTCATTCATGTGTTAACTTAAGAAAATAATGGCTTAATAATAGGATTATATTAACATAAAAATTTACAAATTTATTTTTCATTCATGTGTTAACTTAAGAAAATAATGGCTTAATAATAGGATTATATTAACATAAAAATTTACAAATTTATTTTTCATTCATGTGTTAACTTAAGAAAATAATGGCTTAATAATAGGATTATATTAACATAAAAATTTACAAATTTATTTTTCATTCATGTGTTAACTTAAGAAAATAATGGCTTAATAATAGGATTATATTAACATAAAAATTTACAAATTTATTTTTCATTCATGTGTTAACTTAAGAAAATAATGGCTTAATAATAGGATTATATTAACATAAAAATTTACAAATTTATTTTTCATTCATGTGTTAACTTAAGAAAATAATGGCTTAATAATAGGATTATATTAACATAAAAATTTACAAATTTATTTTTCATTCATGTGTTAACTTAAGAAAATAATGGCTTAATAATAGGATTATATTAACATAAAAATTTACAAATTTATTTTTCATTCATGTGTTAACTTAAGAAAATAATGGCTTAATAATAGGATTATATTAACATAAAATTGGAACTGTCAAAGAGAACATGTCATGCATCAAATTTCCTTAATTACTCTCATACAATTTAAATCATTTAATCTATTAAGTAACATAAAAAATCCAAAATCCGAATTCCCGAATCCGAGTCACTGAATTCTAACACAAGAGTGATGATGCCCGTCCATCATAGCAAATATATGAGTTTTAATTATATTTTTTTTCGAATTATTACTAGAATTATTAAGCATTCATGAGTTGAGTAAGAAAATAATAGATTAATTAATAATAAACCATATTACAATAAACTTCGAACATGCATGGTCATTCATCAAATTTCCTTAAATACCCTTGTATAGTTTTAATCATTTAATCTATTTAGTAACATAAAAAATCCAAATTCTCGAATCCGAGTCGCCGAATTCTTTTACTGGAGTGACGGTGTCATCCATCATAGCAAATATATGAGTTTTAATTTTATTTTTTTTGAATTTATTACTAGAAGTACTAATCATTCTTGCGTTGACTTAAGAAAATAGTGTTTTAATAATAGAACCATTGTCATACCTCTCAATTCTATCATATAAAAATAAGAGGTACATAACACGTCGTGATTCTAAAAGAACACAAGGCTTAAATCCTAGATTTGATTCTTCAATTTTATTTTTTTAATCTGTATATACGAAATTAAATTTACATATATCAACTAGATTTCACACTTTATGCAACTACAATTTAAAACTTTAATAATCATATAATAATACTTTAAAATTTTATATATACCAATACCAGTTAACGCCAGTTGGGAATTTGACAAGGGTACTTTAGTAATAAAACACATCACAAATCTAGAAAAGATTTGTTCTATATCCTCGTCATATTCACTAAAATTTCTCTCCGTTTTATTCATATTTTGGAAGGTAAATCTTTTCATGTTATGTAACTGTATAAATCTTCACAAAGGGAGTTTTATTTTGCTCAAGTAATGAGTTTAAATTTTATTTTTCTCAAATTTATTAATCATTCATGAATTGACCTAAGAAAATAGTTGCTTAATAATAAGACCATATTACCATAAAATTCTAATAGACACCGTTAAGGATAACATGACATGCAATAAATTTCCTATATACCCTCGTATAATTTAAATCATTTAATCTATTTAGTAACATAAAAAATCCAAAATCTTGTCGAATTTTCGCAATAGATTGACAATGTCCGTCTATGAAGCAAATATATGAGTTTTTATTTTATTTTTTTTCGAATTTATTACTATAATTATTAATCATTCATTTGTTGAGTTAAGGAAATAGTGACATAATAATAGAACAAGATTACCATAAGATTCGAACATGCATGGTCAAGGAGAACGTGACATGCTTCAAATTTCCTTAACTATCATCGTACAATTAAAATCATTTAATCCATTTAGTTATACAATGAATCCGAATTCTCGAATCCATGTCACTGAATTCCCGCACTGTAGTGATGGTGTCTGTCTATCATAGCAAATATATTAGTTTTAATTTTAATTTTTTCAAATTTTTTACTAGAATGATTAATCATTTATGTGTTGAGTTAAGAAAGCAGTGGCTTAATAAAAGTACCAAATTACCATTAAATTTGAACATGCACCATCAAGGAGAACGTGTCATGAATCAAATTTCCTTAAATACCATCGTACAATTTAAATAATTTATCTATTTAGTGATATAAAAAATCCGAATTCTCAGACTGAGATGCCGAATTCCTATAATGGAGTGACAATGTCCGTCCATCATAGCAAATATATGAGTTTTATTTGTATTATTTTTTTCGAATTTATTCTAGATTTATTAATCATTCATGTGTTGAATTAAGAAAATAGTGGCTTAATAATACGAATAGATTACCATAAAATTTGAACATGTATGATTAAGGAGAACGTGTCATGCATCAAAATTCCTTAAATACCCTCGTACAATTTAAATCATTTATCTATTTAGTGATATAAAAAATCCGAATTCTCAAACTGAGATGCCGAATTCCTATAATGGAGTGACAGTGTTCGTCCATCATAGCAAATATATGAGTTTTATTTTTATTATTTTTTTCGAATTTATTCTAGATTTATTAATCATTCATGTGTTGAATTAAGAAAATAGTGGCTTAATAATACGAATAGATTACCATAAAATTTGAACATGTACGGTTAAGGAGAACGTGTCATGCATCAAAATTCCTTAAATACCATCGTACAATTTAAATCATTTATCTATTTAGTGATATAAAAAATCCGAATTCTCAAACTGAGATGCCGAAGTCCTATAATGGAGTGAGAGTGTCCGTCCATCATAACAAATATATGAGTTTTATTTTTATTTTTTTTTTCGAATTTATTCTAGATTTATTAATCATTCATGTGTTGAATTAAGAAAATAGTGGCTTAATAATACGAATAGATTACCATAAAATTTGAACATGTACGGTTAAGGAGAACGTGTCATGCATCAAAATTCCTTAAATACCCTCGTACAATTTAAATCATTTATCTATTTAGTGATATAAAAAATCCGAATTCTCAAACTGAGATGCCGAATTCCTATAATGGAGTGACAGTGTTCGTCCATCATAGCAAATATATGAGTTTTATTTTTATTATTTTTTTCGAATTTATTCTAGATTTATTAATCATTCATGTGTTGAATTAAGAAAATAGTAGTTTAATAATACGAATAGATTACCATAAAATTTGAACATGTACGGTTAAGGAGAACGTGTCATGCATCAAAATTCCTTAAATACCCTCGTACAATTTAAATCATTTTATCTATTTAGTGATATAAAAAATTCGAATTCTCAAACTGAGATGCCGAATTCCTATAATGGAGTGATAGTGTCCGTCCATCATAGCAAATATATGAATTTTATTTTTATTATTTTTTTCGAATTTATTCTAGATTTATTAATCATTCATGTGTTGAATTAAGAAAATAGTGGTTTAATAATATGAATTTAGTGATATAAAAAATTTGAACATGTACGGTCAAGGAGAATGTCTCATGCATCAAATTTCCTTAAATACCCTCGTACAATTTAAATCATTTAATTTATTTAGTAACATAAAAAATCCAAATCCAAATCCGAATTCCAGAATCCGAGTCGTCAAAATCCTGCACTAGAATGATGGTGTCCTTCCATCATAGTAAATATATGAGTTTTAATAATATTTTTTCAAATTTATTAATCATTCATACGTGGACTTAAGAAAAATAGTGGCTTAATAATATGACCATAGTACCATAAAATTAGAACAGGGTCAAGGAGAACGTATCATGCATCAATTTCCTTAAATATCTTCATCCAGTTTAAATAATTTAATATATTTATTAACACAAAAAATCAAAAAACAATATATTCATATTTTTCAATGTTTCATTTTGCAATTTAATACATTAATAATCATATAATAACAGTAGATGTGAGATTTTTAAGACCAATCTGTAGGACCTAACCGGCCCAAACCTAAAAAACCGGCTCAGGACCAACCATTCGTATTAGGATTGGTCTTTTGGAACCTAACTTTACAATTAGGTCTAGGGTTGGTATCAATATTCGTAAGACCTAAATCCGTAGGTCTTATGATAGTTTGATCTTGGTCTTCACTTTTATAGGTTTAGAACCAAAACCAAGTCTAAATCCCTCAAAATTAAATTTATTAATTTTTTAATTTATTTATACATCCAAATATTTATTATTTTCAATTCAAATATAATTGTACATAAATTATTTATAAGTATTATTACACTTCATATTTTGAATTCTTTGATTTTTTAATCATAATTGAAACAAATATTTTTCAATTATGAACTTTTATACTAAACATTTGAGTAAAATAAAAATAAAAACAAAATAATCAGCCACAGATTTTTAAATGATCATTAAATTGTTTTTATAATTTTTAAAATTATATATTTAGTAAAACATTATTATTTTTATTAATATTTTAATATAAAAAAATATTGGGCAAACCAGATCAAGACCTAATCAAGAAACCGAAAACTAGATTGATCTCCTTTATTAAGATCTAAAGACCGGACCAATAGGGCTTATATATAAAATTAAGATTGTGTTTCGGTCTTTTAAAAATCCTAGAGATCGAAAAAGACCAACCCGAACCGTGCGAGTAGATCTTTTGCCACCTCTAAATAACAGTCTTGAAAATATTTGTTCTATATCCTCACCATATCCACTAAAACTTTTCTCAGTGTTGTTCATATTTTGGAAGGTAAATCTTTTTTTATTCTCTGTAATTATAAATCTTCACAAAGGGAGTTTTATTTTGGTTGTTTTGTTCATGTACAGTGCAGAGAAAATGGACCAGATTCACGCAGAAAGAGTTGTTTTTGAAAGAATATGTAAACAAGAAACACAACAATTTGCAAGAAGAATCGTAGGGTATTTATATTTCCAAGGGATTTCTAATGAAGAAATCCTCAGATTATCAATAGGTCCAGATTCAATGATCCAAACCCTAATTCACATTGTAAAAACTGCTCAAGTAATCCAGTCATCCCCTCAGTATAGATTCGTCCCGTCGCAGAATCCATATAACGAGTTGCGGGTCAAAGAAGATTACTGTCATCAAATGGAACTGTTACATTTGAAAAAACTTGAGTTTGAAATAACTGAGTTATTGAAAGCAAGAAAAGGAAGCCCTATTTCAATTGCTTCATTACCAATGATGTATTATGAAAAGTATGGTAAAATTTTACAAGCTGAAGGGTACTTAACTGAGAGCCAAAGACATGGTAAATCCGGGTACAGTTTAACGAAATTGCTCTCTCGAATCGGTACGAATATTCGGCTAATCGATAGACCACATGGACAGCATGCTGTTATATTAGCACAAGATGCTGAAAAAAATGAGTATAGATATAGAGTTAATGCTTCTCAACAAATTTATCTAACTTTTTCAGCTGATAGTAACTTTACTGAGGAAGATTTAGCAGTTCATTTCAAGTAAGAAATTAGTATGAAATCGGCATTTTAGACGATAAGATGAATGAGATAATAATGCTGCTTTATTTTATGTTCTTACAGTTGTTTTGGAAGAGTGCAAGATGTAAGAATCCCTTGTCAGCAGAGACGTATGTTTGGTTTTGTTACGTTTTTGAATCCCGAGACGGTGAAGCTCGTCTTGTCGAAATGTAATCCGCATGTTGTTTGTGGCGATCGAATCCTGGTAAAACCATACAAAGAGAAATCAAAGTTAAATGAAAGGTAAGTAAACTTGTTTTCTGTTGGAATTATCGAATTTGACTGAAAGTATGGTGAGAGTGTACACGGATATGAGATATAAGGGAAGGAGATCATATTATAAAAGACTTGAATAAGTCAATTACTATGGTATTTCTTCTCACTTATAAATCATTCCATATTTCATCTCAAATCCAATGTGAGACATTTGATATTGAAACATATCCCCGCAAATTCAAATATCTGACTAATTTGGACTTGTGAATTGAAATGAACCGGACTTTCCTGGTATTAATAATCAGAATTTTTGACCGAACCAGCTCTGATATCATATTGAAATTATAAAGTCTGGCCGAAATTATGACAGGAGTGTGCATGGATATAATGTATAAGGGGAGGAAATCAGACCATAAAAGACTTGAATATGGTATCGGAGTTGGTTAGATTCATTTCAATTCGCAAGTCCAAACCTTATGGTTGGACTTAAAGGAGAGTGTTCAATATATCCCACATTGATTATAAAAGTGAGATTGATTAAGTTTATAAAAGGACGAAGTGTTATTACATAATGACTTGATCAAGTCTTTTAAAATGTGCAACTTCCTCCCCTTAATCTCATTCGTTCACGCTCATCCATTATAATTTCGGCCAAACTCTATAACTCCAACATTTTCTCTCTTCATTCATGACTTAAATGATAAATCCTCAGCTTCCATGTTCATTTTTTTATGAAAGGAAGTATACAGAAAAACAAGGATACAATTCAAACAAAACTCACAATAGACGTATCGAAGCCGGTGAGAATATGATTTAATTTACGTATCTAGCAACAACTAATCTTCTATAATATGATAGGAAGGGGAACATCTAGTTTTCTTCACATGTTTCAAATGAAAAAACATCAACATTTTCAAACACTGCCTAATCCAAGTTGCTTGAGTTATGCCATAGACAAAATCGGGTTCTCTCAAGGTATCAAATCTGATGTATTATATGAAAAAGCTTAACTTATGGACAAATTTACAGCTACATTATTGCAGATACCCCAAGATATCTATTTACTCATGATAACAAAAACAAGATTCCGATCAACGACTACGAGGATCCGGAGAGGTAATAATAAAAATATGGATGAACACGCAAATTTGGTCCTCATAGTTTAATGGTTTTAGCAATTTTGGTTCTCAAAGTTTTATGTTTGTGGAAATTTTGATCTTCTATGAAGATAACAAAATCGATCCACATACTTTATAAGTTTTGGTAGAACTAATCCTCAAAGTTTAGCATGACAAATGAAGTCCTCAATCAAAATCAAATTTTGAGGATCGATTTTGCTATATTGAGGATTTGATTTGTCAAATGCTACAAACTTAGAGGATTAAATCTGTCAAAATTTTAAAGTTCGGAGACTAAATATTTCTATACAAATTTTGCCAAATATTTCAAAATTTGGGGACTGAATACGCCATTTTCTTTAAAATATTGATCTATATAAGGGAATTGTTCTTACAATTGTCTCCATGGATGCAGTGTCGAAGGACTGAATCTCCCCGAAAATCCATTCTCTTGAAGCATTTGAGAAACAAATGAAGATAATGAAGTTTATAAAGTATACATTCAAAGAAGACAATAATGATTTAAGTGTAAATGGGATATGAATCACTCTTTTAGTCATAGCACAAAACCACAATAAATTAGCTTCTGGCATAGAACTTTTGTTACTTATAATTTGCTTTGAGGCACAAAATATCTTATTCGTTTCGATTTAACACAAACTTTTATCAGTTTTGCATCAAAACATAATGGAACTTAAAGGGAGAAAGAAAACATACCTTAAACAGAAGGGAGTTCTTGCTTTCTCAAGTTCATAAAGCTAAGGCTTCATAAGGCAGCAACTTCGTTGCTCGATTTTGTTCCCGATTTCACAGGAAAATACGACGATAGCATAACTAGTGGCTCTAGATGCTGCATCTACTAACCCTTGCTTTGTTGTAGAAAAGAATATGAATGTAGAATATATCAAAATGTGCAATGAACCAGACAAAATCATAACATATCAGCAAGTTAAACACTTTGTGTTCTTTATGTATTTTNGGTATCAAATCTGATGTATTATATGAAAAAGCTTAACTTATGGACAAATTTACAGCCACATTATTGCAGATACCCCAAGATATCTATTTACTCATGATAACAAAAACAAGATTCCGATCAACGACTACGAGGATCCGGAGAGGTAATAATAAAAATATGGATGAACACGCAAATTTGGTCCTCATAGTTTCATGGCTTTAGCAATTTTGGTTCTCAAAGTTTTATGTTTGTGGAAATTTTGATCTTCTATGAAGATAACAAAATCGATCCCCATACTTTATAAGTTTTGGTAGAACTAATCCTCATAGTTTAGCATGACAAATGAAGTCCTCGATCAAAATCAAATTTTGAGGATCGATTTTGCTATATTGAGGATTTGATTTGTCAAATGCTACAAACTTAGAGGATTAAATCTGCCAAAATTTTAAAGTTCGGAGACTAAATATTTATATACAAATTTTGCCAAATATTTCAAAATTTGGGGACTGAATACGCCATTTTCTCTAAAATATTGATCTATATAAGGGAATTGTTCTTACAATTGTCTCCATGGATGCAGTGTCGAAGGACTAAATCTCCCGAAAATCCATTCTCTTGAAGCATTTGAGAAACAAATGAAGATAATGAAGTTTATAAAGTATACATTCAAAGAAGACAATAATGATTTAAGTGTAAATGGGATATGAATCACTCTTTTAGTCATAGCACAAAACCACAATAAATTAGCTTCTAGCATAGAACTTTTGTTACTTATAATTTGCTTTGAGACACAAAATATCTTATTCGTTTCGATTTAACACGAACTTTTATCAGTTTTGCATCAAAACATAATGGAACTTAAAGGGAGAAAGAAAACATACCTTAAACATAAGGGAATTCTTGCTTTCTCAAGTTCATAAAGCTAAGGCTTCATAAGGCAGCAACTTCGTTGCTCGATTTTGTTCCCGATTTCACTGGAAAATACGACGATAGCATAACTAGTGGCTCTAGATGCTGCATCTACTAACCCTTGCTTTGCTGTAGAAAAGAATATGAATGTAGAATACATCAAAATGTGCAATGAACCAGACAAAATCATAACATACCAGCAAGTTAAACACTTTGTGTTCTTTATGTATTATTCTCGGGTTTCTCTAATCTATATTTGCATATCTCAAGGCAGTAAATATGGGAAATTATGCAAATGCAGAATACAACAAAATGTGCAATGAACAAGGCAAAATCCCAACATACCCACAAGTTAAATAATTTGTGTTCTTTACGTATAATTCTCGGTTCCTCTAATCTATCGAAATTATTTGCATATCTCAACACAGTAATATGGGAAATTATAAAAATTCGGAATACAACAAAATGTGCAATGAATAAGGAAAAATCCCAACATAACCCAAGTTAAATACTTATGTATATTCTCGGGTTTCTCTAATCTATCTATACTATTTGCATATCTCACCACGATAAATATGAGAAATTATGAAAATGCAGAATACATCAAAATGTGCAATGAACAAGTCAAAATCTCAATATACGCGCAAGTTAAATACTTTGTATTCTTTATGTATTATTCTCATGTTTCTCTAACCTCTTAAGATTATTTGCATATGAGAAATTATGAAAATTCGGAATATAACAAAATATGCAATGAACAAGGCAAAATCCTAACATACCCACCCGCAAGTTAAATAGTTTTGTGATGGAAGAAGATATTTTGTAGTTATCAATTTTCACAAAGGAAAAACTTATGTAAAAGGAAAGAGCACAAATTTGATACCTACCCGGGAGTTGTTCTCCCCTCGAATTCAATCTCTTCAGCAAATGGGTCTCCTTTGGAAGTTCAGAACTCCTAATATTACATGGAGTTTTTTGCTGAGAAGATACCTCGAATTCCTACACGGAAGTGTGAAGTGTGGCAGCAAACCTCAAATTTCATAACTTGCACTTGCAGCAAACCCATGGTGAGATTTAGGTAATGTTTTCATTCCTAATCAAGTACCAATTTGGACGTGTATTAGCGGTACATACTCATCGGTACTATATATTATATTATATTATTTTTTTTAAAATTAATATTTAATTAGTTTTTTAGAATCAAACTCGAAAAAATCCAAAAATCGACCTAAATATTTGGTACCGGACGGTACGAAAAAAAAAATTGATATCAAGCGAAATTTGACATAGTATCGGTATGAAAACAATCCATTTAGGTTCCTAAGTTACAAGCTTCTACTTAATGATTCTG
Source organism: Utricularia reniformis (assembly GCA_009725065.1). Classification (NCBI taxonomy): domain Eukaryota; kingdom Viridiplantae; phylum Streptophyta; class Magnoliopsida; order Lamiales; family Lentibulariaceae; genus Utricularia; species Utricularia reniformis. Next base: position 318,174 of record RWGZ01000966.1, read on the forward strand.
ACGAATATAATTGTTTTCTTACATTTGGCAGGATTGTTTGAATATTTAACCAGTTATACATACGAATTTTTTACTACTAATGGTCAGAATTTATTTTAAAATTAATGTCATTTAATTTTTATGTATTCATATTTTAACATGGACATGTTTCCATAACTAAAATAGTAGACATGGATTTGCTGTAATAGAAGTTAGAAATAGATCTCGCTATTTTTTTAAAATAATTTGTTATTTGAGATCGGTTTTTGGGCTTGGTAGAAATTCAAGATTCAATTGGTCGGATAAGTGTTGGTATAACCTAGTTCATAAGATAAATGAATCATATTGAAAAAGTTTGGGCCAAGCTGATTACTCATTATATTACTTTCCTTATAAGCGAAAAGATTTATATTTCCACAACCAATGTGAGACAATATTTCAACAATCCCCCTCAAGTCGAACTTTCCTTGATCCGGTTCATACTTGCTTCAATATGTTCGGTAGTGCTCAAATCATAGATCGATCTATTTTTGTCGACTAAGTCCGATGCGCTTTTCTACTAGAGTTTTTTTGTCTAAACTTGTACAGATCAACTCGAAACCCACCATTCAACTCCGATACTATCTAGAAATTTAGGATTCAATGTACTGGATGAGTGTCGTTATAGCCCAGTCCATAAGAGAAATTAATCATATTGAAAGCTTTGGATCAAACCAATTATTTATGATATCACTTCACTTATAAACTATAAGATTTATATTTTCACAAACAATGTGGGATAATATTTGAACAGTAGAAACCGACCTCATTAAATTAAATTCAAGTTCCAACCAGTATTCGAACCGGCCGTTCTCTACCCCAAATTCGTTATTTTTTTGACGTTTTCGTCTATGTTCATAGGTATATTTCGTTTAAATTGTGTGTGAGAACGGTTTGTGTAATTTATTTACCTCAAATGTTAGGATTAGTGTGGCTTCAAAGTAAGGTTTTTTTTGCAGTTTGGGATAATAGAAATTTCTTGGTAACCTTTTGTATTTCTAGGATTATTTTAATTTTTTTTTGCATTTTTGTAATATTTTCGGTATTGTTAAATCTGCAAATATAATTTAGATAATAGATTTTATATTTTAGAATTTTCGAAATAAATATATATTTGTCAAAATTAAGTAAATATTTTTTTGAAATATTTCCATTTTTTAAATAAAAAATTATTAGGCCGTTTCTAGGCTTCTTGCTTCCTATAAAAAATAAGCTCTGTTTCTGTGGAATTTTACAGTTAAAAGCAGTAAACTCGCAATATAATTATGGATTGCACATTCAAGAATGAAGAAAAGAGGAAATTATATTATCCCTGCGTGGTCTTCCCCTGTACTGCATCTGTTTTTGTGGTCTTGGGTGTTTTTCTAAAGTAATTTAGTGGTTGTCGGCTCAATGGCGGTTGCTTTTGGCCATTTTATGTCTCCTTTGTAATGATTTACGGTTGTGGGAGGATTCATTGATTTTGGGTTTTGATTTTCCTATCTAGGATTTTTCTAAATTTGGGATATGAGGCGAGGTAGAGGTCTGATCAAGAAACCAGAGGCGGCGGACGGAGAATCTGGAGTTTCTAAGGATATGAAGTTCCGTGGTGTGAGGAAGAGACCATGGGGAAGGTATGCGGCGGAAATAAGAGACTTATCGAAGAAGACACGGGTCTGGTTAGGAACCTTCGACTCTGCGGAGGATGCTGCAAGGGCATACGATGCCGCTGCACGTTCTCTTCGTGGCCCGAAAGCTATAACCAACTTCCCTTTGCCGGGGAACAACGTAATTTTTACTGATTTTAGTTCTCAAAACCCTAACCAACCCCAAATCGTAATTGACCCTAGAGACCAAGAGATGATTGCTCAGCAGAGGCCGGCATCCAGTGGGATGAGCAGTACGGTGGAGTCTTTTAGTCGTCCTCGGCAGATACCACCGCCGGCGCAGCAATTTAAGAGATTTTCTCGGTCTCCCCTCGTTGATCCAGATGATTGTCACAGCGATTGTGACTCCTCATCCTCTGTTGTTGATGATTCTGTGTGTGACATCGTTTTTTCCTCTAGTCAAAAGATCCTGGATTTTGACCTCAATTTGACGCCGCCGGTGGATGGTGATGCAGACGAGTTTGCTTGCACATTGCTGCGCCTCTGAAAATGTTTAGCCTAGTAAAAGGAAACCCTTTTGATTACATAACCAAAGCTTCTATTTTTTTTCTTGTTCGGAAAAACCCTCCAAAAAGTGATTGGAAAGGGGGATATAGAAGATTGCTCTTGTCTAGGATGATGATTATACTTCAAGAAAGTTAAAGTCTTTCTTCTATGAGGGTATTGTTTGAGGAGAAACACATTTTAGTAGTATAAACCTTAATGTTATTTATATTAAGGTCTATGAATGATGCCTAATTGTTTTGCTATGCTTCAATAGTTTGCTTATATTTCTTTCTGAATGACAGTGGATCATATAGCTAGTGTAAATCGAACTTGGGTGCGGATTGTGCTTAATTGTCTTGTTGTGCTATAAGATGTTGCTGATATTTTTTTCGGGATGTTATTTATATTAACGTCTATGAATGATGCGTAATTCTTTTGCTATGCTCCAATATTTTGCCTGTATTTCTTTCTGATAGTGGATCGTAATTTAGCTAGTGGAATTGAAACTTGGGTGCTCGTTGTGTCTAATTGTTTTGATGTGCTATTAGATGTTGCTGATATTTCTTTCGGAGTGTTATTTTTATTAGGATCTATGAATGATGCCTAACTGTTTTGCTCTGCTACAAGATTTTGCCTTATATTTCTTTATGAATGACATTGGATTCTATAGCTTGTGGAGGCTCTCGTTTTACTACAGAACTTGGGTGATGGCTATACATAATTTTTTTGCGTATATTTCTCTGTGAATGAAAGTGGATCATATCTTGTGGAAACTAAACTTGGGTACTGGTTGTGCCTAATTATTTTGTTGTGCTCTAAGATGTTGCTTATATTTCTTTCTGAATGTTATTTTATTAAGGTCTATGAATAATGCCTCCACAATTTTGCCTATATTTCTTTGTGAATGACAATGGATCATATATAGCTTGTAGAAATCAAATTTGGGTGCTGGTTGTGCCTAATTATTTGTTGTGCTCTAAGATGTTGCTAATATTTCTTTCGGAATGACGATGGATCATGTAGTTTGTGGATGCTATCATTTTACCACCGAACTTGTGTGCCGGTTGTACATAAACGCTTTGCTTTGCTCCAAGATTTTGCCTATATTTCTTTGTGAACGACAGTGGATCATATATAGCTCGTGGAAATCGAACATGAGTGCTAATTGTGTCTAATTGTTTTGCTATGCTTTAAGATTTTGCTGATATTTCCTTCGGAATGACATTGGATCATGTAGCATGTGGATACTTTCATTTAACCACCGAACTCGGGTGCCGATTGTACACAAATGCTTTGATATGCTCTAAAGTTTTGCCTATATAACTTGCATATGCCCTCGTTTTACGACTGAACTTAGTGTCGGATATACATAATTGTTTTGGTATGCTCTATGATTTTGTTGATATTTCTCTTAATGATTATGAATCCTATAATGATCAATTCTTAAGGAGCAATCTGAATTTGTTTTTTCCAAGCTTCATACATGAATATCTGCATTAAATGAAGCTTGAAATAATTTCTTAACAATATTTTCTTCCTTTTCTACGTCCGTGGTCGTGGTCATATCATTCAACATCAAACTTCTCTCTTGCACATCATCATTCTCACTCATATATATCATTTTATTTTTCACCCGCATCATTTTTTTCATTCTCTTTCATCCACATCATTCTAAATAAGATTTATTACATGTATTTCAATCGTATTCTAATTAAATACAACAATTAAATATTTAACTTATATAATAAATATATATATTCAAAACATTAAAATTAATTAAATCAAATATATTATAATAAAATATTAGATGAAAATACAATTTTAGATTAAAATTCATAATATGACGATAATATTCAACAAGATCCAAATTTGACTCATAAAATTTTACATTCAAAACTTTTATTTTTTATAATAAAACTTTTATTAATTATTAAATTAGATTTAGAAAACATTTTTTATTAAATAATTAAAATAAAAAATAATAAAAATAAGGGTGTGAGGAGAGAGAAATTCTCACTCCTTAATGAAAGTGTCATGTTAGTAGGGATGATAAAAAAATCCAACCTGGTGGATATTCTATCCTACCCGTGAGGGTTGTATTTTTTGTGGATATGTGGAGAACAAGAGTTTAAAAATGATAAATCCGCCTTGGGGCGGGGTGATTGTGGATTTTTACTGAAACTCATACTTATCATACCCGTCAAACTTAATGTAATATTTAAAGTTTTTATATATATATTTTTTAAAAATATCTTATAAATCAATATGTTTGTATTCATGATATATAATTATGATTAAATTTATAAATTATAATAATAAGAATTTATCTTATCAATTTTATAAAACTATGTTTATTTGAATGAATACATTTTGATGTATCATAATATTTTCGTTTATTTTATAACCAAGTATAATGTAAAAGTGATGTCCAAAATTTAGAAATTGTGTATTTTACAGATGTTTATGAATGAACATCGACTATAAAATGACGATTTTTCGTTCATTTTTTGTAATCGATTTCGAAAGATTAAAGTGTTATTTATGTAATTTTTAATATATAAATATATAATTTACACTATTTGAAAATTTAGTTATATTTTTAAATTTTTTAAGGTTAACTGATTAATAAAAATGATATTCATGTTTAAAATATTAACATATATTAAAATTTTAAAATAATTATTTTTAATCTTTTGGATTAAATATGTAATTATAAATATTTGAAAAATATTTACAAACTTTTTGAGTTTAGAGTTTTTTTATTATAACAATTTTTGTATTATATTTATCATTTTTAAAGTTTGATATTTCTTTACTTTATTTTAAAATTCCGATATGTTTATAAATACCAGTCATAAATAAAAATATTATATTTTACAATATTTATTACTTTTTATTTTAAATATTTATAAAAAAATTTTAAAAAAAAATTGTCAAAAAAAGTGAAAAAAATTATTTATATTTTTTATTATTTGAAATTTTACGTGGGTTGGATTATTCGCCGTGGGGCGGATATTCGCAAGGGTAGGACACATATTTGAATATTCAAACCCAATGTGGATTTGGGACGGGCATGAATTTGAAGTTATAAGTGGTGAGGCGAGCGTGGATTTGATCAAACCCGATCCAAACCCTACCCATTGACATCCCTACATATTATCAGTGCAGGTGGGGCTCGAGACCGTATGGAGGGTCTTATGGTTATTGGTTTAACTTATGATCTATATTATATTTCAAGTATGAATTTTTTATTCGTGTTTCATATGTATTTTTCTTCTAATCGTCGTATGATCATCGTCCCCGATGGTCCCGTCCCCAAAAACTTGAGATATAGAAAATGACTAATGTATCCCCAAATGCATCAACAATTTGATCATTCGAGTTCGATTTGAATTTAATTCTATGGTTCCAATTGATTAGTCCATAGAGAGGTATGACCTTATATTTTTTCTTTGGTGTGAGTACTATCTATGTAAACAATAGAGCGACAACCGTCTCGGAATCCATCGCGACATGCCTGTGGCAATGATAAAATCCTTTAATACAAGATATGTTGATGAACAATATATTGGAACATTGAAAGAAACAAATTACCCCGAGATATATGTAGATTCCCTCGAATCTGGTACTACCAACAATGCTTGTCGAGTTCCTTTCTTTTAACACAATAGATGACCCAGGATTCGAAATCAAGTATTGAGCACAATACCTTCTTATATTTTCAAATGACGCCCTAGATCCTGAATGTACTAACCGTATCGCATGCTCCAGAGCACGTCTTGCCTTATGTTTCCCCAACTTCAACTTCAGATTGGTATTCACTTCGGATTGCAAGTCATTCGAACTTAAATCGGGCTTCTCCAAAAAACGATGGTAATACTTCTTTGCGATCCAAGATGAAGTGACAGATGAATTGACTTTCTTACGATGACAATGAGGGTCATGCGGTACTACGGACTTTACACACCACATAATATCATTGTCTCTCATAGAAACGTTCACATACCATGGACATTCACGATCACCGTTACCTCTACAACGAACAAACAATCGATACTTGTCATTCTTAACAAAATAGAATTCCGTACCTGCTTTAACGCAAAAATCCTCAAGTGTAGTCTTTGCTTGAATCTTACTAGCAAAACACAAACCTTTCCTAATAAAGCAATATCCAAGTTAATTAAAAATACATAATTTTCAAATCATGTTTACTAGTAATACATTAAAACTTACACTAATTGTCTCGACGTTAGCTCTCGTGTAGGATCAAAAATCTGGGAACTTTTACTCTTAAATGAATTCGAATGAG
>RWGZ01000966.1:325507-345239 GCA_009725065.1 Utricularia reniformis
GAAATATGGATCATTTTCGATTAATAGATCGAAATGAAATAGTGAATGCCACCGAAATCCGACCCCGAAAATATCACACTATCATATTACCGTGTGATTGTATACATAAAATGGAGCCTCCCATGAAATTTTGGTAGTTCCAAAAAACCGTATTTTGTGGACTTGCATCCCTTTGGCATCCCTTTAGCATCCCGTGAAATCCAACGTCAAGTGCCAAATTTTTTTTTTTTTTTTTTGGAACTCTTGCATCCTTTTGGCATGTCTTCGGCACATATTCCTGCAATATGATAATCTTTCAATGCACTCATAAATAGATCCCCCCGGATGAAATCCAGCTCCGGAGGTTGGTTAGATTCCCACTACTGAGGACTCTTCTTGTGGCACTGATTGAGTCCTCGGTAAAATATCATTCTTTTCGTCTTCTACTACATAAGGGTTGCAATCCGATACACTTTCTTCATCTATATCACTCTAATGTTAGGAATCACGTATCCTCACAATACATAACAAGCTCCAAGCTCAGCACAAGAGCTCTCAATGGGATTAAGTCTCGGGTCCCCACGGACGGCGCCAAACTGATCTCGTCTAAAAATATTTTAGAGCGTTCGTTTATGATCAGTCAATTTATTATATAATTTTGAGTTCAATTATTGTCGGGACGCGAGCGATATACGAGGTTGGGCCCACAATGTGTGAGCTTACGTCCTCGGGAGAGCGAAGCTCTACCTTGGATTTTACTATAATAATCGAGAGATACAATTACAATGAATAAATATTGGTAATATGAGCGAAAACGGTACGAAAAGCCATCAAATATACTCTGCCACGATGAAACTGCCGAAAACTCGCGAATGAGGGGGCTGGTCGGAAACTGCGAAGCGAAAACTCGCGAATGGCGATGCCAAGCTAAAACTCGTGAATAGTGATGCCACGCGAAAACCCTCGAATAGTGATGCCACGCGAAAAACCGCGAATGAAGCAGAGTCTCGCGAATAGTGGCTGAAATGGTCCTGGTCGCGAGATTTAGTACGAATACTCGCGAATAGTATTGTGCTTGGGTGGAAACTTGCGAATGTGTTGCTGGTCGCGAGATTTCAAACGAAATCTCGCGAATCCCCTGGCCGAGCAAAGAGTCGCGAGTTTTGGAACAAAAACTCGCGACTTTTCGAACAAAAAGTCGCGGATAACAGAATCTCGTGAATACCAAGATTAATTCTAGCGAGAGACATGCATTGGGACGAAAAGTCGCGGATAACAGAATCTCGCGAATACCGAGATTAATTCTATCGACAAATATGCATTGGGAAGCATGCCTACAGTCTGAACCCTTTTTTGGGGCATGGGGTCTTGTATTTATAAAAAAACTCGGTCCAATAAGTCAACTTAAGGTTCAAAAGTCAAATCTTAGTCAAATTAGCCAAACTTACTTAGAAAATATCCAATTAATCTGGAATAAGTGTCATAGCGCCCCCGGAACTTCGAGAATGCACTCTGATCGAACATTAGTAGCACGTAATGTCGAGAAAATATATGAGAATATTCTTTACCAATTCATTGTCTCCAAATTCTTAGGAGATAGCAAAAAATATCGCCTTAGGTCGCCAACGAACTTTCCAAGTGTCAAATTACGAAAATACCTCTGGCATCATTTCCGACCGAAATCATCCAAAACACCTCAAAACACCATCAGAATCCTCATACGTACGCCCGGGATGCCCAAATTACAAGATTTCCCCCGAAATCACATCGCTCAATAAATATAATTGAAAATCAAAAATACACTTTAACCACGTCAAACGAGCCCCGTGGGTATCATAATTACATAAATAACCCCGGGTAATATCATAGTCTTATCGTGATTTTAGAAAATATTAATTTACACTTACTTCTATTAATTATAATAAGATTATATTTATTATATATATATATATATATATATTATTATTTTTACATAAATCACTATTATAATACTACAATTTTCTTAAATATATTTAAAAATTCACAATTATCATATTTCATTATATCTCACCACACCCCGCTACTTCTCATTACACCTCACCACAATATTACAAAACATGTATTTATTGTTTGTATTTGAACTTTTAACATAATCTCGTTAAATTTTGAAAAATTTTAAAATAATACATAAATTTTTAAAACTAATCGCTAAAAAATGACGAAAATCACTACTATTTACTCGATAATCATTATTGAGCGGTTTTAAAGCTTCGAAGATATTTCATGCAATTTTTTAAATTTGATAATATCATCTTTACATTATTTTAAACATTGATTATACCGTCGTAATTTTCTCAAATTTTTTATACCTGTGGCAGATGGGTACATCAAATTGGGTATTTTGAAATTTTACTGCATTTGCCAAACTACCCATGTATCTTAAATTCCTACAAAAAGTAAAAAAAAACTGTAAAAGTAATTAGTTTCTAATTGTTTTTTTCCTACGAGTCTATTCCTACACTTTCTTCTCCTGTTTCTATTTTCTCCGCGCAGGAGACTCATTGTCTGTGGGATGCAGGATGCACATTGTAGATGTGGTAGTGGTCGTAGAGCTCCAGAGGCTCAACCTCCTCACCGAAAAATTCACTGCCATCCGGAGGTTGAGGTTGGGGGCGGCGACATTGCGTGAATTTGTGGAACCATACAAAAACGCACTAGAGGAACTGAAAAGAGAAGTTAAGGAGAATCAGCTGGAGGTGGTGAGGGAGAAGTTAAAAATAACGGCATCTTTTGACCGATTCAGCGGCAAATCAAAGGAAAGCAGAATATTCGGCGCCGGGTCAGTTGCACCACACAAGAAGAACATGAGAAACAAATGGATCTTGAAATTCACCGAAGACGACGTATTTAGTCAGGGAACGAAGCTTGAGAATGGCATTTCCTTACACCTGTCTCTGGTTTTTATACACGACAGCGTCCGTAGATGAGGGTCAATTTTTTTTTACTTTTTGCAGGAATTTCCGACAGATGAGTAAGTTTGGCAAATACAGTAAAAAACAGTGGTACCCGATCAAATTCTGGCAATACGAGTACTTTATCCAATACTACTGTATATGGGTAAATCAATATCATATTACTATATTTTTATAAAATATATTTAAAAATTCACAATTATCATACCTCATAACATTCCACCACTTCTTATTATATCTCACCACAAAATTACCAAACATGTATTTATTGTTTGCATTTGAACTTTTAACATAATCTCGTTAAATTTTGAAAAATTTTAAAACAATATATAAATTTTCAAAGCTATTCACTAAAAAATGACGAAAATCGCTATTATTTACTCGATGATTATTGTTGAATGGTTTTAAAACTTCGAAGATATTTCATACAATTTTTAAAATTCAAGAATATCTCATTTATACTATTTTAAACATTGAGCCAACGGTACTAATTTTCTCAAATTTTTTATACCGGTTGGAGGGTACGTCAAATTCAGGTAATAGCATTATTTTATCCAATACTAATCCATAGTGGATTTCGGGTTCGGGTTCGTGTTTTTTGTGTTGAGCGTTCCATCCTAAAAAGTATTAAAATATTATTATTTAAATTTTTTAAAATATCTCGCCTCGTCTAGGCCAAGGGTGCTGCTGGTACGGGCCTTAAAACATATTGAAAACAACAAAAATATCTACATCAGAGAAATGGCTCCGGCAACTCCAAGGCTTGTAGTCTCTGTAGACGTGAAGAAAAAGGCATGGCAGCAAAACCCACCGCTTCATAATCGATGGCACCCGGAGATACCTCCGGTGGCGGAGGTAAAAACCGGCGAGGTTTTCAGGTTAGAAATGGTTGACTTCACAGGAGGAACAATTTCCGATGATGAAAATTCTGCCTTAGACGTCAAAAACATTGATTTATCACAAGTAAGTCAAACTTAGCCGAATTTGATCCATATTATTTTGGTAATTTACATCCTTCAAATTTTATAGTTGTTAATTTTTAGTAAAATCAATCCCTAGAATTTTAGTAAAATTTTCAATTTTGCTACTTTAAGATCTAATTTGCATTCTGTCGGAAATTTGTCAAAACTTTAAAAATTGTAACTAAATATATCATTACAAAAATCAAATTTTACAAAAACTATGAAAGTTTAAGAACTTTCATAGCATAATCAAACTTTGTTATGATTCTCAAAGTATCAATATGGCCAAAATTGTCGTATATTTTGTAAGTTTTAGTAAAATTCATCTTTATAGTTAATCTGTGTAATATAATTAGTTTCCAAAATTTTCAATTTTGTTACTTTTGGGATCTAATTTGCATTATGTTGCAAATTTGGATGATCAAATTTGTTAAAACCTTAAAATTTCATCATCATTTTGGTAAAGACAATCATTCTTACCTTAAGGTTCATTATCTGAGTGGTCCAATAAGAGTGGTGGATTTGGATGGAGTTGCTGCAAATCCTGGAGATCTTCTTGTTGTTGAGATACTGAATTTGGGTCCTCTTCCAGGAGACGAATGGGGTTTTACTGCGATTTTCGACAGAGAAAACGGAGGTGGATTCTTAACTGATCACTTCCCAAATGCAGCTAAAGCTATATGGTATTTTGAAGGAATATATGCACACTCTCCACATATACCTGGTGAAGAAATAATTAGTTAGTTTCAGTTTAAACAAATAAACAGTAGTAATTGTGCATAGTTATGAACAGGGGTGAGATTTCCTGGCTTAACACATCCTGGGATCATTGGAACTGCACCTTCATTTGAGCTTTTGAAGATTTGGAATGATAGAGAAAGGAGTCTTGTTGAGTCTGGTCTTCAATCTTTGAAGCTTTGTGAGGTTTTGCATACTCGGCCGCTTGCGAATCTTCCGTCGACGAAAGGGTGTTTCCTAGGCAAGGTAATAAGTGTAAGAGTTTATCTGAAATTATGGAATATGATCGAAATTATGACAAGTGTGTGCACAGATATAGCATGCAAATGAAATGTGAGATAGTTATATCTTCAACAGATTGAAATGAATTTTGATTGAACGAGCTTGAATATCATATTGGAATTATAGAGTTTAGTTGAAATTATGATAGGAGGTGTAGGGGTGTGATATCAGTCTGAGCAAGGAGAACAACAAGAGTTAAGATCCCCATCTGACCAGCTTCTTAGGAGGACGTATAAATACAATGTATAAGGAGAGAAGACCAAATTATAAAATATTTGAATTGTTTATGTTTTTACGTCATGGTCTCCTACTCTTATACGCTATATCTGTGCACAATGCCATCATCATTTCGGTCAAACTCTATAATTTCAAGATGTCATAAGAGTGAGTTAAATTCATAATTCACAAGTCCAAGATGATTTGTCTAAGAAAACATCAAATGATCATGTTCATTCAAACTATCCGATCGTAATTTCAATCAAACTCTATAATTTCAAGATGTCATAAGAGAGTTCAATTCATAATTCACAAGTCCAAGATGATTTGTCTAAGAAAACATCAAATGATCATGTTCATTCAAACTATCCGATCGTAATTTCAATCAAACTCTATAATTTCAAGATGTCATAAGAGAGTTCAATTCATAATTCACAAGTCCAAGATGATTTGTCTAAGAAAACATCAAATGATCATGTTCATTCAAACTATCCGATCGTAATTTCAATCAAACTCTATAATTTCAAGATGTCATAAGAGAGTTCAATTCATAATTCACAAGTCCAAGATGATTTGTCTAAGAAAACATCAAATGATCATGTTCATTCAAACTATCCGATCGTAATTTCAATCAAACTCTATAATTTCAAGATGTCATAAGAGAGTTCAATTCATAATTCACAAGTCCAAGATGATTTGTCTAAGAAAACATCAAATGATCATGTTCATTCAAACTATCCAATCGGAATTTCGATCCAACTCTATTATTTCAAGAATAACATAAAAATGTTAGCCTTATATTCGTTTGTTTACACTAGGATTTACCACATTAACAATATTACACTAAGATTCATGTAGTTTCACATGTTCAAAGTGTATTGATTTTGTTTACGACTACAACTTCAATTGAATTTGTTCTTGATGAATAAAGATCAAAGAAGGAACATCAGAATGGGAAAAAATAGCAAGAGAGGCTGCAAGAACAATACCTGGAAGAGAAAATGGAGGAAACTGTGATATCAAGAATCTTAGCAGAGGTTCAAAAGTATATCTCCCTGTATTTGTAGAAGGAGCAAATCTAAGCACTGGAGACATGCATTTTTCGCAAGGAGACGGAGAAGTAGCATTCTGCGGTGCAATCGAAATGAGTGGCTTTCTCGAACTGAAGTAAGTTTAACCATTCAAAATAACACTACATTGAAGCAATAACACCTTAACTTTCCCTGTTTCATAAGGTGTGATATAATAAGAGATGGAATGAAGAAGTACCTTACTCCAATGGGTCCAACTCGACTACATGTTAATCCGATATTCGAGATCGGTCCTGTCGAGCCGAGATTCACAGAGTGGCTTGTATTTGAAGGTATAAGCGTTGATGAAGGTGGCCTGCAACATTATCTTGATGCTACTGTTGCTTATAAACGTGCTGTTCTAAATGCAATAGATTACATTTCAAGATTTGGGTACTCTAAAGAGCAGGTTAAAGTCTAGTTCTTTGTACTTCTTACCAGTCATTTTGGTAATAACATTATCTGATGTCTGAACAGGTTTATCTTCTTCTCTCTTGTTGCCCTTGTGAAGGAAGAATTTCTGGGATTGTGGATACTCCTAACGCTGTAGCAACATTGGCTGTTCCTCTTGCTATATTCGATCAGGTTCTGTAAAATTGAAAATAGCAAGATCTTAAAGTGTAATGAGAAGAAAAAAACGAATAAAATGATGTTCTGTGTGCAGGATATTCGTCCGAAACCAGGAAATGTGGCGATGGGAGCTAGGGTTGTTAAGAATCCAGTCCTTCCACAGTGCAGTTACGATGGCAATTTGCCTACAACCAAAAACCCTTCTGCAACAGAAACAGAGTAAGAATGATGCAAAATTGAATACTTCAGTGTACTTGCACCACTTCATTCATGGGTGATTGTGTAGAACCCTAAATATTTGAATTGAGTCCTCTGAGGCATTTTTACAAACAGTTGAACTGCCATCGCCAAATCGGATCCTCATCGGCGACTACGATTCATGGGTCATTGTGTAGAACCCTAAATGTTTGAATTGAGTCCTCTCATCTCTGTGAGGCATTTTTACGAACACTTGAACTTCCATCGCCAAATCGGATCCTCATCGGCGACTACGATTCATGGGTCATTGTGTAGAACCTAAATGTTTGAATTGAGTCCTCTCATCTCTGAGGCATTTTTACGAACACTTGAACTTCCATCGCCAAATCGGATCCTCATCAGTGAGTCAGATTCTTGGGTCATTGCGTAGAACCCTGACTGTTTGAATTGAGTCCTCTCATCTCGGTGAGGCATTTTTACAAACAGTTGAACTGCCATCGTCAAATCGGATCCTCATCTGCGACTCTCTTGATTCATGGGAGATTGTTTAGATTCTTAATCGTAGGCATTTTAACTGTTTGAATTGAGTTCTGTGAGGCATTTTAACAAACAGTTGAACTGCCATCGCCAAATCGGATCCTGATCGGCGACTCCAGTTCACTCCATTCCCTTGCTGGTTCAAATCAAAATAACACCAATCGGAGTAATCTCCAACCCGACAAACATTTTCTTCAACGTGCAACGATTTACAGAAGAAAAGTAGAGAAAAGATTCATGGATATTGAATCTGGAGCTCTGTATACTGGTCGCGATTGCTTTTTAAACAGAAAAGATTTATATATATATATATAATTCTTTGCTGCTTACATTTTCACTCATCTTGTCAATTGTAGTTTTTTCTCCATTTGGTTCGCAATTTGCCCTGCTACTTTCATCACCATCTCCTTCCTTTCTTCTGCACTAGTAGACGCCGGACTATCGGAGGTATCCGATCCACTGTTCTCTCTGGTTCGCTCTTTATTCGACCAAAATCGAGAAAACACCTTCACCTTCTTCCTCGAAGCTTTATCACCACTAGCCGATCTCGAATCACTCACTCTTTTATCATTTTGTTCATCGGAAGGTTGATCGGGGCACCAATCCTCATCGGAGTTAGTAGTTGCAGATCTTGAGCTCCCATAAGAACCTCGTTGAAGCAAGCCTGGTAAACTAGGAGCTTGACCATTGTTAGAATTCCCTTGCTGAAAGAAGAGAACTTGAACCACAACACGCAGTGGAAGTCTGTCGTTTTGAACAGCATGTGCACACGCGGCTGAGGAGAGCTTCCGGCAATCCATTAACTGGCAAATTCTCCGTTTCTCGATCTTCGACAAGCTGGGGTGCTCCTGTAAACATCAAAGCTTAGCAGAAACCAAACTGATGGATAATGCAACGAAGAGTTGATCAAATGTACCTTGAAATACATGTCAATAGCTCTGTAAATCGCATCATGGCTTGATCTCCGGTGACTGGAAACCATTTCAGCTAAATCGACGAACTGGGAAGACAACAATGCGGGATCCCGAGCAGCTTCAGCTAGATAATCATCAACTAATTTCGCAACCTTGGATTTCGAAGCATCATCTAACTTGGGATCATCTTGTGATTCCATGAACTGTTGAATCAATTCACTTAACACATCTATATTGTACAATGCCATTTCGCCATTCGGAGAACTAATCAGAAGATCGGAAACCGTAGCTTCATCGAGCTGTCGAGCAATTCTCGACATCATCTCGTTTCTTCTAGTCTTGTCACAATCTAAAACAATGGAAGAATGCAGTAAGCTAAGAAGAAAACCACACGATACAGAGCCCTTCTCTTTAGGCAGCAAGCAAGTTAAAGTGTCAACTAAATATCGTAATTTTTCGACATCTCCGTATTGTATCGTTCCATTGCTCAATCCGGGAAGCTTTCTCGAAGCGTAAGCCTTCAAAGATTCACCGATTACATCAGGAGATAGAATCCCGTTACCTCGTATCGTTATGATCACTTCCTTGTAGAGATTTATAGGAAGCTCACAGAGATCTTCTATCCACCAATCTTTGGGAACAAGATGCTGTTTCATAACTCCATTCCATTGAGAATCATGCTCCGTCTCGGAGCGGTTATAACTGTAAGACCAGTCGACTTTCGAAGGGTCAGTTGATGCTTTAAACGCAACTGAATCAACACAGTTCTGAATGATCTTCAACTCAACTGACCAAGGAATAAACGATCTCGTCGAATGGAGAACGATTATCGAATCTTTCCAGCTCCGGAAGATGCTCGAAGTAAGAAAAATATCGATCTTGTAGATCAAATTTCCCTTCTCCACAGACTCGTACATTCCCAAAAACTCCGCAGCACAACGCGCTGCTACGACATTGTATGCGTTCAACGTCACCATCATTCCGTAGCAAAACTTGGCACATATTTCAAATCCCACAGCTCCACCGGGTATACTGCTAATGTTTATCTCATCGCTCGATTCCGCAACAAGCTTATGAAGCAGAGAACACTTGGAGAGAAGAGGAAACTGCATATGAAAGTAAAAGCTCTAATCAAAAGAAAAAAATTGAGAAAATGGTTTGGTAACCGGGTTCAGTGATTTTGGCAAATTTGCACCCCAAACCTTAATTAGACATCTGTAATCCTCGTACTTTAATGTTTTGACAAATATAATCACTAAAATTTCCAAATTTGGTTCCATATGTAAAATTAGTCCCAAAGAATTGAGGATTAATTTTGCCCCACATTAAATTTTGAAGATTAAATTTGCCAAACTTTACGACATATGGAGACTAGTTTTGCCAAAAACGCTAAGTTTGTAACTTGTTTGACGTCCCATTAAAAATATAATCACTAAAATTTCCAAATTTGGTTCACATATGTAAAAGCTAGAATCCAAAATTTGAGAACTAATTTTACCACACATAGGACTAAATTTGCCAAATTTCACGACATATGGGACTAGTTTTGCAAAAACTATAAGCTTGGAAACTAATTTTACCAAAATTAAGAAACTTTGAGAATCAAATTTGATAAATCATATAAACTTTGAGGACTTTAAATGCCACCATCCCGAAACAAATTAGAGCTTCAAGGATTAAAAAGCAAACCTTATGAACATAGAACTTGACTTCTCCAACAATAGCAGTAATATCATAAGCCATCTCCGTCGCAACGTATCTCCAAGAACACAATAAAAATTTCAAACAATCTTAATCTTCTTCAAGAAATAACAACAATAATAAAACATTCAATTAACCTTATGTTTTCTCCATCAGACTGGAACTGATCAGGCTTTGATCCAAGCTTCATAAACTTCATTTTTAAAGATTCGACGTTCCGGGAGAAGCGTAAAATGCCCCTTAAGATACAACTTAAACTTGCTTGAAGAATTTGCTTAAAAGAAATGGTAAAAGGCTCATACACAACTCTTAGTTGAGAGATCAGCTGCAACAGTCGCTATTTAGTTGAGAGACCTGTCAAAGGGAACATAATAAAGGTATGAGAAGAGGACCACTAAAATCACTGTAATTGACTGAGAATTTATAACAAAATTTGCAATAAAATCTTCTTCTTCTTCTTCAGGATTCATTCACTAAAAAATATGTAAACTTATGAATAACAAAAATTCAATAAACAAACAAATGTTTCCTTTACACATCAACAGAAGGTAAGTTCAACTGTTTTGCTGAATAAATGAGAATTAGATCACAAAAGATTTGATCTAGAAATATAAGCTACCTTTTGAGCTAAAACTACAAGCTCATAAAGAGGTTTTCTTCTCTATAATAAAGAAATGAAGAAAGGGGAAGTTAAAATACGAGTAAAATGAAGTGAAAAAAGCGTATAATGTGGGATGATGAAGTTCCCCACTACGAATAAGAAAAGAAACAAAACCCCACCACAATTCTTACGGCAACAAAAAAACAGGAAAAAATCAAAGGAATACAGACAAGTTGTCAAAAAATTGCTAGCCACAATCACAACACAATGTTCTCAAAAAAGGCTAAGTTTCAGTATTTATCACTATCATATATCTCTTCAGAATGAGCATCACCACCCCACCAACAATACCTCTGGCTCCACACTCCATATTCTAATGTTTTTCGTACAATGAATCAATAACCCCATTTCCCATGTAAAATCTCATATAATAAAGATATCACAAAAGTGGGATCCATATAAAAATGTGTCTACTTTTTTCTTCATCGTGGAATAAAGGGCCCTTTATTCAATAAAATACATGCATCCCCCACAGCATTTGGCACGCCAAGCTGACACTATTGCTCCTTTTATCATAAACAAAGAACTTTACTTTATATTTGCTTTACCACTTTTTATGCTTGGAATTTTCTCCCGAGCATAATTCCTTTCATGGTAGAGCCATCTCTTTCTCTCGTACTTCAATGAAAGTAACAACTTTTCTCAATCAAAAGAAAAATAAAATATCATCAGTATACTCGATTAAAGAGAGTATAATTATACTAAAGGTCGATGGGATTTGATTCCTTTATGGATTTGATCACATGGAGTCACTCAGTCACTCATCACCCAACGTTAATATTATGACATAAAGCACAACAATCAATAAAGATCCAATTTTTCATTTTCTTTAAAATTAACCAAATAAAAGAACTCCTGAGAAAGCATAAAGATATGCCTGCAAACTTCACCGCATTGATAAAAAGATTGAGAATAGAGACTGGTAATATTGCTTGTCTTGAAGCGAAAGAAAAACCCTGTGGATTTTTGGTGTTGGACCTGGTGGAAAACCATTAGGAAGCTCTTTTTTCGCTCTTATCCTCCTATCTTTCGCTCGTGATACATCACAATCCGCACGTTAATGCTCCCAACTCCTCCTGCCCCTCGATTATCTCAAAATAAATACTAAATTGTCGCCCATTTAATGTACTGTTCACCGTTTAGGGGTCTAAAATTCAACATGAAATGAGAAATCAGAACCTTGACTGTTTCTCGGAATCACATACTGCTTCTCTAACAACAATCCGCGATATTTGGATTAATCCCTAAACAACGTGTAGCGTGATGATGAACAACTCAAAGACCATTTCCCTTGAAAAATCGGGCTGATTTCCAAGCCCAAATTAAGCCTTCTTACACAAAATTAATCTGAAATTTACGTGGCTTTTCATGGCGCTCCTAATCATTATTTGAGCAAAACTAATAACTAAATACTTTATATAATTATTAAATTAAACTAAAAACTAATAGTAGGAAAATCAGCAAAAAATAATCAAATGAACATATCCATAAATCGTGTACCATCCGTACCATTATGTCACATGTGTGGGTAGTTAATACCATGTAATTATTGATTTAGATAGATTCGATTATCTAAGTGGGATATTTTATTTATTTATTAACAAATGATAGTTACCGGTAAATACGAGCATGTCAAACTATTGAACGGGTTGATCAAAATGATTTTTTTTAAAAAAATTAACATGTCGATAAATTGGCATATCAAGTAAATGTAGAACTTTGATCCAACCTACAAAAGGTTTTGGACAAAATAGTGAAATAACACCTCTTTACGTTCATCATTTGCAAAATAACAAGTTTTCATAAAATATTTGCAAAATAGTCTATGTTCGAATTTTATTTACTAATCTATTTTAGGAGAGCGAAAATCTATTATATATATATTTTTTGTAAAATAAATTAAGAAATATATTATTTATCATTTCTCATTAAAAATAAATATATAAATCATATTATCAAAATATTTTATATATATTTTAATTTAAAATCAATTAAATACATAAACATATAATATATTAACATCTAATTTTATAAGTGTAAATATTTAATAAACTAATAAATTTATATGTAAAATAAAGTAAATTCGGTTAATAAAAATTGTATTTCAAAAAATCAAATTAGATATAGTATATAGAATACAAATAATTGATTTTAAACCATATAAATCAAAATAGATTAACGTGATAATTTTACTTATTATTGAACATATATGCATAAATAGCAAAAAATAAATTAATAGTTCTAAATTATTATGTTGAAGTGAATAAAAATATGTATAAAAATATATTTGATACCCATTATATTAGACTGGGTATCAAATATATTATTTATCATTTTTGAATAAAAATAAATATCTAAATCAAATTAGTAAAATATTTTTATATATTTTAATCTAAAATAAATTAACATATAATATATTAAAATATAATATTATAATAGAAAATGTTTAAGTATTTAATAAACTAATGATGTCCATGTAAAACCAATTAAATTAAGTTACTAAATTGAAATTTCAAAAAATCGAATTAGATATAATAATATATATAATTCATTGACTTCAGATGGTTCGTAATTATAATCAATGTTTTCATACAATTCAGGAATTTCATATCCATCCTTATCGGTATTGCCGATATAACACCTGGTAAAAAAAATTAAAAATTATTTTTTTTTTCCGAATCGACCGGAAAAACCTGGGTTCCGCCCCGGATAGCCGGTACCGGGAAATACCTATAGAGGTGGGAAAAAATAGTCCAGCCCGTAAGACCAAACCAACCCAACCTTTAAAAGCCCGTTTTAGAGCCAACCCGATAATTTATAAGTTGGTCATTTAACCTATATTAATTTAATTGGTCTTGGACTAGACATTATATTTATGAGACCGAAGCCCGATTATTTTTTTGAATTTGTCGTTGGTCTTTAATAGGTGGGCTTGAGACCCGACCGAAAGACTTAATAAATATGAAATAAAAAATTAAATTTACACATTGATGTGAACTTTAGGACCGGGTACCATGTGATGGGCAAGACCCAATAATTATTAGGCTAATTCAAATGGTGGAAACGAATTCCTGCAGTCCATTTGCACACTTAAGGAAAAGCGGCCCGATGTTTAACGAGAGGACCGAAGATAACCTTAGGCGAAATAAAACGTTTTCTGATAACTGGCTCATTGCTTCGGTCCGAACGGTTATAGGCTCACGTTTTCCACGCTTCGGGCCTCCATACGTTTACCACGCTTCGGGCCCGATCACGCAGACCACGCCTCGGTCCCAACCTCGTTTTACATCCCGCGATAACAACCTCTAACAAACTTGTCAGAGGCGGTTACAGAGCGTGATTTACACACGCTGTAAACTCTATAAATATAGGGCGCGACGACGGAAATAGCAGGACCTTTTGGACGCGTTAGAACAGGCCGTTACCCTGCCGGAGTTCTTACTGCTTTCTTTTCCTTGTCATTTTCATTAAGCCTCTGTTGTATTCATTACGGACTATTTGATTAGTGAACAGGCTAAGAGTATAATCTACTTTTAGTCAAGTGGTTTTCACCCAAATTCCTGGGGTTTCCACTATACATCGCTGTGCCATCGCTTATTTCCAGTTTTTAATTGTCTTCCACAACAAAAACAAATCAGAACCGAGTTCGTTTGTTAAACGAACCGGACGACTGTTGGTACCCCCTAAAAAAGGACCATAACAGTTTGGCGCCGTCCGTGGGGACGATTCTCTAATCCCATTTGAGTTTTCTACCAGGGATAGGATAATCAAAGGCATAGCGACTGGAACTTCGACAAATGATAGTGACGTGCTTCCCGATAGTCTCCCAGCACCAACATTCACTTTACAAGATCTGGAAGCTGTCGTCAGGAAGGTGGTACTGGTAATTACATCGGAGAAAAGTGGAATAGAACCACCGGCTGTTTCAAGCCCTGTTCCCAAAAGCAGAGGATACGAGAGTGATCCTGACGAGCGCAATACTGATGATAAAGAAATCATCAGGCATAGCGTAACAATGAGGAGGCCTAGATATCGGTCTACTCCCCATCCCCCAGCCAGAGCTCTAACTCCCGCTCCTAGAAATTATCAGGAGCAGATGCAGCGACGAATTGATGAGCTCACCAGGGAGTTGGAGAGCATGCGTGCGCTGAGGAATTTCGAGCCTAACCTGGGACACAATCCTGGTTTATTTAAGAGAGCCATGGAGGCCCCAATCAGGAGAAATAAGGATGATAACTGGTGGCATAATTTGCATGCGGTCCAGGCATCATCTCATCAATCTGAAGGCGTATCAGCCGCCTTGGGAAATTTGATGCTCCCCTTTTCTGAAGAGATCAGGGCGGCAGTCCCAGATCGGCATTATCGCAACATCGAGGGGTTGCCGACATTTCGTGGTGATGGTGATCCAATCAATCACGTTGCCGATTTTGAATTGCGAATGGGAACGGTTCGGGCCTCGGATTCACTAAAGTGCCGCATCTTCGCGGCAGGATTACAAGGCGACGCCCGAACGTGGTTCAAGAATATGCCGGCCCGATCCAAACAGTCGTATGGCGGGTTTATTTTGGCCTTCTCTGAGCAATTTGCTTCAAATGTAGGACCGCCCTGAAGTAGGCAGGAACTATATCAGCTGAAATATATACCGGCAAAGATGAGTCTTCGGTCCTTCATGGAGAAATTCAACAGGACCGCCCGGGGTATCAAGCTCGAGCTCCGGGATAAAATCGATATTCTACAGCAGGTCCTAGGACCGTGCGGCATTTCGGCCAGCTTGGTAAAGAGCCCACCATCCACATTGGGAAAGCTTCTTCAGAAAATCAACAAGTATATTAAGGTGGATGAAGCGCTGGGACTTGGTTATCGGAAACCTAGCGGGAATTCTGAGCCTGCAGGTGATCATAGGGTTTCCTACCCTAAGAAGCAGTCGCGAGAAGTAGCGGTTGTAACCGAAAAAGACGTCCCCCCGAAGCAGGAGGACAATTGGGTGTATTGCGAGCTCCATCATAATCGCGATCACCCGACCCTGAAGTGCCCGCTGTTGAAAGAGACAGTAGAGGCAATGAGTAAAGAAAAGCCCGACCGGAATGGTCAGAAGGGCAAGCGAGCAGAATCCCCCGAAGGGGCCACCAAGGTGACGATCGTCACAGGCCGCGGGGAAGAGATAATCGGGGAAAACCCTGAAACTACAACGATCGGACGGAGGACCGAAGGTCTCCTCCGCCAGAACAAGAAAGAGGCCAACACGGTCGCGAGAACCGTGGTCAGGGCCGAAGAAGAAGATGGCGGGGCCGCGGCGGTAGAGCCCCGCAGAACGAGGGTGGGAGACAGAGGCAGGCCGCTCCTCCACCTGCGGTAACTGGTGCCCAACCTCCTCAAAATTAGGTGACACCGAGAGAAGTGTCCGGAGATATTTATGTTATCTCCGGTGGTTTAAGAGTAAATGAATCGGTCCGGGACCGAAAGAGAACTGCGCGCGGAGAATCTGCTGAGAGCTCCGAGTCTATGGCGCTGGTGAAATATGATCCCATGGAACGGTTCTCCTTCTTCAGAGAGGACATTACTTTCACTCTGGCTGATCGGGATGGGATCATGGATCCATGTGACGATCCCCTTACCATCACTGGGATCATCGGAAATCGTTGTGTCCACAGAATTTTAGTGGATACTGGGGCTTCGTGCAATCTAATGAAGCGTGAAGTTGCCGAAATGTTGTGAGCTGTTGCTCACGATCTCCCGATCGCAAACATAACTCTTTGGTCGTTCGACCAAAGGAGCGTTATTCCTTGCGGTAAGATGTTATTCCCGGTTACCCTTGGAGAGCCTTCCAAGGACCGGTCGGAAGACCTGGAATTTATTATCGTTGAAGTCGACTTGGCTTACAACGCCATCATCGGACGAACCGGCCTCAGTAAGTTCGAGGCGGTTCCTTCTACTTATCATATGATGCTCAAATTCCCCTCCATTCATGGAGTTATTTCTGTTAAGGGGGATCAGAAAGTAGCTAGGCAATGCTACATGAGCTCGTGCCGAACTTTGGCACCGGTTAAAAGGGCCCGGGTGGATCTGCCGCACCCGAGGCAAGCAATGGAACCCGTAGGGTTCAAGTTGATCAACCTAGTTGAGGATGACTCAACCAAGACAACTCGCATCGGGGCACATCTAGCCCCTGACTTTGAAAAAGAACTGATCCACCTGCTGAGAAGCCACGTGGATATATTCGCATGGACCCCAGACGATGTTCCTGGGATTGACCGATCCGATAATGAACATCGGATCAACACTGAGCTAGGAACGAAGCCTGTTAGGCAGAAAAGGAGACGCTATTCTCCCGAGAAGATCGAGATTATCCGGTCTGAAGTGAATAAGCTGCTACGGTCAGGATTCATTAGAGAAATCCACTATACTGAATAGGTTGCAAACCCAGTGGTGGTTTCCAAACAGGACGGGAAATGGCGAATGTGCATCGATTTTGCCGATGTTAACAAAAGCTGTGAGTCAGACCCTTTCCCATTGCGCACATCGACCGACTGGTAGATGTTGTTTCTGGTAGCACCATGATGAATACAATGGATGCTTATTCTGGGTATCATCAGATCTTCTTAGCTGAGGAAGATCAGAAGAAATCATCATTCATGACCGAAGATGGGGATTTTTGTTATGGGGTTATGCCGTTCGGTCTCAAAAATGCCGGAGCAACATACCAAAGGTTGGTCAACAAAATCTTTAGAGAGTTGATTGGCCATATGATGAAAGTGTATGTTGACAATATGATTGTAAAATCTATGAATGAAGAAGACCACCTTTCTTATTTGTCTCGTTGTTTCGAGGTATGCCGAAAATATAAGCTCAAACTAAATCCAAACAAATGCTGCTTCGGGATCCGAAGTGGAAAATTCTTAGGATATTATGTTTCAGAGAAAGACATAAATGTTAACCCTGAAAAGGTGCAAGCTATCATTGATATTCAACCTCCGAGAAACAAAAGAGAGTTTCAAAGGCTTACTAGCCGGCTAGCTGCACTGAGCAGATTTATTTCGAAATCCACAGACCGGGCCTTACCTTTTTTCAGAGTGCTAAGAAAAGCAAGCCATCTAGATTGGACCGAAGAATGCGATCAGGCCTCCTCCGAGCTGAAGACTTATTTAAGCACTCCCACGGTGATGGTAAGTCCGACTTGTGATGAACCTTTGGGGTTATATCTTGCGGTATCAGAAGTTGCCGTCAGCGCAGCTCTGGTAACCATACGAGACGACATTCATAAAAATGTTTATTATGTCAGCCATTCTCTGGTATCTGCTGAAACCAGGTACTCCACCTTGGAGAAATTCATGTTAACTTTGAAAAATCTGTATCCAAGTTGAAACATTATTTTGAAGGCTGAACGATCTATGTTTACACGGATCAACCTCTGAAAGTGCTCCTTAAGCAGAAGGATTTGAATGAGAGATTGGCAAAATGGGCTATCAAACTCAGTGTTATGTATCTGGAATTCCTGCCCCGAAGGGCGATCAAAGCTCAGGTTCTAGCCGATTTCGTGGTTGAAATGACCCGATCGGCCATTTATCTTAACCAAGAAGATGATCGATGGACGATCCATGTAGATGGGTCAACCTTCGGGGGAAGAGGAGCGGGCATTAGCCTGACAACGGTGTAAGGTGACCTTATTCATTCCGCAGTCAAATTTTCCTTTGCTGGAACAAATAATGTGAGAATATGAGGCAGTATTATCAGGAATTACCTTGGCTCGAAAAATGGGAGTTAGCAGAGTACGAATGTTCTCAGACTCGAAGTTAGTAGTGGAACAGTTCACAGGGAGGTTTGAAACTTATGATCCGATGATGAGGTTATATTGCGCCAAAGTCCTCGAACTATCCAAAAAGTTCAGCGAGTTCTCTCTTGACCATGTGCCACGGGAGCAAAACAAGGTTGCCGACGCACTCGCCAGATTGGATTCGGGCATACCTGACATAGAGCCGAGCACTATTTCGGTTCATATTCAGGACCGACCTTCGGTCGAGATTCCAGTGACCGAACAGTCTATTGAAGAGATCGGGGATCTATGCCATGAACTCCAGGGCTTGAATATTGATGCTACTGAATCCCCAGGAGAACCCAATTGGATGGACTCATTTATTAAATACCTCTCGAACGGCTATCTCCCTGAAGATAAATCTGAAGCCAGGAAAATAGAGGTCATGGCTAAGAGGTTTACCTTAGTCGATGGACGCTTGTTTAAAAAGAGTTTTGAAGGCCCGCTTCTGCGTTGCTTATCTCCTATTGAGGCTGAAGCCGTCATGATTTATGTTCATGAAGGGATATGCGGCATTCATTCAGGGGCTCGATCTTTATACCACCGCATCATCAGAGCTGGGTACTTTTGGCCAACATTGCTTGCTGATGTCAAGCAATACACTAAACGTTGTGCCATATGCCAATACCATGCTCCACTCCCGCAATTGCCTGGGGCTCCCTTATCGATTACCCCATTGCCTTGTCCGTTTGACAGATGGGGGATCGACATCCTCGGACCTTTTCCTCGGTCAATAGGGCAAAGAAAATTATGTATCGTAGCGGTGGAGTATTACTCGAAATGGATTGAAGCAGAAGCAGTAGCCATCATCTCAGAAAAAGTAGTCAAACATTTCTTATGGAGAAATATTGTGAGCCGCTTTGGGGTTCTCCGAGCGCTCATATCAAATAATGGGACTCAGTTCCGTGGAAAGAGTATATGAGATCTCTGCACCAAGTTGGACATCATCCAGCATTTCTTATCAGTAGCCCACCCCCAAACTAATGGACTTACGGAGGTATCTAACAAGGTCATCTTGAAAGGATTGAAGACCAAGTTAGAAGATTTTGGAGGTAAATGGTCCGAACACATCTATGAGGATCTATGGGCATACCGAACTACACCTCGCTCAACAACCCAGGAATCACCTTTCTCATTGGTGTA
>RWGZ01000966.1:346474-429880 GCA_009725065.1 Utricularia reniformis
TCTTAGAACGGTTTCAATCGATTTGTGATGTCGATCCGAGAAGGATTTTAATTAGTTTGTGATGTCAATTCGAGAAGAGACCAAATTTGCCAAAGTTATGAATTACAAGGACCAAATATATCATTACCAAAGTAAGCACTTCAATTGCACAAATCACAAACTCCTGGGACTAAATTTGCCACACACATACAAATTAGATGACCAATTTTGCCTAATGTAGGAAATTATGATGACCAATTTTGCCAAACATAAAGTATAGAGACTTAATTTGTCATGATTGCAAAAAGTAGAATTACCAAAATTACTATAACTAGAAACTACGAGGACTATATTTGCGTGTCCCCTTTATTATTTTTATTTTTTTTTTCAATTATAAATATTAATTGGAGTACTTAATATAATTTCTTTTAAATATTAGATGGACTATAACTCATTGAATTTTTTTTAGAGTGGGAAGGCATCAATGAATCCATACGATTGGATGCAGTTGTCATCAAATACTTTATAGAAAAATATTTTGGATTGACAATTAATACAAGTTGAACTGAAATAGTTTTGTTTTAAAGTTTAATGAAATAATTTATTTATTTAAATCTACTCATCTTCCCGAAGTAACTTTTTTTTCTCTGTACTTAAACAGTAAAAAAAAACTAACCTTTCAAGGTAACTCACCCTTTGATTTAAGTAAACACTTCATAGTGTTAAGACTTATGTAAGCCGAAGAAGGACAATCAATTTTGGTGATAATCGAGCGGTTAAATAAAAATGCATTTTGTAAAACCGAACATCTTAAAAGGTAAAATTTAAATAGTAGTAAAAATAAATAAAATCGATATTACTTAGCAACGATTACCTTATTTTTATTTATGAAATGTCCAAATTCCAAAGGAACCATCCAAATCCTACGTAGCAATAAATAGGAAAGTTACAATTATGGCAAACAATTTTAAGTATCATATACACTTTAAAGCAATGTTTTCATATCGATATGAAATTTCATACCGCTCCGAACCGTTATTGATGAGAACTCGAGGACCGGGTACCCTGTAATGGGTGAAGCTCGATAGCAGTTGGGCCAAAATTAAATAATCAAAACGAACACTTACAGCCCACTTACACCTTCAGGAAGAGCGGCCCGATGTTCAACACAGAGGACCGAAGATAACCTTAGTAAATAAAAGCGTTATCTGCCAGCTGGCTCCGGGGTTCGGTCCGAACAGTTACAAAACGGTTACAGGCTCACGCGTTCCACGCTTCAGGCCCTATCACGTTTATCATGCTTCGGGCCCAATCACGCAGACCACGCATCGGTCCTAGCCTCGTTTTACATCCTGCGATAACAACCTCTAACAAACATGTCAGATGCGGTTACAGGACGTGGATTACACTCGCCGGCAACTCTATAAATACAGGGCAAGACGAAGGAAAAAGGAGGACCCTTTGGACGCGGAAGAACAGACTGTTACTCTGCCGGATTCTTCTTGCTTTCTTTACCTCGTCATTTTCATTAGCCTGTCTTGTACGAACTTTGATTTATTTTCTTTAGTGAGCAGGCTAAGAGCATAATCAGCTCTTAGTCGAGTGGTTTTCACCCCAGTTCACGGGGTTTCCACTATATATTGCCGTGCATTCTTTGGTTTTTAGCTTTTAATCGTCTTCCACATTTTAAAGAAATCAGAACCGAGTTCGTTTGTTGATCGAACCGGACGACTGTTGGTACCCCCTAAAAAGGGACCATAACAGTTATGAGTGACGATATACTAGTCGGTACCAAATTTTATTTTATTTTTAAAAATAATAATATTTAATTAGTTTTTTATGGTCGCATCCGAAAAAACCAAAAATCGACCCTAATACCTTGTATTGACCCATTGGACAGTACCAAAAAAAATAACGGTCAAACTCAAAATTTGATGTACTGGACGGTAAAAACATTGCTTTAAAGTATTACTATTTAGAAATTATATAAATATAAAAAATCCAGTGTTTTTACATATCTTAAAGTATCACTTTTATTTTCTTCTTATTGTTTGAATTATTTTCCAATGGTAATAAAAAATGGCGAGGAAAAATCTCAAATTAATTTTTCTATAGCCTAAAAATATATCAATGATTTTTTGTTTGAATTTTTTATTTATTGGCAATTAGTAGGATAAACTTATTTTATGTATGGTACACTATCATGTTTGGTACACAAAAAGGGGAAACTATCTCAAATCAATTGGTTTGTGGGATTATTGAATGTTTGAATAAAGCACCTAATCTTGAGCTCAATGATTTGGTTGTTGTGCAACAATATGAAAAACTCGACAAAGGATATTTCAAAACCAAGGATGCTATAGTCAATGCTATCACATATGATATATACATTACCATTACCGACTGCAAATCCATAAAATAGACATGAGACTTTATGAAAGCCAAATATGGCAACGATGAAAGATCCAAAAAAATTGAAATCGTGACCACATGAAGAGAATTTGATAGCCTACACATGAAATCCCCTTATACTATCAGAAGTTATATGATAATATAACCAAGATCATCAATAAACTCAAATCACCCGGAGAAACTACGGATAAGAAGAGGGTTATCAATCATGTACTGACAAGTATGTCTCCTAAGTTCGAAAGCAAAATCACATCCATTAAAACATCTATATCTCTTACCAATCTATCAACACAAGAACTATTCATCATGTTGTAAAGTGATGAATATAGATTAGCTACAATAATTAATAAAGATAGAGAAACATTGTTCCAAAGTAATCTCTCTCGGGGTAGAACAAAACATAGACAAACCAAGTTATAAGGAAAAAAGATTGTTCAGGGTCATATCCTCCATACACATTTTGTAAGTAAAAAAAGTCATAATAGACTGATGGTGGAATCCAACGGCTAAATGCTCAAATTGTCATGCATTTGGATACCTTGAAAATGTTGGCCTTGAAAAATGAAAAAAAACCACGAAAAAATATAGCGAATTCAATAGATGTGAATAACTTTACTAAAGGCACGCATTTTCTATTTGTCTCATTGAAGATACATGCTAGGAAGTGCCTTTTCAAGATGACAAACCATATGTCGAAACATAGCTTATGGACGTCAACCATACTTTGGGTTAGACTTGCAAATGGACAACTCACCTTTTAGTGATGATGTCCTTATTCTCATAAGGTCATATTCAATCATATTTGTCCGAAAACTTCTTTCACTAATTCACATCATTTTTCTCTTTGTATACATTATCATTATTTACTTTTATAAATAATATTCATCTCATCCCTACAACAATGTCCAAACACTTATAATTTTATTTTTAAATCATTATTTTTTATATGGATATTACTTATTTCTAATGATATTCTTATTATATAAATAAACTTTTATATGTTTGATACTTGTAATTCTTACGAAAAAGTATATATATATACCTATTTCCTATCTAGATTATCATCTGGAGCGAAATTATAACGATATAGTAAATAGTAACCACCATTTAGAATAATTACAAAAATAATTTCGCTCCAGATGATAATCTAGATAGGAAATAGGTATATATATAAACTTTTGTGAAACATTTTAGAATTGTAATTAATTAATTAAGACATTTGTTATTATATTTCAAATTAAAAGTTTACTCGATCGATAAAACTGAATAACTGACCGATTAAAATAACTAACCCGGTAACCGAAACCAAATTAAACTAATGGCTAATTTGGTCCTCTTTAAGTAAATAAAATTACAATTAAAAATCGATTAATTGAACCGGTTAAAACCAATAAATTGATTATTTTCCCACTTTTAGTTTCAATTAATCATAATATTATTGATAATCCATATATTATTTGATTTTAAATATATAATTTTTATAATTATAATATTTTAATTTTAATTTTATGATGCTTATATTCCCCTTTGAGGAAAAAGAGTGTCCCACTCTCTTTGAGAAGTTGGATACTTGATGTGGCAAACGGTAACATAGGAAGTGACAAAGTATTGATCTGAAATATTTTATATGTATAAGAGTATTGTCATAATTTACTTAATTTAGGGCAACTTTATGGAGTTCACCTACAAAATCAAAACATTTCATATTAAATACATTAAGGTTCTACTAATTCGGGATTGATATCACTCGGAGGCATTTTTAGTATTATGATATCCCAGGAGCTCGTCCGACGTGGCTAGATGATATTTCCGGTATTCTCATATATTTACGTCATTGAATAGTTTTGGAGGTATTCTCGTAATTCGGATCTCCCGAGCCTATATATGAGCATTTCACTAACGTTTCTATCAGTTTCGAACAAATTCGGCCCCGAACGGGGCCAATGGTATTTTCGTAAGTTGGCAGCCGAGGAGCGCGCCGGTAAGTTGTAGCGATATTTCTTGCTGTATATTCGATATCTGGAATCAGAGAATTATTTTACGAGGTTTTCCGGTATTATCTCATCGACATTTCCGGCTAATTCTCTATCGAGATACATTTCCGAAGTTCTATTGGAGTATGACATTAATTCTAGTTTAATTAAATATTATTTGAGTACTTTGGGCTGAATTAAGTGAAATTGGGCTCCTAGGCCTAAAACTTATTAATTGGGTTGGATTTCTCTATAAATATGAGCTTCAAGACACTGAAAAGGGATTCAGACTCTTTTTGTACCTTCCAAGGCAATGTTCTCGCTCGAACTTGTGAAGGTATCCGCGAGATTTCGTTTTTAACCTCAACTCGCGACTTTTCGCCCAAAAAGTCGCGACTTTGTGTCCCAAAACTCGCGACTTCTGGCCCGATCCATGAGTTTTCGCACAGTTTCCCCCGTTATCCAATTTCGTACCCGCGACACTTTGCTTAGTCGCGAGTTTTAACCAGAGTATACCACTATTCGCGAGTTTTTGTTTGAAATCTCGTGGCCAACCCCTATTCGCAAGTTTTCGACTGCTCTGGTGTGACGGAGCAGATTTGATAGTTTTTCGTGCCGTTTTCTCCCAGATTATTGATATCTATTCATTGTAATTGTATGCTTTGATTATCATAGTGAAAACCAAGGTAGAGCTTCGCTCTCCCGAGGACGTAAGATCACACATTGTGGGCCCAACCTCGTATATCGCTCGTGTCCCCACAACAATTGAATTCCGAATAATGAAAGAAATTGACTGATCTAAAAAATAAATACCCAAAAATATTTTTAGACGAGATCATGTCCCCATAACTACTCGGAATTCTGATGATGATGTTTTCGATGAAGAGATTAAGGTAGAACCTAATCCTCTGGCGAACGATGAGGTTGCTGCATTACCGAGGGCTCAATCATCAATCCTAGGGAGCCTCCTACTCAATATGTTACTGTTCGACCCTCCCGGAGCGGGTTTTCATCCGAGAGGGCACCTATCTTTTATCCTCCCCCACCTCGGTGTTTATCAAGGTGTTGTCATTTCGGGAGAGTTGGCCGAGTGGCTGTCCGTAATAATGCCTGTCTTTCGCCACCCACGCGTTCTAGATCCGTGGATCAAACCGAAACTGATGAAGATTTGGAGGAAAGAAGATGTATCTTAATTGCTCAATTAGAAGAAGTTGAAACTCGAAGGAGAGTCCGGAGGAACAATGTTGCCTCGGAACTCGTTAATGATGAGGTGGCGGAGGAAGACACTGATCATATTCCTGAACCGCAAGCGAATACTGCGGCAACCGAAGAGCAGAATGATACTTTACAAAGAATTAGAGATTTAATAGAACTGAAGTTTAAGGAGATGAGCGGAAAGATGGAACAAAATGAGGCCAGGATGAACCAATTGGAAGTCAATCTGACTCTTGGCCAGGAAAGGAGACAAGTATATGGCGAGCACACCCGAGATACTCATCAGACTTCTGCTTACGAGGGTGATTATATCGAACAGAAAAGGGCTGGTGAGCCTTATGGTAATCGAGGAAAGACTTTACCATCTATGGAAGTTTTGCAAAGTCCGTGAAACACTTCAAACGCCTTATCTCTGTTTTCGACGACAATTATTGGTGCCACCCATTCTGAGTTTATTGAAATGCCTAAGGATCTTCCGCAGTATCGTGGGTCGTCTGACCCACATGCTCATACATCGAATTTGTAGATTCATGTCAGCTTGATGAATTTAAGCACGCTGCAATGTGTTTCGTTTTCGCAGCTTCTCTTAAGCAATCAGTCCTCCGATGGTTTAATCGTTTACCAGGCGCTCTATTGTTTCATATAAGGATTTTAAAGATCAATTTTATTCAGCTTTTGCGCCTTTCAATGCTCCAATAAAGTTTATTACTTCTTTGACCGCGTTTCGGTATGATTCTTCAGAGAGATTGTTGGGTTTTGTTACCCGTTTTGAAGCAGAGTGTAGGAAGATAGGGGTGCTCAAGCTGATTCGAGATGGACATCCGTTGTGTAATTTTTTGAATAGAGATCCCCCGGAAAATATGGAAGAATTGGCTTTGAGATGTACGCAGTACATCCGGGAGGATGAAGGTTTGCGGGATCACAGAGTGATCGAAATGCGAAATTATGGTTCCCACAACATAGTTGCAAGCCGTGTGCCAGATAAGAATGTCGCACAATTAAGACATAAAATAAGAGCGTTCCCAACGTTCAATTATGAACGGATTTTTGCCATTATCGAACAGAAGAAGGGGGGATCTCTTCGCTATCCCCCTCCATTGCAAGAACCAACACCGGGGACTTATGAATCCCATGTATTTTGTCGTTTTCATCGAAGTTTTGGACACACCACTAACGATTGTCGGGAATTGATGTCTGAAGTTGAGAGGTTATTAGAATTGGGTCAGCTAGATGAGTTGATTAGCACTGTGGAAGCACTACCGGAAGCTGACCTGGGAAAGATTGATATAAGTGCACGGTTGGGGATGGCAGCGAAACCCCCTAAGGCTGACCCACCACGACCTAACACAAAAGGTCGTAGATATGGAGGACCACGTGGCCAGCATCAGAGGGGTGGCCAAAGAGGATTTTTTAACACGGTCGGCAGAACCCAGAGACGAAAGAAGAGAAAATAATAACCTTGGGCGCGGAAGAAACCAACAAGGTTATCGACAGGAAGGTTATCAACCTGCCCATGGAAATCAACAACCGCCACCTTCACCTCCTGTTGGCCCGAATCAAAGTCAGCCTATTTTGAATATCGAAGAAGCTCAGCTAAGATGGGGTAATCTGGGACCCAATATTATGACGATTACAGGAGGAAGGAGCGTCGGAGATTCAACTCGTGCTCGTAAGCGATCTTACCAGGAGTTGGAACAGAAAGATCGTTTCATGGAAATTAACTTGGTCCAGTTATCTGACCTGGAAAAGATGGCTATATCTTTTGGACCTGAAGATTTATCTGGAGTTTTCTCCCCACAGGACGATGCACTCGTCATATCTCTTGTTATTGCAAATCATCATGTTTCTCGAGTGCTAGTCGACACAGGAGCTACTACAAACATTTTGACTCTTGCAGTCTTTAAACAAATGTCATTGAAGGGAACCATCAAACTCCAGCCGGTGCAGACAAAATTAGTTGGTTTTAACAATAGTCTTGTTGCTGCTAAGAGATCTGTCTTTCTGCCAGTCACCTTGGGAGACCAAGGAATATCAAGAACTTTGTTAGTGGAATTCGTACTCGTGGATCTCCCTATACTTCCTTATAATGCGATTCTTAGGAGGAGTTCTTTGAATTTATTTGGGGCTGTGGTTTCTCAACCACATTTGATGATGAAATTTCCCACACCTTCAGGCATTGGAAAAATGAAAGGAGATCAGGAATTGGCGCGTTCTTGCTATAACATAATGTGCAGGGGTGGTATGGATGACTCAAAAGTAAAGAAACATGTTTGTATGGTGGAAGTCTTATCCGAAGAAGTTATTGATTCAGCTGACACATCATACAATAGGAAATATAAAGAAAACATAATGAAGATGGAACCCTTAGGTATTAAGACAGTGCCTTTATTCTATGATAACCCGGAAAAGACAGTGATAATTGGTTCTGAGATGACGCCAGGGTTTGAAAATGAGATATTTTTTTTTGCGAAATAATAAAGATATTTTTGTTTGGTCTTATCAGGATTATGTGGGGGTAGATCCCCAAGTTTGTTCTCATAGACTCAATGCTAACCCTTATGTGAGACCAATTCACCAGAAAAGAGGAAGTTTTCCCCCGAAAAAGAAAGAGCAATTGACGAGGAGGTGGAAAGTTTGTTGCAGGCAGGATTCATAGAGCCTGTTAGATACGCATATTGGGTTGCGAATCCAGTGGTTGTCCCAAAGTCGAATAATAAATGGAGATTTTGCATTGATTTTACTGATTTGAATAAAGCATGCCCGAAGGATCCGTATCCACTGCCGGCCATTGACATGATGGTGGATTCGGCCTGTTGCTTTGAATTTCTTAGTATGTTAAACGCATTTAAGGGCTATAACCAAATTTTTATGCATTATGAAGACAAGTTTACTTCGTTTACGACAAATAAAGACATTTTTTGTTATAAGGTTATGCATTCGGTTTGAAAAATGTTGAGGCCACTTATCAACGTCTAATGAATTAGATATTCAAGGATATGATTGGTAAATGTTTGGAGGTTTATATTGATGACATATTGATAAAAAGCCGACACGGGAATAACCACATCCAGTGTTTTGGTATATTGAGAAAATATCGAATGAAATTGAATCCACTTAAGTGCGCATTTTGTGTAAAAGGAGGGAAATTCCTTGGTTTTATGATATCCGAAAGGGGAATCGATATGAATCCTGATAAGATAACAACTATCCAGCTAATGACTCCTCCGACAATTGTTAGAGAGGTACAAAGATTAACAGGTCAATTAACGTCGTTGAATCGTTTTATTTCGCGATCTGCAGAAAGAAGCTTACCGTTTTTCTGAGTATTGCGTAAGACAAATCTCTTGTATGCAGTATGGCCTTCGAGAGTCTGAAAGATTACTTGAGTAAACCACCATTTATGTCTCTCCCATCCCTTGGAGAACCATTGGGTTTGTATTTAGCTGTATCTAAAGAGGCAGTAAGTGCCGCCTTAGTCAGGCTTAGCGACAAAGAGCATAGGCGAGTGTATTATGTCAGTAGGAAATTGCAAGGAGCGGAATCCCGCTATACAGATTTGGAGAAATTCGGGTTAGCCCTAATAGTTGCCTCCCGAAAATTAAGACATTACTTCCAAGGTCACCATATTGCGGTCTTAACAAATCAACCTATCAGAAGCGTACTATCGAAAATCAATGCCTCTGGTAGGCTAGCGAAGTGGAATATTGAGTTAGGGCAGTATCAGATTGAATATATCTAGAGACGAGCTTTAAAGGCCCAGGTTTTAGTAGACTTCATAGTGGAAATGACTCCATCAGAAGAATTGGGTAATGAGGAGTACTGTGATACATTTGTCGATGGATCAGTTTCTGCTGGGTGAGCTGGTATCGGCATTTATTTTAAGGAGAGAGTCTGGTGAGGAACATGAATATGCTGTAAAACTGCGCTTCTCTGCAACTAACAACGTCGCCGAATACGATGCCTTGATATTTGGTATTAACTTAGTAGTAGAGATCGGAATTGTTCGCTTGCATGCTCACTCCGATTCACAGTTAGTAGTGAACCAGTTCGCAGATACTTTTGTCACCAAAGGTGAGCATATGTGGATGTACCTAGACAAGTTGAAGGAAGTGACGAAAGGCCTTAAGACATTCGTTCTTACATATATCCCAAGAGAGGAAAACACTCATGTTGATGGTCTTGCAAAGTCAGCCACAATCTTAGAACTCTCATATGAGTCATAAATAACGACTATGATCCATTATTAGCCATCCATCAGTCTGGCAAAGAGACATACCGCCGAAGTGGCAAGCTTGGAACTTTCGAACGATATGTGGTTTTTATTAGATGTAGTAACGGATGAACCTTCTTGGAAAGATGTGATTGTCAATTATTTGGTTAAGAGAGAATTACCCGCCGATGAAGGCGAGGCCCGCATGACAATACAAAGAGCCACAAATTTTGTGTATGTATATGAGAAGTTATATAAGAAAAATTTTTGAGGACTCTACCTTCGGTGCTTGTCCCCAGTACATGCAAAAGCCTTTATGGAAGAAGTTCAGGCCGGGGACTGTGGAGACCACTCGGCATGTCGATCTTTGGCAATGAAAGTTAAGAGGGCCGGGTATTTTTGACAAACAGTAATAAAAGATTGTGTGAATTTTGTCCGAGCTTGTTCCGCTTGTCAGTTCCACTCGAATGTGAACCATGTGCAGAGAACGAATATGAAACCTTTGCCAACATGTCCCTTTGATACTTGGGGGATCGATATTTTAGGTCCATTTCCGACCGCAACTAGTCAAAAGAAATTTTGCATTGTGGCTGTGGAACATTTCTCTAAGTGGGTAGAAGTCGAAGCTATGGCCCGAGTCCGGGAACATGAAGTTATAAGTTTCATTTGGAGATATATTATATCTCGATTTGGAATTCCAAGAATTTTAGTATCAGATAACGGAACACAATTCTCTGGGAAGCGAGTTATCACATGGTGCGAGTGTTATGGCATTCAACAACGATTTACATCCGTGGCACATCCAAAAACGAACGGGCTGACGGAAGTTATTAATCGTATCATCTTGCAGCAGCTAAAAACAAGGATAGATGAATCTAAAGCCTCATGGGTAGACGAGCTGCATAATGTGATGTGGGCGTATCGAACATCACCAAGGTCTACCACTGAATTCCCTTTCTCTTTGGAATATGGCTCTGAAGCCGTTTCCCCGGTAGAGGTGACTATTCTATCTGAGAGAGTCATTGTTTACGATGAAGTATTGAATGAGGATATGTGAAAGTTGGATCTTCATTGTGTTGACGATCTCAGGGACAGAGCTGCCATACGAATAGAGGTTTGTAAAAAGCGGATGGCTAAAAAGCACGATAAAAACGTCTGCCCAATGTTGTTTAAAGTTGGGGACTTAATTCTAACAAAAGTGGAAGTCTCGAAACATGTTGGTAAACTAGATTGAAAATGGGAAGGCTCATATAGAGTGACTGCGGTGGTGAGAGAAGGAACGTATAAGATTGCTAATATGAGCGAAGAGGAGTTACCAAGGACTTGGCATATTTCCAATTTGCGCAAGTATTATGTATAGACGTAACTTATCTATCTTTTTAAAATAAATTTTCCCTCTTTTTTATGGTCATATTCTAATTTTTAAGTATCTTTTTTGACGACATGAATTCAATCGACTAGGGGACTGATGAGTTAGAAGTAGGTCCATTACATTTTAGTATGATGGAGGATGTGATATAATAATAGGTTAGATTAGAAATGCAATGTACCGCATGTCTTATAGTCGATCATTTTCAAACTTGTCAAATTAGATACTGTGTCAAAATACTTTGAACATGATGAGTCCCCTGTCCGCAGTAGAATCGTCTATACATACATACTGTTGGAATATGTCAAGGAGCCCGATTTATTATGAGATAGCCGGCTTAGTACCGAGCATGTTTCTGTGGCAAAACGGGGTGCAAGTTTATACCCGACTCCTCCATGACACGCCGGCGAGGGTCATGCCGTCGTCGGAGGCTGGTCCATTTCCGCAGTGGCCCCGGGTGCAAGTATATATCGGCGGTGAAAATGTGATGCGGTGGTGCAAGTGGGCACCGTGATGACCTCGGGTGCAAGTTTATACCGACGGGACAATGTGATGACGCGGTGCAAGTGGGAACCGTGATGACCTCGGGTGCAAGTTTATACCGACAGAATAATGTGATGTCGCGGTGCAAGTGGGCACCGCGATGACCTCCTGTGCAAGATTATACCGACGGGATAATGTGATGCTGCGGTGCAAGCGGGCACCGTGATGACCCCGGATGCAAGTTTATGCCGAAAGGAAAGTAAGATAATCTCGAGTTCAAATTACTACTCATTTATTAGGCATTGTCGCTGAAATCCATTTTTTTAAAGGATCAGATTTTTCGACTGTTATTGAAATGGCCGAAGGTCAAACCCCGTTATACGTGATCGTATCTACGGTCTTCACTTGAATATAAACGATCGTAATGGCCAAATACTCGCCTTATAGTTTGCTTATTGGGGACTTTTACGCACACTTGGAGCTATCAAAAATCAAAAAATATTATTTATACGACTATCTGGCATCCATACCCTGAGTATCTTGGACTCAGGTAACGCCGAGAAATTACTTATCTTTGATCGACAAATTTTGTGCAAATTTATTATTATTTCGGAGGCTAATTTCTCGATTTGGATTATTCGGAGTTATATTTTTGTCAAAGTGTGACTAGAAGTTAAAAAGAAAAGAAAGTAATTTCTTATATGCATTGGGGAATACAAAATGGGGAGAGACTACAAAAGTGAAGGAACTATAATATTTGGAAGCTTATTTCTTCTGCTTTTTGGAACCCAAACTTTCACCAGGTCTGCTGGGGCGTTTCTTTACCAGCTTGATTGTCGGAGAGGGGGGATTAGTCATTTTTTCTTTAATCTCCGCAGTGGTCAATTTCCTAGGAACAAAGCCCGCCATTTTAGTCTCGTGGCGTTCCCGAGCTTCTACCACAATAGCGAGAGTATATATCAAAAGGTCGCATTGACCCATTACATTCTCATCTTTAAGAACATCTCCCACAAGGGGACCCACCGGTTCCGGGAAATGCATCCGGTGGTTAGCCTTCTTCGGTTTCGATCTCCTTCGAATACAGTTGTTGGTGCAAATCCTCCTCCAGATTGAACTGGAGCGCCCTGAACGGATCCCACGAGCAATCCAATTTGTCCTCTGCAAGCGCTAACTCGAATTTCCCGAAGAGACTGGATCGAGTCTTCCTCTCTCTTCAGGAGTTAGGGATATGCCAAGATTCTTTGAGTCTGAACACTCCCTCTAAAGAAATATAAGGCAAATGACGTCGCATTAGCTAGGGTCGCCAGATTTCATAAAGTCGGGGAGTGCACTGTAAACTCCCATATTAGTTTCCGAAAACAATCATTGATCTGAGACGGCAACCTAGCAGCTCGAGCCCGAAGACAGTCTACGGTAGATTGGAGGGATTCATTTTTCGATTTCAGCTCTTTATTCTCCTCCAGGGCCTTCCCGAGAGCCTTCTTATCATCAGCATTGACATCTCTAGCTTTCTTAAGCTTTTCTTTGGTCTCAACTTTGGTCTCCCTCAGCTTGTCCTGAGCGTATTTCTCATTCGCCTTGAGGGTATCAATGGACTGCTCGAGAGCATGCCTCTTCCCGATATGAAATGACGCACACTCCGTTAATTCACTACGATGAACTCGGGTTATAGCTTCGATCGCTTTATTGTTTTCTTTCAGGAGCGCTGCCATCTCTTGGGCATGCCTCTCCCGCTGATTCTGAATTAACCTTTCTGCGGCTTTCATTGTCTGCTCCCCGATTATATCCGGATAGTCAAGCTCTGAATGCCTAAGCATACAGTATTCCCCTACTGCAGTTGCGGTACTCAGCTCCACTATCGTCCACTCCATTTGAAAGAAAAGCAAAAACCGTGAATAAATGGATAATATATGGATGAAACGAAGAGCGAATGACGCAGGAAGTAACAATGGTCCATGTTATTACAAACCTCACCCATCATGCGACGCGTTGTCGCAGCTTGGCTCATCAACCGACTAAAGTCGGTAAACACCGTGTGATGGTCCCGCCCACGCGGTGGCAACGACGGATTCCTGTCAAAATACGTCAAGGCCGGTCTATTGGAGACGTTATCACCCCTCGGAATCCGAAAGGTAACTCCATCTTTTATTAATATGAGGCCGGCCTGACGTCCCATCTCGAGTCATTCCTTCACTGTAGGCTTCGGTATATCTCTTATACGGAAGGCATTGAGGAACTCAGCGGTTAACCCACTCTTCTTAATGGGTTCCTCAATCTCCAAAACAGTGGGGCTCTCCACCGGTCTTTTCCCCTTATCCGGAGGAGTTTCTTGGTTTATTTCTCCCTCCGGACCGGTCTCTTGCACAACGTCCTCCACCACCGGGCCTATTCGCTGACCCCCGCTTATTTCACCTTCCTCTTCGTCTTCGACAACGTCCACTAGTGTCTCGGCGAAATCATACATCCCTTCATCGGGGGAGAATTCTCTGGCGGTAAGCCCCAATCGCCGAGACACAGGAATTAAGTCTTCGGGACTCTCGAGGACCTCTGCAGTCTGCTCATTTTCTACTGGCCCGGTATTTTCAATTGTCGTGGCAGGTGGTGGCGGAGTAACCGATCTGACCTCTTCTATTTGAGGCACTGTTTCTTACAAGCTTAGTGCCAACTCGGCCGCTGCAGTGCGGTTCCGAGACCCTGGTGCCATCTCGAAGATCAACTCGTCCTTCTTCGTAACTAGAGTACAGAGTGATCTCAATCTATCACATAATCTTGAATGACCTTCAGGGGGAGCCATTATTTTATCTGCAAAATGATCAAATCGGGTGAGAAATAC
This sequence comes from Utricularia reniformis, assembly GCA_009725065.1. NCBI lineage: Eukaryota > Viridiplantae > Streptophyta > Magnoliopsida > Lamiales > Lentibulariaceae > Utricularia > Utricularia reniformis. The sequence continues at coordinate 360,949 of RWGZ01000966.1, forward strand.
AATTCAAAAAGATTATAAGACATATATGTGTTGGATTTAAGAGGGTTTTTTAATCGAAAAAGAGCTGTTGAGATGGTTTAAGTATTAACGCGTGGTCCATATACCTAATAGTCCCCTACTAAAATGGGTAGGGGCCGGAAGAATGTTGGAAGCGACCAGGATTGGGGCATAGAATAGCGTCTTCGGGGTCCAATCAACACCATCCGATCTAGCGCACGCGATAAGGATCATCTCTAAAGTTTTAGGAGTAATGGATCGTGGGATAGGATAATAAGACTCCGGAAGAAAGGCTCCGCCTCAATTGGGAATCGCCAGGGAAGGCTAACTGCAGACAACCTAGTGGAACCCACATAAGTGGCAAAAAAGAAGTGGCTCTTCCAGTCATGATCCGATTGGAGATTTGAGAATGGAAAAGAGATTTGCTTGTGCCTTAGACGAAAAAAGATGCAACCTTGAGCACCATAATGGATAGTGGTACTGATTTGAAAGATTTGGAAGAAGCTGTCAACGGTTATCGAAATCTCATTTGTCTCCATAAGAATGATAAAGGCAACCACCAAAGATATCGAATTTGGGTTCAACTGGAAGATGTGGATATTTAAACGAATTAGGAGTGTGGAAATGAACGGATGAAGTGGAAAGCGGAGAACACACTCTAGGTACTCAAGACAAACGGCATGAGTGTCAGCTGGTGGACGTAGAATCCGATCAGAGGGACCCGGGTGGTATAGAACACAATCGGAAGGAAGGTGATAATTTTCTACTATAGACATCCACTTCCGGGGGTGCATGCTATAGGGCTGGTCAAAAGATTTTAAGGCTTTGACAACAGAACTCTGAGGACCAATCGTATTCTCAAGATGTGTGATTCGATCGAAGAAGTATGGATAAGGGTTCGTGATGGGAGAACAGAAAGCTGACAAACACGAACTGGAACTCTCCGAACCGGATGAGGATTCCGAGGAATGGGATGATGAGACATCGGAGTTCGAGGAATGAGTAGAGCTGGAGGACATGGTGTTAAGTTCTCAAAATTAAGATTTTTCCAATTTTTTCTAATTTTTTCAGATTTTATTAAAGTGCCTCGCGAGTTTTCGTACCAAAAGTCACGATAGTTACTGTGCAGTCTATTCAATCGCGAGTTTTCGTTAAGGGTGAGGAGTATGCCTACCCGTCACTGTTCAAAATGACGTAGTCGCGAGGTTTCGTTCGAAATGTCGCAAGTGGTACTGTGCAACGAAAGCAATCGCGAGTTTGCGTTCGAAATGTCGCGAGAGAGCGATGAGTTTCTGTGAAATGGTGCTGTAACAGGGGGAAACAGAGGTATTTATAGGGACGGACCCCCAAGTCGGAAAATCCCGAGATTTTCGCCCGACCTCAGAATCTGACGTTCTTAGTGTCAAAACGATCACGTATGCGAAGGCATTCCAACCCTACTCACGGTTTTCTAGGAAAAATTTCCGAACGATTATCGACTTTCGGGACGAGTTAGTATGATATGGTTTACGACTTAGAATCTGAATCTGAAAACCAGTGGACTATTGATATCACCCGGGGGCATTTTCGGTATTATGACATCCCGGGAGCTCATCTGACGTGGCTAGATGATATTTCCGGTATTCTCGTATATTTACGTCATTGTATAGTTTTGGAGGTATTCTCATAATCTGGACCTCCCGGGCCTATATATGAGCATTTCACTAACGTTTCTATCAGTTTCGGACAAATTCGATCCCGAACGGGGCCAAGGGTATTTTTGTAATTTGGCACCCGATGAGCGCGCCGATAATTTGTAGCGATATTTTTGTGTGTATATTCAATATCTAGAAGCAGGGAATTATTTTACGAGGTTTTCCGGTATTATCTCATCGACATTTCTAACTAATTCTCGATCGAGATGCATTTCCGAAGTTCTATTGGGTATGACATTTATTCGAGTTTAATTAAATATTATTTGAGTACTTTGGATTTAATCAAGTAAAATTGGGCTCTTGGGCCTGAAATTTATTAATTGGTTTATATTTCTCTATCAATATGACTCCTAAGGCATTGAAAATGAATTCAGACTCTTTTTGTACTTTCCAGACAAGGCTCTCGCTCGAACTTGTGAAGGTATCCGTGAGATTTCGTTTTTAACCTCAACTCGCGACTTTTCGCCCAAAATGTCGCGACTCGCGACTTTGCGTCCCAAAACTCGCGACTCCTGGCCCGATCCGTGAGTTTTCGCACAGTTTCCTCCGTTATGCAGTTTTGTACCCGCGACACTTTGCTTAGTCGTGAGTTTTCACCAGAGTATACCACTATTCGCGATTTTTTGTTCGAAATCTCGTGGCCAGCCCCTATTCGCAAGTTTTCGACTGCTCTGGCGTGACGGAGCAGATTTGATAGTTTTTCGTGCCGTTTTCTCCCAGATTATTGATATCTATTCATTGTAATTGTATGCTTTGATTATCATAGTGAAAACCAAGGTAGATCTTCGCTCTCCCGAGGACGTAAGATCACACATTGTGGGTCCAACCTCGTATATCGCTCGTGTCCCCACAACAATTGAATTCCGAATAATTAAAGAAATTGATTTATCTAAAAAATAAATACCCAAAAATATTTTTAGACGAGATCATTGATATTGAGTAAAATATGGTGGATTTTAACCGGAGCATGGTTTTGATGGTCATTCCCATTTGGAAAAAACGAGCGTTGAATATTNTTGGGAAGCAATTCAGGTGCTGTTTTACAGTGTTTGAGTTTGCTTTATGTACCAAAGATTTCATCTTTTATGTGAATTGAGTTTTTGGACGGTGCAGGAGTATTTGAATATGAAATTTAAGGAGACTGGCCATAGTAATATGTATTTTCCTCAGGTATTCAACTCTTTTCAGTTGGAGTATATTGATAATCATTTGACTTGAAGATCTGAATCTTTTGGGTATGATTTCTTTTGATTCGAGACCTAACCCTAGAACTAAAAGATGATGATTTAATGCATTAACTTGGTAGCAGCGAAGTTAGAGGTTTGCATGTTTAAGGTCTATAGTATGCTTGTTGACATGCTTTGAATGGATGGGAAATGCAGCCATGAGTTCCAATGTCTTGTGAAGATCTTAAAAGCTATTGATGTCATGGTATAATCATTCTATTGATTTTCTTATGAACTGATAATTGTTGTAGTTTATACCATATTCATTCATTGAGAAAGAAGCTAGTCACGTTGAAGGCTTCAGTCCTGAATTAGCTCTTGTGACAATTGGAGGAGGAAAAGAACTCGAAGAGAAACTTGTTGTAAGTTTTTTACATATTTGGTCATGTTTCAGATTCTCTGTGTGGTTCCATCTACTCGATGTTAAAGATACGACCTGAGTCCACTTCTTGAACTTTGCTCTTCTTTGAGGTTCTGGCAGGTTCGACCTACTAGTGAAACAATTGTGAATCACATGTTTACTCAGTGGATACATAGCTATCGTGATCTTCCTCTAATGATCAACCAGGTGCAGGTTTAGCTTGACTTTTGCTTATTCTTCAAGCTGCTTACCATTTTAATTTTTTGTATTTTACAGTGGGCAAATGTCACTAGGTGGGAGATGCGTACTAAGCCTTTTATTCGAACACTTGAATTTCTTTGGCAGGAAGGTCACACTGCACATGCAACTTTTGATGAGGCAGAAAAAGAGGTTATCTTATGTTCATATGCTCTGAATATTATTTTTTGTTAGACTTATCATTGTTTCTGGCCACAGGCATTACAGATGATTGACGTGTATACAAAATTTGCTTTTGAGCAAGCTGCAATACCTGTTATTGTAGGCCGTAAATCAAAGGTGGAGACATTTGCAGGTGCTTCAAAGACCTATACAATTGAAGCAATGATGGGTGATCGGAAGGCTTTACAGGCCGGAACAAGCCATAACCTTGGCCAGAATTTTTCCCGTGCATTTGGGACTCAGGTTGGTAGACCAGGCATGCAATAGATTACCTAATGAAGCATAATTTTCCTTTGGTTTTCTCAAATTTCAATATATCTTATCCTCAATAACTTGTTTTAGAATTTTGTAATGTTCTGAGTACAAAAAAATAAAAGTAACTTGCACTTTATGCATGTTTATGTTTCTTTAAGGTACACACTTAGCTGTCAGATATATTGTGCATTTTCCCTTCTGCATCCTCAATGGATTTTCTTTTTAATCAAAAGCATGCTGGAACAGTTCACAGATGAAAATGGGCAAAGGCAACATGTTTGGCAGACATCATGGGCAATCAGCACTCGGTTTGTGGGTGGTATCATTATGACTCATGGAGATGATGCTGGCTTGATGCTCCCCCCAAAGCTAGCCCCTATACAGGTAATCTCTAAATCATCTTAAACCATTCTCTAGTACCATATAATTGTATCAAAGGGATATTCCTTTTGAAAACTCTTTTTAAAGGTGTAATTGATAAGTGATGAGAACTTTCAGGTTATAATTGTACCAATATGGAAGAAAGAAGAAGAAAAAGCTGTAATCGTTGAAGCAACCTTGGCTGTGAAAGAAACTCTACATTCTGCTGGAATCAAGGTTAAAATTGATGACTCTGAACAAAGAACACCTGGATGGAAGTTCAATTTTTGGGAGATGAAGGTTTCATTTTCTCATCACCCATAAGTTTAATGAATTATCTCATATGCGTCACTCTAGACATTTGATAATTCTAACTGTTCTAGATGTCCTATTAATTTCATTCAATGATTTAGTAAGCTTGAGATAACTATGCTTACATGATTTCATGCAGGGTGTCCCTCTTCGGATTGAAATTGGACCTCGAGATGTGTCAAATAGGAGTGTAGTTGTTTCTAGAAGAGATGTTCCTGGGAAACAGGGAAAAGTGTTTGGCATATCAATGGAATCTGCAACTTTGGTAGAGTACATAAAAGGAAAACTGGATGAGATTCAGTCATCTCTTCTCGAAAGAGCGGTATCATTTCGTAATAGGTAAGAAAAAACCTGATTCATCCTTGCAAAAATATGTATCTGGAATTTCTATTTATTTCTGAGGATTATTAGCAAACTAAATGACCATGGAAATCATCTGGTTTTAGTAACATCATTGACGTGAGCTCTTATGATGAACTTAAAGAAGCAATAGCAGAGGGTAAATGGGCAAGAGGCCCTTGGTCTGCCAGGTACTGCTTCTTATTATTTTTTCTAAGTAAAATAATTAAAACAAAGCAAAAATACAGAGTTTTTGGAGATTTTAAGCGTTTTCTGATAGTGTTTATCCGTATTTTGAGTTTGGTAACACACTCTTTTATTTTCCCAATTATTGAAGGCTGAGTCCCTCACCTTGTATATATGAAAGAGTATACCATAAGTGTTAAATTTCTAGAATCGGGTCAATTTCATGTGGGTAGTGCACAAATATAACATATAAGTGAAGGAGAACTACACCGTAAAAGACTTGAACAAGTTATTTAATATGGGTGATTTACATTCCCTCTTATAAACCAATACAATCCATATATAAATTCCGATGTGGGACAATTCCTTCATATTCAACACATTCATCAAATCCAACCACTTGACAAGTTAGACGTGACAATTCAAATCAGTGGATTACCAACCAATCAATTTCATTAAGTTGGACTAACCCCTAGCAAGGCTACTCAGCTCTAATACCATTTTGAATTTCTAGAATCGGGTCAATTTCATGTGGAGAGTGTGCATAGATAATATAGCATATAAGGGGAGGAGAACCACATCGTTAAACACTTGAATATGTCATTTATCAATCCAATAAATGAGTGACTGATGGTGTAAACTGTATTGATTGTGCAGTGACGAAGATGAAGTGAAGGTGAAAGAAGAAACAGGGGCAACCCTTAGATGTTTCCCTTTTGATCAGCCTAATGGAAGGAATAATATATGCTTGATGACTGGAAATCCAGCTGATGAAGTTGCAATTTTCGCAAGATCTTACTAATCAGGTTACTTTGGCCCTTTTCTATTTATTTATACTCATCAAATGCTCTTCCTTCAACTCACGTCCATTATTTCTAAGGAGTTTTACATTTGAAGGAACTTCAGTTAAATATTTATCATGTTTTGAATGCAACAACAATAAATTTCATTCAAGAACATATACTGTGTCTTCTTTATGTGATTCTAAAATCATTTTTTCCGTTGTGGGTAGAGAGAGCCAAAAAGAAGGTTATTGAATAAATTCAATTATTCGTTTATGGCGTAACAATCTCATCGTGAATCCAGATACATAAACAGGGTCCAAGAGCAGCTGGAATATTGGAATTTTTTATTTAAATTATAGAATATGATAATTAGAACATGGTCTCTCGTTTCATCAATGTGTTGGAAATAATGAAATTGTCCCACGTTTCTATATTGTGATGTGTACAGAAAAAAAAAAATATTAATATTAATATTAAAAATAAAAATAAAAATAAAGAAGGATGATATGCGCTGAGGGAAAGTACTTGGAGAAAGAGAATGAAATTTTATATGGATATGGTTGAAGATAGCCTAAGAGAGAATGTAGAACATAGTAATTGATTTGTTCAAGTATTTTATAGTATAATTTTATCTTTTTCTATGTCAGCCCATGCATAATTTCATCATAATTTCAGACAGACTTTATAATTCCAATGTAATGCTCGCTTGAACATATATTTCAAAGGAGAAAAGCAATGAAATTTCAGTTCACTATGAATTTTATTTAATTTTTTAACCAGACTCTATAATGAATGATTGACAAGAGATGAATGAGTGTATTGTATTGAGAAAAATGCTATAAAGTTTTATATGTAATGTCTTCTATATTAACTTCGTATCTAACTTCAAGAGCTCCTTTTGTTAGGTTGTTCCCTCCACATTTATGGATGGACAATTTTGCAAAATAGCACACCGCACAAAATTCATTTGTCAATTAGCATGTGTTAGTAAAGAATTTGCTACATAACTTACTTTTACATATTATTTGCTAAATAAGATGTCTTTATATATTTTTAATAAAAATAAATCAAATATATAAATATTAACTTCCATATTTTACTTTTATAAATGCATCATCAATATCAAATAGAGGTCAATAGCCTGCTTGCCATCTATTCTTGCATGCTTCGAAGCAACAATAAAATCATAGAAATTTTTTGTGTTCTGCATTAGATTCATCGTGTTGCAACTTTAGTATAATGGTCGATTCAAGATTATTCTCTCTCAACGTATAACAATACCTAAAACAAGCAATAGTAAATATAAAAACAACTCCAAAAAATATATATTTATAAATACTTCCAATCAAATAAACAAACAAAGTAACACCTCCATAAATACTTATATCGAGATCGACGTTCTCGATTGCCAATGTTGACAGTGTTTTGTTTTTGCTGAATTTTGGCCAATTGCAATTGTTAAAATCAAATTGGTATTTGCAAGCCTTGACAAAAACCAGCCAGATTAAAATCACTATTATGTATAAGGTTATCCTTTTTATAAAATCCCTAGTTGATCATTCATAAGGGATCTCAATAATTAACAATGTATTTAAGCTATAATTTAAAATGAAAAAATAACATCACGCTGTACGGAGGTTATATTAACTACTACTACTAATAATAATGCATCAAAACAAAAGAAGCATCATCTATAAATGTTGGACCTAATTAATGTTGTTGGGTTTATTCTATTTTGTCAATGATGATCTATTATCAGGTCCAAATAACTCATTTCTATTGTTTATTTTTTTCCTTACGCGTTTTTCCTTGTTTTTGGATGAAGACTTTGTCTTCTCTTCTCTGTTCCACTACATTGATCGTGATAGTCGTGTGGTTCATGCTTTTGCTCGTTTTCGTTGTATAAAACTCTGGTTTTTTACTAATAAAAGTTAAGTCTTTTCTTTCAGTCTCTTAGCTTTCGATTTTGTTGCGATTTGTGTGATTTTACAGCAACTTTTGGATGTAAATTCCAGTTTTCAGCATTATTCGCATACATTTGCGTGTTGTTTTCCTTCACAAACTCTTTCAATTGGTATCGGAGCTCCCAAATTGGGAAAATCGAATTGGGGATTTTTGCCCTAATTTTTCAGAATCGTTTTTTAAGAGACGGATTTTTTCTATGTTTTGTGAGGGATGGAAATGACATCTACTAGTGCTGGATTACCTATGTTCTCCGGGCATAACTATGCTCAATGGGTAGTTCGTATGAAAGCTAATTTGAAAGGGCTGAATCTATGGGCAGCCGTCAAAACTAATGAGGTATATGAACATCCTGCAAATCCTACTCCAGCGCAATTGAAATTATATGAGGAGAAGATATCTCGTTCTTTTCGTGCTTTGAATATTTTATTTTCAGTAGTAAATCATTCCGTTTTTACTAGGATTATGAATTGTAAAACTGCTAAGGATGCTTGGGATCGAATAAAAACTGGTTTTCAAGGATCTGAAAAAACCAAAGAAATTGATATTTTGACACTAAAAAGAAGTTTTGAGTCTACTAGGATGAAAGAGTCGGATAAGATAAAAGATTACATCGATAAACTTTTGTCTATTGTAAATCAGATTCGTTTACTTAGTGGAAAATTTGATGATCAACATGTGGTTGAAAAAGTTTTTGTGTTTGTCCCTGAAAAATTTTATGTTCGTATTGCAACTATTGAGGCTGTGTATAAAATTTCAGAAATGAAAATTGATGAGCTTGTGTTAGCTTTGCAATCTAAACAGTCTAGAATAACTCTTAAAGATGATTTTAGAGAAACAAAAAATGCTTTAGTATCGCAAGACATGAAAACCGATGCTACTAACAAGTATGATTCAAAAAAAATGGAAAAAATTTAAGAGAAAATCTAAGTTTCCTCCTTGTCCTCATTGTAAGAAAACTAATCTTACTGAAAAATTCTGTTTTCGACGTCCGAGTGCAAAGTGTTCTATTTGCTCTCAATTTGGGCATGTTGATAAAATTTGTCATTCTAAGAATCCAACGAGGACATTGCTTTAGTATCATGTGTTAGTGATATTATTTGTGCTGACAGTTCAAGAATATTTTTGGACACTGCTTTTAATGTTGATTTTTCATGTGGTTGGTATATTGACAGTGGGTGCTCTAATCATATGACTGATAATGTGAATTATTTTTCTACACTTGATAGATCTCATCAAGCAACTGTGAGAGGCATTGGTGGTAAGTCTATGAAAGTTATAGGTATCGGAATTATTATATTGAAAACATCTTTTGGTTCTCGGTTAATATCAGATATCTTGTTAGTCCCTGATCTTGGAGTTAATTTATTAAGTGTTAGACAGATGATTAATAATGATTTTACTGTCATTTTTCGAGATCAGTGTTGCGAAATTCATGATAAATGTGATAATTGTTTGTTCACAATTCCTGAGACAAATCGAAGCTTTATTATGAATTTTGATGCATTTCATGTGAATACAAGTGATGAATCAGTAAAATGGCATACGCGTTTTGGTCATTTGAATTCAGATTATGTGAAAGTTATGATGAAAAATGATGTGGTTAGATGTTTGCCTTTATTTCATCATTCTTTTCCAGAAATTTGTCCGACTTGTCAATATGGAAAACTTCAGCAAAGTTCATTTGGTATATCATGCTTTAACTCTGTGACTAAACTTGATTTGGTACATACTGATATTTGTGGTCCGTTCCCTGAACTTTCTTTGATTGGTAGCAAATATTATCTGATTTTATGGACGATGTCCGTTCCCTGAACTTTCTTTGATTGGAAGCAAATATTATCTGATTTTATTGACGATTTCAGTAGATTCTGTTGGATTTATTTTTTGAACCAAAAGTCGGAAACTTTTACTATTTTTAAAGAGTTTAAAACACTTGTTGAAACTCAGAGTTCATCACTTAACCGTTCCTTATAACCCTCAGCAAATGGTGTTTCCGAAAGGAAGAATAAATCGATTTTAAACATGATCAGGTGTTTGTTATATGAAAATGATTTGCTTAAGTTTCTTTGGACCGAAGCTGTCTCTACATTAGCTTTTTTGCAGAATCGATTGCCTAACAAAATTCTTGATTTTACTACTCCATTTGAGAAATAATTTAACAAAAAATATTCTGTTAAATTTTTTAGAGTTTATGTAAGTATTTGTTATTGTTTTGTTCCTATTCCTTATTGGAATAAACTAGACAAAAGAGCTTTTGTGGGAATTCTTGTTGGTTATGGTGAATGTGTAAAAGGATATAGAATTTTCAATCCTATAAGTAAACATATTGTTTACTCTCGCAGTCTGAAAATTGATAAAAATGATATATGATATTTTGATAAAAATGATTTGAAAACTACATTTAAGCTCAATTGTGACTTGACTGAATTATTTTATGAGAATACACCTAATGTTATTTCTAGTATTACCTACTTCCAACATTAACAGAAATTTAAGTTTTTTCTTCTTTCGATTTCTTAACTTTCGATTTTGTTGCGGTTTGTGTGATTTTACAGTAATTCTTGGGTGTAAATTCCAGTTTTCAGCATTATTAGCATATATTTACATGTTGTTTTCCTTCACAAACTCTTTCAATAAATAGTGCTCTTCTTCCTCTGAACAACAAACTGAAAACTTGAGTGAGATTCGCAGAAGACATGGAAATAGAGAAATTTTTCCACATGAACCAAGGAGAAGATGCGATAAGTTACGCCAAGAACTCATCTTTTCAGGTTAGACATAAATTTCACTTAATAATCTATTCTCTTCATTGTGTTTAATCTTTCTTTTTCTACAGAAACATGTGATCTCAGTTGTGTATCCCGAAGTAGCTGAAGCGCTGGCTGAATGTTTACACAAAACTGTGCCTGAAAGTATGGGTATTGCCGATCTTGGCTGTTCTTCAGGACCAAATAGCTTGATGGTTGTTTTCAGTGCTGTTAATGGGATTAACGCTCTTTGTTCTGAGAAAGGGATCAATTTACCTGAACTGAGAGTCTCTTTAAATGATCTTATAACTAATGATTTCAATAGAGTTTTTGTTTCATTGCCCGAGTTCTACGAAAAGCTAGAAACTGAGACCGGGATTACGAAGAAGAATTGTTTTGTTTCTGCAGTTGCTGGATCGTTTTATGGGAGGCTGTTTCCTCAGAAAAGCTTGCATTTTGTTCATTCTTCTTTTAGTCTTCATTGGCTTTCTCAAGTACTGCTTTTTCTACTGAATTTCATGGTTTCTGTGTACTTTTTAATTAAGTTATTGCAATTTCAGGTTCCTGAAGGATTGAAGGGTAAAGGGAAAGAAGATATGAATAAAGGAAAAGTTTATGTATCTGATACAAGTCCAAATTGTATTTTTGAAGCATATTTGGCTCAATTTGAATCCGATTTTCATGTGTTTTTGCGATCGAGGGCTGAGGAGATTGTCGCAGGTGGTAAAATGGTGCTGTATTTTGTAGGACGGAAAACTCCGAAACCGACTGTCGAAGGCGATGATAAATATGAACTTTTATCGCTCGCTCTCAAGAGTATGGCTTTTGAGGTACTGTTAAACTAAGTTACAAGAATTGTCGATTGATCAAAATATGGGCTAATGACGTTTAAATATAACGATTTGATCGAGGAAGACACTATCTAATGACTTTTAAATTTTAGGGTTTGATCGAGGAGGAGAAGATCGATTCATTCAACGTTCCATACTACGCCCCATCACCCGATGAGGTGAATAATGTGATCAAAACAGAAGGTTCGTTTATTCCGAATAAAGTCATGGTATTCGAAGTGAAATGGGAAGATGGACTTATGAATGGCTCAAAGGGGAGAGTTATTTCAAATATAATAAGAGCAGCAAATGAAAGCATATTGAAAACACATTTTGGAAGTGAAGTTATGGATGAACTGTTCATTAGATTATCTAATCTAATTGATCATTCTCAATCGAAATCATCGTATGTTATGCTCGTCTCGGTTACAAGATCCGAAAAACAAATTGATGATTGATTTATGTTACTTGTAAACTACCATCTGGAGCTTTTTTCGAGAAAATTTATGGGTTGTTATGTTGTTCCATTATTATTCATTCAAAATAAAAGTCATATTTGATTGACACTACTATATAATAGAATATGTAATTTACGTTATCGAATTGAGATAATAAATACAATATACTAGGAATTTTAAACTCAACCTTTCTTTAAGACTACTAAAATTAATATTTGTCTAACATAATATGTTAGACATGGACACTTAAATTTTAAATTTATAAATTTCGGGTTAAATTATAGATATCTATAATAATAAAAATAACAATTATTATTATAATAATTAATTAATTTCGACAATTACTATACTAGAACTATTTTATTATAACATTTATGTCTATTTAATGTTATTTTTATACAACTTTACAAGTTAAGATGCAATGTTTTAAAACACGAAGCACTCGAGTGAAGTAATTTATGAGATGTTTATTGTTTTGGATTTTAAATTGTTTAAAAATTAATGCTGAAACACTTGATAATAGTTAGTATATATATGTATATTTACTTAGAAAAAAAAACATTAACAATGTTGTTTTTTATAAAGGATAAAGTTTTAATTAGCATTTTGAATGGTTCAACCACTTTATCAATTTTTGTCAATGTTTATTTTTGGAAATTAAACATTAATGAATAACTATTATAATAATTGTTTATACTATTTAGAGATGGATTCATCATAATGACACCTATATTTTGAAATACATGTTAAAAAATGGAGTAGACTATTCTATTAATCATATAATTGTTGTCAAGAGTTTTAAAATTATAATATTTTATAAAGTAATTATTTATTTTTATGAAAATAGTATTCTTTCTTAGAGTGAGCTATATATAATAATACATACTTATTAATAATGACATGTGCTATGAGCAGCACCTATGTAGTTGTATTGGTCTAATATAAAATATAATTTCATGTTTTTATATTATAATATAATTGCATTATGCATCGAAATTATGTTGTATGATAGATATCATATAACTAATTATATACATCGAATTTGCTAGAGCTGGTCGATTGAGTCATAATAGATTGTGTCAAGTTTAGGGCTGTTACACGATCCGAACAGTTCGTGAACAATATGTGTTCGGCTCGTATATGATCGTATTTGCTCGTTCAAACAAAATTTTTACATTGTTCGAACATTATTTTTTGTTCTTTTATAATTTGAACGAGCACGAACATTTTCGTGAACAAATTCAAACGTTCGTGAACAAACATATTATTTTAATTAATTTTATACTAATAGATTATTATAGTATTTAAGTTTAAAAACATTTACAAAACTTTCTTATGAGTCTTATTCTATCTTTTGTGAAAGATAATTATTTAATTATTTTTCCAATACATTTATTTTCTTTGTAATTTTGTTTGTATAACAACAAAATTTAATTTTTTTGGTGAAATTCACACAAACAGTACAAACATGTTCGAACAAGATATTCGAACAAACATGAACATTCACTTAATAATTTGAACAATGTTCGAACATATTTTCACGTTCGAATAAAATATGAACAAATATGAACACGTTCGAATAAAAATATATACGAACACGAATACAACGAGTTCGGTTCATTCGGATCGAATAACATCCCTAATCAAGTTGAACTTCTTAGTTGGTTGTATATATATATATATATTAATTTGAGAATAACAAAAAACATTACTAGTACTGTTTTTATAAATACATTTTAATTAACGTTTTGAACGCTTTGATCGTCATATTGAACCATTTTGAGAAAAACAAGAACTACAATTATAGTCAAAGCATATTTTGTAAATTACACACTATTGATTAATTACTCTAGTGATTGTTTATACTATATAGAGATGGATTGATCATAATGACAATATTGTAATATATGTTGAAAAATAAAGTAAACTATATTATTAATCATATAATTATTGCCAGAATTTTTTATAGTTATTATTTAATTTTATGAAAAAATAATACTTTCTTAGAGTGAGTTATATATAATAACACATACTTATTAATTATAGCATATGTGGTATGGGTAGCGCCAATGAATAGTTGTATTGGTCTAATATAAAGTATAATTTCACCTTATAGATTAAAATATAACTACATTATGCATCGAAATTATGATTTATGATACCATATAATTAGTTAAATACACCAAATTTGATGCAGTTGGTCGATTGAGTCATAATAGATTGTGTCAAGTTGAACTTCTTAGTTGGTTGTATATCGTGTAAAAGATTTATTCGTAAAAACAATATTTTTTGTTTTGCCATTTTCGACTCTAATGTAATCCAAATAATATTTTAATATAATAATTAAATATATATTTTGACATCGCTATACTAGATATTTCCAGCCCAACGAGTTGGACCAAAAGGTTAGGAAATTAATTTATATGTCATGTTGACGTTTTTTGAAATATATTTAATTTTAACCTAAAAAAAACAAAAAGAATTGGATCATATAAACCAGTTGTTTTGTCACGAGTCGACCTATACTCAATTCATCTTTGTAGTACCATGAAACCAATAAATTTTCTACCATTCACATCGAATTCATCTGATACTTCCTCATAATATCGAAACATCCATTAAGGTGTTGCATATGACTTTTCATTATTCGCTCTTAATCAATATGTTTTCAATAGATACTTCTAGACTCTATCCAATAAAGTCTTTGAATATTGAATTCATCAATCGCTAACCAAGTAAATTTAAATACTACAACTTAATGTATAGTTCTCTGCACACTTTCGTCAATAAGGAGTCCATATGCACTAAGAGATAGAGTTTCTGGAGTAACGTTTGTCGTTGATTGATTCGTGAATTGGGACTCATGCATGTCAACATTTTCATTGGTACAAAAGAAAACATGTCAATGTACGTTTTACAACTCTACGTTCATTCTCATGATTGTCGATGATGATACCTCGATTGTTGTTGCTTTCATGTTATGGTTTGGTGAACTAGGGTGCATACCATAAAAGTAGAAAAATTTCATGGTTAAAATAAGCTCCACACACCAAGACAACGTGGAAGATTATATGATCCAACGATACTAACAGTGCAAGATTCATAATCGTTGGTCGTTGTGCGATGCAATTCTTGGATTGTTTGGTATGACATTGTGACACGTGTTGCATATACAAACACGTAATTTGTATCGTTCCCCAAATACTAGCATTATTCGCTACAGAGCAAGAACCCTACTGGTATTGGTCTCGGTACCAACCCTAGTGTCACGGTTGCGCTATGGGTCATTGGAACAAATTACGAGACTCGCAAGCCTCCCGATCATACATCAAGACTACATGCTTAGGTCCCGAATGAAATCACCAATATGTGCCTCGGCCAAGGTACCTTTCCCAAATCCCTATCATTCCTTGGTTTGAACCGACCACTAGCGTCAAGCTCTTAGCGATCGGTACCATGCCATTGGATCATATACAATCCATCTGAGAACACCACCATTCGAGACGCTGCCCACGTACAAATGGGTTATCATGTTAAAGCTTGTCTCAGCACGACGCTCGGATGAAAAAAGGAAGGAAGGAAGAAAGAAGAAAGAACGCATAACTAAACATAACCCGTAACATACTCGCTTCCATTCATCTATCTACTATAAAAAATAAGTCTTGATTAGACCTTAGTACTCCTAATTCTAATTCTATAGGACTCCATTACCGTCCACCTCCATGTTGATTCATTTCTCCCTAACATTCATAAGACTCATGTTATATTTATACTCCTATATATCCTAATATCACCCTCCATATTTTCTTTAACTTCCTATTATTCTTTCCTCCTTTCCATAATCATGTGATCCTTTCTTCTTTTGGGCTTCCTTTGTACATTTGGATTGATCTATTCTTCTCCTTGGACCATAATACTCCCTCCTACTCAATTTGGGATGCCTAGCCCAACCCAAACTTTTGAATTTATCTTTGTTGTCTATCTCTAGCCCTCACCAATGCATTTATTTTTTAAGTTCATGAGGGTCAAATATTATTACTAACCATTTGAGGCAAGATTAGAGAGTTGGTTCAATGTTGTTTTACTTGTCAGTTTCATTCAAACTTACATCATACACATATGATGTCAATGAAATCATTACCAACAATCTGTCCCGTCAACACATGAGGCATTGACACTCTAGAGGCTTTCCCAATAGCTCCATGCCAATAGAAATTATGTATCGTGTTTGTAGAACATTTTTCTAAATGGACATAAATCGAAGTTGTGTCCCGAGTCAGGGAACAAGAAATGATAAGCATCCCCTACCACTATATTGTTTGTCGTGTCGGGATACCTAGGATTTTGATACAGGAGACACAATTTTCTAGAAAGCGTTTTGAAGTGTGGTGTGATTATTATAAAGATAAAAATTTATTCGCAAGAATTATTGAGAATAAAGATATTAATTTAACAAGTGCTTGAATACATTAGAATCAATCGGATATCATCATAAAACAAAGAGTCGTATATGTAAATATAATAATTGGTCTTCTGAATTGATACATATTTTGTGAATAATTTCTTTAATTTTCTAAGTAAGTCAATCTTACGATAGGATGAAAAATAAATATAAAAATGTGAGTATGATTTGGGGACCACAATTATATTTATAAACACTATTTAAAATTCTCTACTTCATCTCAATATAAAAGTAAAAATATAATAATCCATACGCAATAAATGTCACACCATATTGGATATTTTAATTCCAACTAATTTAATCACTTTAAATTAATTTATAAATTAGATAATTCTCAATAATTATTTACATATAAGATCATTTGGATTAACCATCCAACATAGCGGCCCTTGTAATAGTGCTTTATACATTACAATTTGTTTATAAATAGTTACTAAAACAATTTCCATAAGGCTATCTATAATCATATTCACGTTAAAACGATTTCCGCCGTATAAATCTCTCTACACATCATCATTCTCTCACATCCACATCATATTCTCTTTCTACTTTTAAAATTTATCACTCATCCAATCATTATTTATTTCTCTTTCATGCACATCACATTCTCTCTCTAAATTTCATTTTATCTTTCTATCTCTTCAATTTTATTTATTTACTATTCAATTTATCAATAAATATTACGTTTTAATTT
This sequence comes from Utricularia reniformis, assembly GCA_009725065.1. Classification (NCBI taxonomy): domain Eukaryota; kingdom Viridiplantae; phylum Streptophyta; class Magnoliopsida; order Lamiales; family Lentibulariaceae; genus Utricularia; species Utricularia reniformis. The sequence continues at coordinate 378,040 of RWGZ01000966.1, forward strand.
TAATATTTTAAATTTTGATGATCTTGATGATTAAACATTATTTATTAATTTGTATCGTTGTATGTATTGTATTTCAATGTTTCGATTATATTTCTTTTTATTGCTCCGCACTCATTTTTAATATTTCTATTTCGAAATGGTCTAATTTTACCTAAAATTACATATTCATATTAATATATATATTTATTAAATTATTTATATTTTATAAATAAATTAAAAAAAATGTAGAACAGTACGTTCCGCGGACAAAGAGCGCCTAAGCTCTTGTCCGTGGAACATATTGTTCCGCAAAGGTATGGGCGTCCATGTAACCATGGGCACCCACGTGGAGAAGAGAGTGGCGGACAAGACCGTATTTTCATATTGTCTCGCCGTTAAAGAGAATCTAAAAGAAAAAATATAAGGTAACTCTTCCCTAAAATTGAAAGTCTCTTGTGAAGCTCCCATTCCTCTCAGGAGTTAGTTTTGGTATATCTAGTGTTTTCATACTAGTCCAAAATATTGTTATGATCTGGGACAGTTCTATCGGTATATCGATCGATATCAAAATTATTATTATTATTATTTTAAAATGATTTAAAAATTACATTATTATTTTACATGATTGGACCTAGAAAATTATAGAATCCAACACTAAAACACAAAACCAAACGATATTAGACAAAATATCAGTATCATATGGTATTTCATGTATTGATTATGATACATTGAATGTAGGTTAATTAATACGATATCGATGGTATCTTATAAATTAATTCATTAACTCATCAAAGTTCAATATAAAATCATTAGCAAAAATATATAACCAAAGAATCAAAAATAATTTAGCTAGTTCCCTAACCTCTCATTGCCAATATACGGGTGACTTCGTAGCATAGTTTTTGAAATCGGTTCGGACCGATCGGTCCGACCATGAACCAATGCTAACATCGATTCGATCCATTCCGAATAATGGTCGCATCCCAAAACCGTGTCATATCAGCAAAAAACAGGTTTGATCTCAGTCTAAATACTAAAAACGAGTTCGACCAACTATAATTGGGTCATGATTTTGATCTAATGAGACAATATTTTATCCAATTTTTAATCAAATATGGGAAAAATAATATTTTTTATTCATTTACAATTAAATTAATAAAAAATATGATTTTAAATTTATTTTATTATAGTTGGTAGGCTTTCTTAATAAGATGATAGAATGATCTATAAACAAACGAAATCTATAAATTGGGACTTTAATTTTAGTTAAATATTTAAAATATATTTTATTTGAAAATTTATCTAAATCAGTTAAGACTGATTCGACTATTTAAAAGACAAATGATTATAAGAAGAAACGGAAATATTTACGTGCGGGTTCCAAGCTGGGAAAGTGTATCGTCATTCATTTCTGTTGGAAATCAATCAGTCACCACTCACTTGGCAATCGCATAATTCTTCAGAATATGCGATTCGAGGGGGTTATCAACTTAACGTATAATCACTTCTTTCCTTCCATTCCAATAATCGTCTCCGTCCTCCGCCGTTTGTCGGACAAAAATGGGCTTTTCGCGGCGTCCCTTTTTTCTTCCTATATTGCTCGCTTTTCTCCTATTATCCATTTCTTTTACTCACTCCTTCACTATTCCCATCCATAAGAAGCACAAAATCGAAGGACCCATCAAAACCTTTGTAGTTTTGGTGATGGAGAACCGCTCATTTGATCATATGCTTGGCTGGATTAAGAAGCTACGTCCCGATATCGACGGCCTTTCTGGTTCAGAATTCAACAGGGCTAATGCAACCGACACAACTTCACCTTCTATCCACGTCTCTGATGATGCTTTCTACATTGATGCAGACCCTGGCCACTCGATTCAAGCAATTAGGGAGCAGATTTTTGGGTCAAATGATTCTTCTTCTAACCCAGCGCCAATGAATGGGTTTGTACAGCAGGCCTTGAACATGGAAGAAGGTGAAAAACTTGCAAAAGTTGTAATGAGTGGGTTTAAGCCAGATCTTGTACCAATTTACACTACTTTAGCAAACGAATTCGCTGTTTTTGACCGGTGGTTCGCTTCTGTACCGGCGTCAACTCAGCCCAACCGATTCTATGTTCATTCAGCAACCTCTCATGGTGCATCAAGCAACGTTAAGAAGGATCTTATACATGGTTTCCCTCAGAAAACCATTTTCGATTCATTGGAAGAGAATAACCTCAGTTTTGGTATCTATTACCAGAACATTCCAACTACTCTGTTCTATAACAGTCTTAGGAAACTCAAGAACATTGCCAAGTTCCATCCTTATAATTTAGCCTTCAAACGCCACGCTAGATTAGGGAAGCTTCCTAATTATGTAGTTATTGAGCAGAGATACTTCGATGTTTCACTTTTCCCTGCAAATGATGATCATCCATCTCATGATGTATCTCTTGGTCAAAAGCTTGTGAAGGAAGTTTATGAAACTTTGAGAGCAAGCCCACAATGGAAAGAAATGGCCTTTTTGATTACATATGATGAACATGGTGGATTCTATGATCATGTACCTACACCAGTTTCTGGTGTTCCTAATCCAGATGGGATCTTCGGTCCTCCTCCGTACTATTTCAAATTCGATCGACTCGGTGTTCGTGTTCCCACTTTCTTGATTTCTCCATGGATTCAGAAAGCCACTGGTATTTGATTCTCTGTTATCTTTCATTTTCAATAGAAAATTGATTCTATTTTGCTTCATTTGCAGTGATTCATGAACCAAATGGACCTACTTCATCTTCACAATACGAGCATTCTTCAATACCTGCAACAGTTAAGAAGCTATTCAATCTCAAATCAAACTTTCTAACAAAAAGGGATGCTTGGGCAGGAACCTTTGAAAAGTATCTGCAAATACGCAAAACCCCTCGAGACGACTGCCCAAGTAAAGAAACAACCACCGTTTCATTACAGCTTTGTTGAGATGAATCAGCTCTGTAATAAATAATTGTGTTATTGTATGACAGTGAAGCTCCCTGAAGTTAAAATGGCATTAAGGCCACATGGACCAAAGGAAAATGAGAAGCTATCCGAGTTCCAAATCGAGCTTATTCAACTAGCATCGCAACTCAATGGTGATCATATACTAAACGCATACCCGTTAATAGGAAGAGCTATGAACGTGGGAACAGCATTTCATTATGCTCAAGATTCAGTTAAAAGGTTTGTGGAAGCAGGAAAAGCAGCTTTAAGAGTTGGAGCAAATGAATCTTCAATAGTTACAATGATCCCATCTCTTGTTACCAGATCAACAACAAATGCACAGATAAGTCATAGTCATGATACACTTTGATTCTTAAGCAATTTCTACTACTCTTTGCAAGTGATTTGCTGGTACTGCAGTTGCTTTATTTGCAACTGATGTAAAATATGTGGGATTGATATTTTACTTGCCTTGTTGAATGTGGATTTATCTAAAGTGTGACCTTTTGTATTTTGTAAAATTAATAGGCCACATGTTTATGTACATTTTTAAGCGACTATATAGTTTTTCTGATCATTCAACGTCTAGCTAGGTTTTAAAATTGCCTATCCTGCAATTTTTTCATCCCGTACAGTTCGGAGCGGTAAATTAATGTTTTTTTATATATATAAAATAATATTTAATTATTTTTAGGATAAAAAACCTGAAATTCGACTAGGGAAATTATTTTTTTAGGTAAACTTATAGTTGGTGGTGTTTACCATCTCTGTACATATAAACTAAAAACATTCAACATTTTATCTATACTATTGCAAGTCAACGATCACACAATATTTTAATTGCAAAATAACTAGAATATCGAGTATAGCTATGTACATGTGTCTTGGTGTTCATGCGTAATTGCTCGTTTTCGTGTTGTCTGCACGATTTCATGTTTATTAGTGTTTCAGTTTCAGCTCGGAATGAGTAACTTTATCGCGAGATCTATTTATAGTCCAAATATAAACAAAGTTCTAAATTGACACTACATGTTCTTTTCACGTATCTTTGTATCATACCTATCTAAACATCGTTAATGACATCATGGATGACCATCAGAACAGAAATAATAGTGATGTTTGGAAACCCAGTCCACCGCCCGGTGCGATGAACGTACCGTAGTTGGATTCTACTTTTACCAAACATCATTAATAACTGCGTTCATGTGACCGCATAAAACAGCGGTGAGTTCACAGCTGGGTTAACCAAACGGCCACCAGAACGCACCTGACAAATGTCAATTTTACCCTTAATAAACTATAGTTTATTTTTTTAAAAAAAATAATTTTGATCAAAACTTCTTATATTCTATCAATTACGTATTCAAACTATAAAAATATATATAACAATTTAAAAATGTAGTTTTGAAATAACAAATTTATCATAAAATAATATGAAATATAATTTTTAAATTATAAACAAATATTTAAAAATAAGGGCAAAAAAATCATTTTATGACATCACGATCACTGCACCGCTGTTTCAAAAACAGTTTTTTAAAATCACGATCAGTTCACCTCACAGCACAGTACAATCATCTCATCTCATCGCTATTTATCAAACGTTATTCCAAACATACCCAATATTTTCAGGGGTTATAATGACCAAATTTGCAACAATTACTACACCGTGGGGACTAAATTCGTCAAAACTAACTTTGAGTATTATAATTGCTGTAAATATATTATCTTTGGGGACTATTAACAACTTTAAAGATTAATTTTACCAAATTTTGAAATTTCGGGGACCAATAATATTATATTTTTTTTATTTTAAAGATTTAATTGTCATAATTGAAAACATTGTGAATTTTTTTTGCCTCAATCATGAAACACTTATGACTAATTTTGACAAATTATGAAAACCAATTTTATCTATACAAAACTTTGGGATCATAGTTGTTAAAAGTACTAAAATTTGAGAATCAAATTTGTAATGAAATAGTGGGGACCATTTTTGCGTGGCCCAATTTTTAAAATTTTATTGTTGGTCAAATTTGTATGAAAAATTATTTTAGCTACATCAATTTTTATATTTTATCAATTTTATTAATATTTGACCAACTACCCTTAATTTTTGTGTGTACATTTAATGAGTTGTTGCGAACTAAGTTCGAATTTAATATGTTTATAAAGATTAGAGTTGAATCAAAATATGTTATATTTTATAATGAAAGAATGAAAATATGTTATATTCTATAATATTTTAAATTTTACTTAGAAGAAACATAAATTAATAGTTGGATAGGCATGTTTTATAAAAAAGTTGTCAATTATAAAAAATTACGTGGAGTAATCTTGGTGGATAATGTAGAATATTATTAGGAAGTTTTTAATAGTATTTTTTTATGGAGCATGTAAATTGTAACCTGGACGGACACTTTCCCGGGGAGCTCCTCTCCATTCCATTCTTATCATCATTCTGCATTTCTTCGCCTGTGATTCTGAATTCTTTCAGTGCTTCTGCTCAGCTGCATAGGACATGGGAGCAGCCGCATCCAGGAACGTAGACGGCGGTTCTAATGGCGGCGATGATACCGAAGACCAGGGTACCGGCTCTCAGCTCTACGTCTCCCTCAAGATGGAGAACTACAAGCTTGATGGGGAACTTGTTCCCCATGTTTCTGGATCCGTACCGCTTGTTGGCTCCTGGGATACTTCCAGAGCGGTGAGATTATTATTCAAGTTTTTTATTTTCTTGTGTTTCGTTTCCTTGGTATGATTTTGTGGGTGATTGTGATTCATTGGGACAACTGGGTTTGTTTTTATCAAATTTATTGATTCTGCACTTGTTTGATGTTTTGTTGTAAAATGATCAGCTTCCATTGGAGCGCGAATCCACTTCTATGTGGGAGCTAAGTTTTGTTGTACCCCCAAATCACGGTAATTAACTTACATCTGTAAATTGATTGCTTCATATTTTTCGATTTCTGGTTCTTTACATGGAACATGATAATTGTTATCTTTGTTTTTTATGAATGGAATTAGAGGCGTTGGATTTCAAGTTTCTGTTGAAACCAAAGAACAGTAATACTCCTTGCATAGTGGAAGAGGGTCCAGAGAGACAATTGGTTGGGGGTAAATTACTAGGTGACCGGAGGCCTGCTGTTTTTAAGCCGAGTGGTGATGAAGTTCTCGAGTACATAGTATTCATCAAAGGATATAGGGTTTCTCCATTTGATCTTGCAGCCAGTTGGAGAGCATATCAGGATAACTTTCAGCCTTCTATTGTTCGTGGAATCCCAGATATCAGCATAAATTCTGGTTCTGATGCAACTAATGAGGTATAGCATCAAGAATAACAATTTTAAAGAGAAAATTGAACAACTTAGTTGATTAATATTTTTTATTTGAGTTAATATCAGGAGATTCCTTGCGCATCATAATAATGCTTTATGATTCAAAGTCTCTTTTTTATGGAGTTGTCTAAATAGGAATATAATCTTTCAAATTTATTTTTATTGAAATATTGAGTGTATCTATTGCAGAATATTTCATCGTCAAGCTTGGAGCTTGACCTTGAACATTATGTTATTCCATCCCCAACAATGCCTTCCGGCCATGTGTATGCAGCTAACATGGCAGAAAATCCTAGGTCGCTTATTCCTGTTGGGAGGTCTGGATCTAGTGGTGGATTACATTCTCAAAGAGATATAACTATTCCCATTGATAGACCTGATTTAGCGGTTTACTCCTTCTCTCATGCTCATTTTTTATTTTTATCAAATGCGTGACTTTAATGATACTAATTGGATTAAATTCTCGAGTTTGTTTTAAATTAATTGAGAACAGTTAATTTTTTTGATGTATAGTTCATTTAGAGAACCCACACAATGATCACACTTGCTATGTTGAGATTTCGAAAGAATAATTTCTTCCATGTAGTACTTTTCTCAGTTTTGTCATAACTGAACGATGCAAACTGAGTATTCCTTTTCTCTGAACTGTTTTTACTTTATACAGGTTATAGAATCGACTACACCAGATTCAGGGAAGATCTCCTCAGGTTCTGAATTGGTTGAGTCGAAGACATCTGAAACTTTATCACAGGTCCAGAAACAAGAGGTTGGATCACCTACACTATTAAATTCACTGAGTGAAGCAACTTTTGGTACTGATCTCATACTTGATTCGAAGTCAAAGGTTGTTCCAAAATTCTTTTTTTACTATAGGAAACTTTATACATTAGTGTGACTTATCATACGTTACTTAATATATATTCTTAGAATTCAATTCCAGCTGCATCAGGAGCTGTTGCAGCTGGTGCCATTGCTGATCAGATGCTAGGACCAAAGGAGGATAGACATCTGGCAATTGTTTTGGTACTCCCGTTTGTTTGGCTTGTTGCAACTATCTTCAGTTATGTAACGTGTTGGGCCTGATTTTTTTCTTATTAAGGTTGGTCTTCCTGCACGCGGGAAAACATTCACTGCAGCAAAGCTTACCCGGTATCTTCGTTGGTTAGGTCATGATACCAAACACTTTAATGTCGGGAAGGTAAGAAAACTGTTATCTCATTTTTTTATCTTGAGTTCCTATGTGGCTATAAAGTTGACCTGTTATACATTTTGTTTTCAGTATCGCAGGCTGAAGATTGGAACTAATCAGGTAATACTTGTTTTTAATGTGTATTCTTCATCCTGTCACTCCTAAGAAAAATGAAGTGACTTGAATTTAGAGATGTTGTGTAGAAAATTGTATTCTGTCATGGATTTGAACATACTATAATTGTTGCATTCAATGTTCAAAAAGAATCACTTCAATTGGTCTGACAGTCTCTTAAAGAATGAGGTTATAGCATATCTCTATGAATCACCTTATGCTCAATGATATTTTCTTGCAGCCTGCGGATTTTTTCAGAGGTGACAATCCTGAAGGATTAGAAGCTCGAAATGAGGTAAATTTCCTAACTTGCTAAAGAACTTTTATTACGCTTCCCTTTCCATCAATTTATAGCTCCTGTGTGTCCCATGGTGTTTGACCTCTGCTCTTCTCTTGTTACTGTTTCCAATGATCTCTTAATTTTTCTCAACTTATATTCTTGAACTTTCTTTCATTTTATATATTATTTATTAGCAATTGTACTAGTATTCATGTTGTTTAATTTGTCTTCGGTACTAGGTGGCAGCGCTTGCAATGGAGGATATGATAGCTTGGATGCACGAAGGTGGTCAGGTAATTTATCAGTATACAAGCTGGGGTATGTACCTAGTCCATCTATAATGCATTTAGATGTTCAGGTTGGGATATTCGATGCTACAAACAGTACACGCGAAAGAAGAAATATGCTAATGAAAATGGCAGAGGGAAGATGCAGGGTACTCCTCTCAATTTTGATCCCTCTAGTTCTAGCATTTTTTATTTTTGGTATTTCATTCATTGCATATTTTTGGAAGGTTGGTCGTGAGTTAAACATGTTGTCAAAATGTCTGATTATTTTTTCCTTTATGTTGTCCTATTCATGCAAAATAGTTCCTTTGACATGGAAACTTACGAAATTTGAATGCCACGAAACCCAACTATGAAATGAATGCCCCCTGCAATGCCGCTAGTCCTCTACTTGTCACAAGCTATCCCCTTTTATTTTTTTTCTTTTCATCTGTTTTTCTACATATAGTTAATAGATTACGTTTTTACACCCAGCCCTATCTGTGGAGTTCCCTTATTCAGAAGACTATAACCAGGGATTTTCAGTTGTATAATTTATGTATACATTTTTGTATATACCTGATATGTCATCATTCACACAGATCATCTTTTTAGAGACAATTTGTAATGATAGGCAAATAATTGAAAGGAATATACGCCTCAAAGTTCAGCAAAGCCCAGACTATGCCGAAGAGTATGATATTGGTTTATTATTTTCCTTTTCTCTTAACCATGTTTTATATTTTAGCTTATGGTGTTTCAGGACAGATTTTGAAGCTGGATACCATGACTTCAAAGTTAGATTAGAAAATTACGAAAAGGTAGGATTTAATGCACGCATCAGACTGCTAATAAAACTTAAGTTGATGGTTGAAATATCTTTCTTTCAGTGTTGAGATTTTGACTGGTGAATAATGTTTTGTTGTTCCCAGTTATATCTAATACTGCTATATTTCTATTCAAGAAAAAGTTGATTGAAATGGAATTCTTGTATATCCATGATTATTTAGGTTTATGAACCCGTTGAGGAAGGGTCTTATATCAAAATGATTGATATGGTCAGTGGCAATGGTGGGCAAATTCAGGTATTTTCTCACTCCGTAGTTTGTTTTCATTTGTGACTCATATGTTTCACTGTTTCTATCACCTTATTATCTTTTTTAACTGAAATATGGTATCCATTAAAACAGGGAATAACAAACCGTTATTTTCACCCTACAACGTTTTACAAGAAAAATACTTAATTAGAAAGGAACGACATTCAAGATCGTCTCCATTGGTTCTTGAATCCATTCGTTCAAGAACAATATCTTATTATCTTTTGCGTTGTCTGATTCAAAATTTTGTTGCTTTTTATTTTGTGTATGAAAAAATTATAATGAAGATGTGATTCCATTGATCTTATAGATGTCATGGCAATTATAAAACAGGTGAACAACATTAGTGGCTATCTTCCCGGGAGAATAGTTTTCTTCTTGGTACGTTCAAATCTCTTGAGGTGATATAAAGATCACTTGAACTTACTTTTACTAATATCGAATCCTGAAAAATATCCTAATTATTCAATATATATTGAAAATTGAAAGAATTGAAGCTCAATCCTACATTTATCTTCTTTACCTGGTACTTATACTGCCTGTCATGGGTAGTTTGCATATGTTCATTCTCTACTCATACTAGAATATTGACTATCTTCTGTATTTAAAATATTGAAATTCTTGTTTTATTTTTCTTCATCTGCATATTATCCCTTTGAAGTTTCCAGATTTATGATGGAAGGAGAATAACATTTTTTCTTCACGATTATGTGAAACTTTGCGAAGTATGTTTTTAAAATTAAATGCCACTGGTTGATTCTTCCAGGTAAATACACATTTGACGCCTCGTCCAATTTTGCTTACCAGGCATGGTGAAAGCATAGACAATGTTAGAGGACGAATCGGTGGTGATAGTGTATTAAGGTTTTCTCATTCCTGAACATGACGTTTATTTTCGACGTTATATTTCTCACTTTAGAATTCTACAACTTCTTGCATACTGCTTACAGAGTTACAGTTTTTTTAAACTGAATTTTTTTATTTCTCATCATTTTTTTCATCAAAAGATCTGTGTGAGACTTGTTATAAGAATAAAGTTTGTTTGTCATGCCTCGTTATTTAAATGTGGGACTTCAACAACTGTGAGTTGCTAAAACCCTTTTTAGGTTTTACGGATACCGTCATTATATGATGCTGAATTAGTGATTTCAAAAAACTTGGAGGAATATATTTTTGTCTTTATTTTTAGGGATAAACAGTCTAATTTGCATGGCATGATCCCATCCCCCTTTTCTTATAATAACGGTAGGAACTTTCTGATGTGAGTTTATTTGTCTTCGTCTATTTCAGTGATTCTGGTGACCTATATGCAAGGAAACTAGCAAATTTCATAGAAAAGCGCTTGAGAAATGAAAAAGCTGCTTCTGTAAGTTCTCTTATTGCTTATACTCTATTCAATCCACTGAAATTCTGGTAAATGATTCACAATGACCTGAGATAGTTAAATGAATTTGCCTTGCCTTTCATTGCTTGATTTGATGCACAAATGATTTAACTTTCGTGGTTTTTTTTATTTTCTTATAACAATTTTACGTCAATGGATTACTGATGCGCGTGTACGTTTTCTGGAAATGCTTTATCCGATTGTCTGTTGTAACTTCTGTTATGATTATGATTATGATGATTATTGCGGAATTTTAGATATGGACAAGCACATTACAAAGGACAATTCTTAGTGCAAGTCCAGTTGTTGGATTTCCAAAGGTTGTGTAGTAACAGTAATTTCTCTTTAAACTGCAACAATTTAAAGCATGATTTTTTATACTGACTTCTGTTACATCTCATAAGATACAATGGCGTGCACTTGACGAAATTAATGCCGGTGTATGTGATGGAATGTCGTATGAAGAAATAAAGAAAAACATGCCTGATGAATACATGTACGGCTCAAAGTAATATTATATGCATCATCAGCTTTTCCTTCATTTTTTCCTTTTAATCTATAGGTTGCGTAAAAAGGACAAGTTAAGATACCGATACCCTCGTGGTGAATCTTATCTTGATGTCATACAAAGGTGTGTTTCTGAATTAGTAGTCATTAGTTATATTATTACCTCACTTACTTGCATTTTCAGGCTTGAACCTGTGATAATTGAGCTGGAACGGCAAAAAGCTCCGGTTGTCGTTGTATCCCACCAGGTTTCCTTCGTTGAAATAATCGATATGCTCATGCTTTTGATATCTACATATTTGTGGCAATTTTCAGGCTATTTTGAGAGCTTTGTATGCTTATTTTGCTGATAGACCATTAAACGAGATCCCCCACATAGAGGTGACTTGCTATTTACATTGAAATGTTTGAATAGGTAATTTGATAGTTGCTTATAATATACAGATGCCATTACACACAATTATAGAGATACAAATGGGAGTTGCAGGGGTTCAAGAGAAAAGATACAAATTAATGTGATACTTTAACAATTATATAGTTACAAAACTCCTATTGTTATTCAACAACTTGAACTTGAGAAGGTATATCCAATTCTTAACTTCTTGCTAAATGTTGCTCCTTTATTTGTAAATCTAGTGATTCCATAGTGTTAAAATAGTGTACCACATTGACCGTGGAAACATAAATATTATAGTTTATAAGGAAAGTGAATTATGAGTAATTGGTTTAGCTCAAACTTTTTCAATGTGATTCATTTATCTTATGGACTAGGTTATACCGACATTTTTCCGGCCCATCGAATCCTGAATTTCTACATGGTATCGGAGCTATAGTGTGGGTTTCAGGCTAGTATGTACTGGTTTAGATGAAAAGAAAAGAAAAATCTAGTAGAAAAACGTATCGTACTTAAGCAACAAAAATAGATCGATCTATAATTCGAACACTATCAATTATATTGAAGCAAGTCTGAACCGAACTAACGTCAGTTCAACTTGAGGGAAAGTGTTAAAATACTGCACAACATTGGTTGTGGAATCATAAATATTATAGTTTATAAGGAAAGTGATATTACAAGTAATTGGTTTGATTGATCCAACACTTTTAAATGTGATTAACTTCTTTTATGTACTAAGCTACACAGACACTTTCCCGGCCCATCGAATCCTGAATTTCTACACATAGTTCCACGGGCTCGTCTGTAAACAATTCCTACTTAGTTTCAGATACAGAAAAATTGGTAAAATTGCCTTAATGAATCCTAGAGTTGTGAAATTATCAATGGAAATGAAGTCCTATCCTGAGCTGTAAGAGTAAAGGTCCATATCCTTGTTGAGTGATGTTCAGAATGATGGATTTAAACCCCAATTTTCTCAATAAATCAGCACTTTTCTGCATCCTCTTGATGATTCCAGATATTAACTAATGCATGGATTATGTTAGTATGAGAAATCCAATACACTGTTGGTTTATAATCAATCTTTCCGGGTCCTAACTCGTAGCTTTTTGTCAATCCTTTCGTCACTATTGTCTGCCTTTGAACAGAGGAAGAAGAGCATTAGTGACTTGGGATTCATCTGTGATCACTCTTTACTTGGGAATCTATTTGTTGATTAAATGAATACATTAGATTTCATTTATTTATTCACTTCTTAACACTTTTAAATAGAATTTTAGCTTCTTTATAACAATTTCTTCTCATTCATAATGATTGTTTGATTAAAATCTCCACGTTCTTTATCAAATGCTTATTGAATAACGTGTACTAATTTGTTTCTTAATGATGTATTATAGAAAATAACATTTTTAAATTAGAAATCTCTGTTTAATATTCAAAACAATAAGAAAGACGATTTTGTTTGTGTACAAATATAATGTACAAACACCAATTTATGATGTTGCAGATTTGCTTTCTTTAAGTTGCTTGTATTTATCTGTAAATTAGTATAAGGTAGTGAAAATAAAACCCAATATAAATTGGAAAAAGGGAATTAGAGAAACCCAAAAATTATATGCTAATTTTCAATATAACAAAAACTTGAAGGAAAAGATAAGCATATAAGATTTAGAGTTTCGAGACAAATAATTATATAAATTTAATATAACAAGGAAAGAGAATATTATTCTTTGAGAATGGAAAGATAAATCCGTTTGATATATAAACAAGGAAAGAAAATATTATTCTTTGGGAATGTAACTATAATCCGTTTGATATATATATCAAGGGGTATGTTTGGAATATCATTTGAGAAATAGCAGTGAAGTGAAATCATTATAATGTATTACATAGTAATATATAAGTAATCGTGATTTAAAAAAAATATTTTTGAAACAACGGTAAAATGATTGTGATTTCATTAAATGATTTTTTTACTCTTATTTTAATAAATTTTGGATAAACAATAATTTAATAATGTAAAAAATAAATTTTACCAAGTACAATAGGTGACACTTGGGAAAACCTACTAATATGAGACTATTGTTTTTTTACGTTGAAATAACCGTAGTTTATATTGATGTTTAGTTTGTATTAAATATAACTTACTACACCACTCACAATGGTTCCAAACATATGTAATATATTTGCAAGCAAAAGGACAATTCATAGCGATTAACCCATGAAACTTGTTGAACCAAACTTTCATGTGATGTTACATTCTAACACATGTCAGTTTATGAGTATTAAGAATTTGACTCATAACCAATTAGGTCGACTTTTGAAAGTCATATTTGCCTATTATAAAATTTGGTGTTGATAGGCAAGAATGACTAAAACATATTGATTCTTGATGTGAATGAGATTGACATAGGAAATGGTTGTCCAACAAGAAAATGAAGAGCCAATGATCAATAATGACATTACCACTTTGAAGTTCCCCCTTTGAAATTATATGTTACTATTCTTAATCTTGATTTCTTATCTCAATAATATTAATTTTCGAATCCAAACAATTATTGATTGTTCTTATGTTATTAAATATATGGTGAAGAACAACAACACAAAGCTTGGTGACTTTTAATGAATGTTATTTTGCTTACTGCAAAATGCAAATATGAAGTATCATAAATCGAAATGATCTAAAAAATGATGCTCTATACTCTAGGAATAAAAAAACGGCAAAAATAGAGGTAGAAATATTCTTACTTTTACTCATTATGTATTTTTATTATATTTTATACCAGTTTGAGTTTTTTAAAGACATTAATTGGAATTCTTCAAAAAACATTTTATATAGGACACTTAATGAAAGTATATATATTTTCTCTTTAGAATGTTTGCTATACTTTTGTATTGGGTGGTGTGCATCCTTCAAAGAGTTCTAGTCCAATGGGACGTAAAAAACTCTAATCCAATGCACCAAACATATATCATTGAAAATAATTATAACATTGGTTTTGTGGAATGTGAAGTTGTGCATTTACAAGAACACAATAACATGTATATGTATTCATTATGTATATTTTCATTCAAAAATTAAATATAATTTTAGGTTTTTTCTATGTGTATGTTTATAGGCTAAGCCACCAATTCTTCAGCACTTTTTCGAAATGCGTACAAACAAATTAGATTTTTTCAGTACACTCAATTATTCCTTAAAAACTTTGAAAGTAGCTCTAAGCTTTTTCAAACATGATAATCTAAATTTTTCGATTCTATGGGTTATTAAAGGTGAAATGTTAATTTTGATAAATGACTTCTAGATTCTAGGTATCCTACTATATATAAATATACTCATGGATTGATATGATACGGTTCATACGGAACAAATTTGCGCATATACCGAATTATGAGGTATGATAAGATTCATCTGATATTATTACAAAATAGATGTTATGTTTTAAATTTTATTTGTGGCTATCTCAAGTTTTAAATGAAGATTGACAACTAAAACTAGAAATCATTTTCATGACTAAATACCCGAAGTTGTTGATGAAAGCATAGTTAGTACTCATAAATATGATACTATAATATATTTCATTACATGTTATTTTTAACATGTTAATCATATGATTTTTGACAAATATGATTTTGTTTGATACAGAATGAGTAATTTATTCAGATCTATTTTGTTATTACTCTTATTCATAAATGAATTCTTCTTAAGTCAAAAGTATAAACAACATTTTTGTCGTTGGTTTTGTGGACATGAAAACTCATATATTGTTAATTATTTATTATTTCTTCAGTCACAACACTCTTTACGAATCTCTTTTTATTAAATTATTTATGAATATAAAATTGCAATGTTTATTAGAAGATTCTTTCTCATTAATGTGATTGATTAACTATGAGTTGTGGATCTTTTGAATAATAGATTCTTATCCTTAATTCTTAGCATATTATCAATATGAGATATTAAATGAGGATGTATAAAAGAAATGCATACTATCAATTCTTAAATTGTATTTTTATTCTTTCATTATTTCAAAATAATGTGTTATGATATAAATTGTTGCATAAATTTCAAATATATGTATTCATAATTTTTTCAAAACAATATATAATTCAAATATGCACAACATCATTAATTAAACTAATACTTCAATTCTTGTATTGTTAGTTATTGCATTTTAGTCTATAGATTCTTTTTTTATTATTATTGGGCTTCATGATATATTAAATCATATCATAACACGTTGACAACATTTTTCTATTAGAGCTTATGTTTTCCTATACATGTCTAATTTGTGGTTTATTTATCGAGTAAAATTATCTTTTAGGAAATATGAATTTTAGAATAATACTTACTGATCACTCACTCGACACTAATGTTAGAGCTATTGGATCATTGTGCATCTCCAATAAAGAATAACAAATTTCCTATAGCACAATGTGTCTATAGGGTCTATATATGGTGGGAAGTTGAGATTGAAAATATTTTAAAAAATGATAAATATACAATATTTGAATAACTTAAATTTCTAACTATACATTATCCTCATCCCAATATTAGAAGAGTATATTATTTTGGAGAAAATGGTGAGTGTGTATTTGGCATTAGATGAAGGTCTCGATCTTTTAAATTATGTCAAATCAAATTTCACTTCATAGACTTTAATGTTGAGTCATGGAAGAAAGAATAGGAAATTTATCAATTGATACGGTACCTTTTATTTTATAAACTATTTAGACTATTATTTTAAATAAAATCTTTAGTTTACTGATGTGAACTTTAGGACCGGGTACCTTGTGATGGGCAAGACCCGTTAATTATTGAGCTAATTCAAATGGCGGAAACGAATTATTGCAGCCCAGTTGCACACTTAAGTAAAAGCGGCCCGATGTTTAACGAGAGGACCGAAGATTACCTTAGGCGAAATAAATCGTTTTCTGGTAACTGGCTCCTTGGTTCGGTCCGAACGGTTACATGCTCACGTTTTCCACGCTTCGGGCCTCCACACGTTTACCACGCTTCTGGCCCGATCACGCAGACCACGCCTCGGTCCCAACCTCGTTTTACATCCCGCGATAACAACATCTAACAAACCTGTCAGAGGCAGTTACAGAGCGTGATTTACACACAATGTTAACTCTATAAATACAGGGCGCGACGACGGAAATAGCAGGACCTTTTGGACGCGTAAGAACAGGCCGTTATCCTGCCGGAGTTCTTACTGCTTTCTTTTCCTTGTCATTTTCATTAAGTCTCTGTTGTATTCGTTATGGATTATTTAATTAGTGAACAGACTAAGAGTATAATCTACTCTTAGTCAAGTGGTTTTCACCCCAATTCCTGGGGTTTCTACTATACATCGCTGTGCCACCGTTTATTTCTAGTTTTTAATCGTCTTCCACAACAAAAACAAATCAGAATCGAGTTCGTTTGCTAATCGAACCTGATGACTGTTGGTACCCCCTAAAAAGGGACCATAACAGTTTGGCGCCGTCCGTGGGGATGATTCTCTAATCCCATTTGAGTTTTCTACCAGGGATAGGATAATCAAAGACATGGCGACTGGAACTCCGACAAATGATAGTGATGTGCTTCCTGACAGTCTCCCAGCACCAACATTCACTTTACAGGATCTGGAAGCTATCATCAGGAAGGTGGTATTGGAAATTACGTCGGAGAAAAGTGGAACAGAACCACCGGCTGTTTCAAGCCCTGTTCCCAAAAGCAGAGGATACGAGAGTGATCCCGACGAGCGTAGTACTGATGAAGAAGAAATCATCAGGTGTGGCGTAACAATGAGGAGTCCTAGATATCGATCTACTCCTTCTCCCCCAGCCAGAGCTCTAACTCCCGCTCCTGGAAATGATCAGGAGCAGATGCAGCGACGAATTGATGAGCTCACCAGGGAGTTGGAGAGCATGAGTGCGTTGAGGGATTGCGAACCTAATCTGGGACGCAATCCTGGTTTATTTAACAGGGCCATGGAGGCCCCAATCAGGAGAAGTAAGGATGATGACTGGTGGCATAATTTGCATGCGGTCCAGACATCTTCTCATCAATCTGAAGGCGTATCAGCCGCCTTGGGAGATTTGATGCTCCCCTTTTCTAAAGAGATCTGGGCAGCAGTCCCAGATCGGCATTATCGCAACCCCAAGGGGTTGCCGACATTTCACAGTGATGGTGATCCAATCGATCACGTTGCCGATTTCGAATTGCGCATGGGAACGGTTCGGGCCTCGGATTCACTAAAGTGTCGTATCTTCGCGGCAGGATTACAAGGCGATGCCCGAACGTGGTTCAAGAATTTGCCAGCCCGATCCATACAGTCGTATGGTGGATTTATTTTGGCATTCTCTGAGTAATTTGCTCCAAATGTAGGACCGCCCCGAAGCAGACATGAACTATATCAGTTGAAATATATCCCGGCAAAGATGAGTCTTCGGTCCTTCATGGAGAAATTCAACAGGACCGCCCGGGGTATCAAGCTCGAGCTCCGGGATAAAATTGATATTCTACAGCAGGTCCTAGGACCGTGCGGCCTTTCGGCCAGCTTGGTAAAGAGCCCACCATTCACCTTGGGAAAGCTTCTTCAGAAAATCAACAAGTATATTAAGGTGGATGAAGCGCTGGGGCTTCGTTATCGGAAACCTAGCGGGAGTTCTGAGCCCGCAAGTGATCATAGGGTTTCCTACCCTAAGAAGCAGTCGCGAGAAGTAGCGGCTGTAAGCGAAAAAGACGTCCCCCCGAAGCAGGAGGACAATCGGGTGTATTGCGAGCTCCATCATAATCGCGATCACCCGACCCTGAAGTGCCCGCTGTTGAAAGAGACAGTAGCGGCAATGAATAAAGAAAAGCCCGACCGGAATGGTCAGAAGGGCAAGCGAGCAGAATCCCCCCGAAGGGGCCACCAAGGTGACGATCGTCACAGGCCGCGGGGAAGAGATAATCGGGGACAACCCCGAAACTATAATGATCGGACGGAGGACCGACGGTCTCCTCCGCCGGAACAAGAAAGAGGCCAACACGGTCGTGAGAACCGTGGTCAGGGCCGAAGAAGAAGATGGCGGGGCCGTGGCGGTAGAGCCCCGCAGAACGAGGGTGGAAGACAGGAGCAGGCCGCTCCTCCACCTGCGGAAACTGGTGCCCAACCTCCTCAAAATGAGGCGGCACCCAGAGAAGTAGCCGGAGATATTTATGTTATCTCCGGTGGTTTGAGAATAAATGAATCGGTCCGGGACCGAAAGAGAATTGCGCGCGGAGACTCCGCTGAGAGCTCCGAGTCTGTGGCGCTGGTGAAATATGATCCCATGGAACGGTCCTCCTTCTTCAGAGAGGACATTACTTTCACCCTGGCTGATCGGGAAGGGATCATCGATCCATGCGACGACCCCCTTACCATCACTGGGGTCATCGGGAATCGTCGTGTCCACAGAATCTTAGTGGACACTGGGGCTTCGTGCAATATAATGAAGCGCGAGGTTGCCGAAATGTTGGGAGCTGCTGCTCACGATCTCCCGATCGCTAACATAACTCTTTGGTCGTTCGACCAAAGGAGCGTTATTCCATGCGGGAAGATGTTATTCCCAGTTACCCTTGGAGAGCCATCCAAGGACCGGTCGGAAGACCTGGAATTCATTATCGTTGAAGTCGACTTGGCTTACAACGCTATTATCGGACGGACCGGCCTTAGTAAGTTTGAGGCGGTCCCTTCTACTTATCACATGATGCTCAAATTCCCCTCCATTCATGGAGTTATTTCTGTTAAGGGGGATCAGAAAGTAGCTAGGCAATGCTACATGAGCTCGTGCCGAACTTTGGCACCGGTTAAAAGGGCCCGGGTGGATCTGCTGGAAGAGTTGCCGCACCCGAGGCAAGCAATGGAACCCGTAGGGTTCAAATTGATCAACCTGGTTGAGGATGACTCAACCAAGACAACTCGCATCGGGGCACATCTAGCCCCTGACTTTGAAAAAGAACTGATCCACCTGCTGAGAAGCCACGTGGATATATTCGCATGGACCCCGCACGATGTTCCGGGGATTGACCGATCCGATAGTGAACATCGGATCAACACTGAGCCAGGAACGAAGCCTGTTAGGAAGAAAAGGAGACGCTATTCTCCTGAGAAGATCGAGATTATCCGGGCTGAAGTGAATAAGCTGCTACGATCGGGATTTATCAGAGAAATCCACTATACTGAATGGGTTGCAAACCCAGTGGTGGTTTCCGAACCGGATGGGAAATGGCGAATGTGCATCGACTTTACCGATGTTAACAAAAGCTGTGAGTCAGACCCTTTCCCTTTACCGCATATCGACCGACTGGTGGACGCTGTTGCTGGTAGCACCATGATGAGTACCATGGATGCTTATTCTGGATATCACCAGATCTTCTTGGCTGAGGAAGATCAGAAGAAATCATCGTTTATGACCGAAGATGGAGTTTATTGTTATGTGGTTATGCCATTCGGTCTCAAAAATGCTGGAGCAACATACCAAAGGTTGGTCAACAAAATCTTTAGAGAATTGATCGGCAATATGATGGAAGTGTATGTTGACGATATGATTGTTTAATCTATGAATGATGAAGACCACCTTTTTTATTTGTCTCGTTGTTTCGAAGTATGCCGAAAATATAAGCTCAAACTAAATCCAAACAAATGCTGCTTCGGGATCCGAAGTGGAAAATTTTTAGGATATTATGTTTCAGAGAAAAGCATAGAAGTTAACCCTGAAAAGGTACATGCTATCATTGATATGCAACCTCCGAGAAACAAAAGAGAGTTTCAAATGCTTACTGGCCGACTAGCCACACTGAGTAGGTTTATTTTGAAATCCACAGACCGGACCTTACCTTTTTTTAGAGTGCTAAGAAAAGCAAGCCATCTAGATTGGACCGAAGAATGCGATCGGGCCTTCTCCGAGCTAAAGACTTATTTAAGCACTCCCCCGGTGATGGTAAGTCCAACTTGCGATGAACCGTTGGGGTTATATCTTGCGGTATCAGAAGTTGCCGTCAGCGCAGCTCTGGTAACCATACGAGACGACATTCATAGACCAGTTTATTATGTCAGCCATTCGCTGGTATCTGCTGAAACCAGATATTCCACCTTGGAGAAATTCATGCTAGCTTTGAAAAAAGTTGTGTCCAAGTTGAAACATTATTTTGAAGGCCGAACGGTCTATGTCTATACGGATCAACCTCTGAAAGTGCTCCTTAAACAGAAGGATTTGAACGAGAGACTGGCAAAATGGGCTATCAAACTCAGCGCTATGTATATGGAATTCCTACCTCGAAGGGCGATCAAAGCCCAGGTTCTAGCCGATTTTGTGGTTGAAATGACCCGATCGGCCATTTATCTTAACCAAGAGGATGATCGATGGACGATCCATGTAGATGGGTCAACCTTCAGGGGAAGAGAAGCGGACATTACCCTGACAACGGTACAAGGTGATCTTATTCATTCCGCAGTCAAATTTTCCTTTGCTGGAACAAATAATGTGGTAGAATATGAGGCAGTATTATCAGGAATGACCTTTGCTCGAAAAATGGGAGTTAGCAGAGTACGAATGTTCTCAGACTCGAAGTTAGTAGTGGAACAGTTCGCAGGGTGATTTGAGACTCATGATCCAATGATGAGGTTATATTGCGCCAAAGTCCTGGAACTATCCAAAAAATTCAGTGAGTTCTCTCTTGACCATGTGCCACGAGAGCAAAATAAGGTTGCCGACGCACTCGCCAGATTGGCCTTAGGCATACCTCACATAGAGCCGAGCACTATTTCGGTCCATATTCAGAACCGAACTTCGGTCGAGATTCTAGTGACCGAACAATCTATTGAAGAGATCGGGGCTCTATGCCATGAACTCCAGGGCTTGAATATTGACGCTATTGAATCTCCGGGAGAACCCAATTGGATGGACTCTTTTATTAAATACCTCTCAAATGGCTATCTCCCTGAATATAAGTCTGAAGCCAGGAAAATAGAGGTCCGGGCTAAGAGATTTACCTTAGTCGATGGACGCTTGTTTAAAAAGAGTGTTGAAGGCCCGCTTCTGCGCTGTTTATCTCCTATTGAGGCTGAAGCCGTCAAGATTTATGTTCATGAAGGGATATGCGGCATTCATTCAGGGGCTCAAACTTTATACCACCGCATCATCAGAGCTGGATACTTTTGGCCAACATTGCTTGCTGATGTCAAGCAATATACTAAACGTTGTGCCATATGCCAATACCATGCTCCACTCCCACAATTGCCTGGGGCTCCCTTATCGATTACCCCATTACCTTGTCTGTTTGACAGATGGGGGATCGACATCCTCGGACCTTTTCCTCGGTCAATAGGGCAAAGAAAATTATGTATTGTAACGGTGGAATATTACTCGAAATGGATTGAAGCAGAAGCAGTACCCATCATCTTAGAAAATGTAGTCAAGCACTTTATATGGAGAAATATTGTGAGCCACTTCGGGATTCCCCGAGCGCTCGTATCTGATAATGGGACTCAGTTCCACGGTAAAAGCATACGGGATCTATGCACCAAGTTGGGCATCATCCAGCATTTCTCATCAGTAGCCCATCCCCAAACTAACGGACTTACGGAGATGTCTAACAAGGTTATCCTAAAGGGATTGAAAACCAAGTTAGAAGATTTTGGAGGTAAATGGCCCGAACACATCTATGAGGTCCTATGAGCATACCGAACTACACCTCACTCAACAACCCAGGAATCACCGTTCTCATTGGTGTATGGGACCGATGATGTTAGCCCGGTGGAGGTTGCCATCCGATCACCTCGGATATCTCAATACGATGAGCATATGAATGGTGAAAGGAGATTATTGGACCTCGAGATGATCGAAGAAAAGAGAGATGCAATTTATGCACGGATGCGTACCTATCAGCGAACTATGGAACGGGCCATAACAAGCGAGTCCTCCCAAGAGAATTCTTTGAAGGCGATCTCGTCCTCAGAAGCATTAAAGTGCAGAGGAACGTTGGAAAGTTGGACAGAAATTGGGAGGGACCGTATCGAATATAAAATAAATTGGAATCAGATGCGTATAAACTTGAGACATTGGATGGTATAGAGGTCCCCCGAACTTGGAATTTCATGAATTTAAGGCGCTATTTCTTGTGAATCTTCGATTAATGTGTTTGACTCAATAAAATACATTCCCTTAAATGTAAGTAGAAAACAAGTAAGTACAATACAAACTATTTCTAATGGAATGATGGACCGATCTTGAAGTTGGGTGGCTTAGGACGAATCTGGACTGGTGACCGAAGCTTCTTGTCCGCAAGGCTCCCAAATTGTAGTGACCGCTCTGACGAGTCAGATGCTCTTGCACTTGCCCAGCCCCATGGATGAGTTGTGATTCTCCCAGAACTCATTACGAACTAAAACACTCCCTTCAACGGCATTCAGTCACTAGGAATGGCCCTTTGTACCTATGAAATCTGCTACGATAAAAGGAATGATAGTCAGCATATCGAAACAGAAGATCGGTCCTAATATAAGACGTATTATGAGCAAAGCTTAGCCAACAAAACCTAAGGGACTTTATTAGAACCAAGGTTCGTCCGAAGCTCGTAAAAACTCATATTAAACGCAAACTACGCCTATCCAATCAAGTATTGACTCCAAGGACAGAATAAGAGTGACCCACACATAATGTAAAACGACCGATCCAATCAGAATTGATACGAATAAACTAAACATAATGTCTGGGACCGATGGTTAACTCCCTGTAAGCGTCCCTGATCTTACACTTGGTGATTAAAACAACTTCGTTAACATAAAACTTATTAGCTTATTGAGAAGTTCGTTATATTAATTCGTTCTGGCAATTAAAAGAACAAGAATTGAATAAAGAGAGTTATATTGAAAATAAGAAGTAAGGCAGATACAAAGTATAAAGGAAATCTAGCTAATCTGCCCCTCTTCTTTATCTTCAATCTCCGGCTCCTGGGTTCGGTCCGGGGCGCGAGCTGCTTCAGTTCTTCTTCCTGATCGGCCACCTTTTGGTTGACCGCTCTCTCCATCTCTTCAAAGAGATAGAAGAAAGGGTCTTCTTCCAAAACAGGTTCTTCCGAAGTTGGAATAACCTGAAACTTGCCATCCTTTTCGAGTGGCTCGATCATCTTCCATCGCTCGTCTGAAGGGGAAAGCCCGAACTGCTGAATAACTTGCTCTCGATGTTATCCAAATACTTAGGAGTATAAACCCCATGTATGTTATCCGCTAAAGCGAATAACAAAGGGGACCGAGGGAAACCCAGAACCGCTTCCCGGACCGAACCTTCGGTCGAAGTGTGGGCCCTTGTCAACTTCTCTTCCAAGGCCGTCTTCTCTTCTTGGGCCCGAAGGAGAAGCTCGTTCAGCTTGTTCCTCTTCTCCTGGACCCGACCTTGGACTTCGTTGATTTCATCTTCTTTGGCCCGCAGCTTGGCCTCCAGGTCGGCAATTCGCCCCTGAGCTGTTTGTCCTGTCTTCTCCAGCTCAGAGACTTTATCGACTAAGAGCGAGACCTCCGTCCCGGCCCTTAGCAACTCATTGTCCAGTCGGTCACGGTCCTCCCGTACCGTGACCAACTCACCATGCTTGATCTCAACTTGCCTTTTTGCAAGGTCAAGTTGATCTTGGACTTGTTGGGATACAACACTACCACCCTGGTTTTTCTCCACGGTGATAGCAGTTGTGAAGGCTTTCTTCAACATCTGCATAAGATAACACATTTTTAAAGATGAAACTTCGGGCCTTCATGTTAAGTAAAAGTTACCTTAGTGGTGAGGTCGAGGAAGCCTTCCATAATCTCTTCCCCAGACACGTCCGTCTGGACGTTCTCTGGGTTCTGCTCTCGGTAAAGGCGGAAGTCCTTTAGGAAATCACTCCTCCAGGATGTTAGTTTCCTCCCCTTGCTGAACCTGTCCAGCAGGCCCAGAGCAACTCCCCAGTCGGAGTTAGTCTTCGGGCCAGATGCAGGCTCCTTCAGAACGATCCCCTTAGTGGGGACCGGAGCGCTATCCCCCCTCTTCAGCCTTTTCAGCTCCTGCGGGGCTTCCGCTTCTGTCACCCTTTTCCTAAGGGGACCGGCGGCAGGGAGACGTTCGCCTTAAGCTGAGGACTGGGGAGAACCTTCTCCACTGGAACGGCTCCCTGCATCAATAAAGCAATAGTTTTAGTACTAATAAAGAATGTATTTCCGATTTGATAGAGGCTGGATAAGCTCAAAGAACGAATCTGAGCCTTTTTCACCTCCTCTACCACTCCAAATACCCGAAACGCATGCCCTTCTCCAGTTGAAGGCTGCCCTGTGCAGCGAAGGGTCAATGTGCCCGCGCCAGTTGTTTGGATCGGGGGGTTCCCGGACCCCGAAGGGACCAGCATACCCCCAGTTGCTGATTCACTCCCCTCATCGCTGCCCGATGCTTTGCGTTGTTCTTCAGAAGGACGGACCGAAGCAGCTGCCATGCGTTTGAAGCAAGAGCTTGGCATTGTCTCAGTCGAATCTGCAAAACAAATACATAAGGATCAGGAAAGTATAAACTAAAAACATTACTTCATTCCCTATCCTTCTTATGGATCTGAACTAGAAAACATCCCCTTCGGGTCTGAGGCTCCGACCCTACCCGCAACACCTATTTCTATTAATCTTCTCTCCCGAAGCAGATCTATTCGCCTAAGGCGTACTTCGGGAGGGGGGAACATCGCAAGCGTATTTGCGGTGTCCGTACGGGAAGAGTTGAACCTACTTCGGTCCAACTGACTTATGCGTGGGTGGGTTAGGCGCGGCCATACTTTCAACAGATCCTCTTTTGGGACTATTATCCACACATAACAGGCCTCCCACGCATGGAGAGACTCTTCTTTATCTACAATAGCGCACTCTTTGGTGCGCACCACTATATAATACAATTTGCGGCAGCCTAACAGACCTTTCCCCTTTCGAGATCCTACCAAGAACAGGTTAAAGAAATGTTCTAGGGTCGGGGACCGATTCTATTGGTGACAATAAAAAATGAACGCTACTATATACACATAACTGCCCGGGAATAACGCAAAAGTGGGGCAGTGGATCTCTTTAAACACGGCCGCTACAAAGGGATGTAGCGGAAAACGAAGCTCGCACTTTAAAGAGGCGTAACTAACCGGAATAGCAGATGCCGGCACATTCATTTCCGTCGGAAGGAAATAGGGAATATCTTCCCGTCCTTTCCAGATAGAATAATGTGCCGGAATTGAAAATCTAGACATAAATTCCTCAATATCCAACTCAGACATTGAAGGGTATCGCATTTTGTGAGGAGCCATAAGTGTTTACCTTAAGGAAAGTGGATTGAAAGTGGTTGAACGTGAAATCGATTGAGGGCGCAGAGGGCTTGCTGCAGTTTTTCCTTCGCAATAATGACGACGAGGAGAAACAGTGCTCGAAATCCTGATTTAAATATTAATCTTCTAGCCAATGGTGAGCCGCCACGTAATATTGCCCAAGACAGTGACAGTACAAAGCGCACTCATCACGCCTCTTGAACTATCGAATGTGAAGAGGCGCAGATCGGGAAATTAATATTTAAAGAATAACAAAGATAAAACTATAACTTAAATATATGTTATTAAGGTTTAAACGCAGTTAATTCCTACACTAAGGGAAAGATCGGTCCCCATGACGCTCACTATCTGCAGATACTGTCCCATGTTCTCATGAATGTGCGGACATCATGTGATCGGCCTTGTATCACCTCTACGATGACAATCAAGCCCGAGGGGCTAGTGATGTGAACTCTAGGACCGGATACCTTGTGATGGGTAATGCCCATTAATTATTGGGCTAATTCAAATGGTGGAAATGAATTCTTGCAGCCCATTTGTACACTCAAAGAAAAGCGGTCCGATGTTTAACGAGAGGACCGAAGATAACCTTAGGCGAAATAAAGCGTTTTCTAGTAACTGGCTCCTTGGTTATGTCCGAACGGTTACAAACTCACGTTTTCCACGCTTCGGGCCTCCACACGTTTACCACGCCTCGGTCCCAACCTCGTTTTACATCCCGCGATAACAACCTCTAACAAACCTGTCAGAGGCGGTTACAGAGCGTTATTTACACACGCCGTTAACTCTATAAACACAGGGCGCGACGACGGAAATAGCAGGACCTTTTGGACGCGTAAAAACAGGCCGTTACCCTGCCGGAGTTCTTACTGCTTTCTTTTCCTTGTAATTTTCATTAAACTTCTGTTGTATTCGTTACGAATTATTTGATTAGTGAACAGGCTAAGAGTATAATCTACTCTTAGTCAAGTGGTTTTCACCCCAATTCCTGGGGTTTCCACTATACATCGATGTGCCACCGTTTATTTCCAGTTTTTAATCGTCTTCCACAACAAAAACAAATCAGAACTGAGATCGTTTGCTAAACGAACCGGACGACTGTTGGTACCCCTAAAAAGGGACCATAACAAGTAGTAATTTCTTATAATCAATTATAATTAAAAAATAAATATTAGGATGTCGCAAATCGATCCTTAAACAGATCTGCAAACTGATCCACTATTACGGATCGGTTTCAAACATTATTTTTTCAATCCATATCCATCGGATTGGATAAAAAAAATGATGATCGGATCGGTTACATGATCCACACACACCCCTAGAGACCACTTGCAAAATAATCTTCTTCTCTCAACACCACCCATGTTTATAAAGAGTTCAAAATAAATCAAATTGCTAATTATTCTCCCATTGCCTCTCTCCCTTAAGCCCTTTCACTTTGCCCCCTTAGCTCTAGGGCGAAATAACCCATACTTTGGAACATTCACTACCTTTCGTGAACCCTCGATTCCTGAGCGAATTTTCCGGGTTCTCACATTATTTTTTTTATAGCGAGCCGGGTCCTCACATTATACATTTTAGATATTTTTATTGAATTACAAATAAAAGTATTATTTTTAAAATTGTTGACAACTTTTAGATAAGACTTTGAATAAATTAATAAAATAAAAATAAATCTCACAATTTAATAGTTTATTGATAATTATTATAAAAATATATACTTAGTAAAACATTATTTTCTTATTTAAAATTATTCTTTTACAAAATAATATTGAACTAAACTCTGAACACATGACTTGGTCTTTGGTTTTGAGTACGTCCAAAAATAAATACCATGTCATAATCTTATAAATGCATGGCTAACCACACGAATTCAAAACTAAGTAAAAAACATCCATTTTCAAAAATGGAATATATGAATTGATTGTTTATCCAAGTGAATTCAAAGTGTAACCACTTGCATGCAAGTTCTAAGCATGTAAATTGATGAACTAACTAAGTGTATTCGGGTCCAACTCTATACCCGTGATAATATGTCTTAAACAAGTGAAGTCGAGGTGTAAACAAATGAATCCTAAGTCTGAAAAATCGAATCCGAGGTAATAACTATGTGAATTCGTGCATATCCACAACAATTCAGAATCAAATATTCAAATTCAATCAATTAAACTATCATGTTTATTGAGATAAACAAATAAATTTGTATAACAACGATTAATTACAAGATTATTATATTTTCTAATAAATATATAAATATAAATATGATAATTTGTTTCTGAAATATTATTTTAAATATACATGATCATAATTATTTGATCAAATATATGTTATTACTGTTGTGTAATTCTTCTTAATGTTGAATTTCTCTTCTATTATATTAGTATAATATGATTGAAAACATAACTGTGAACTTGTTATGACTTTCTTAGAACAAGACGAAGAATAGCTTGTTTTTTGTAGAGAACGAATATTCGTATTTGGTTTAAATGCTGTTTCTACAGATCATTTTCATTTGAATGTTAAATAATAATTCAATGGCTAACAGTTTAAGGAAATAGTGGAAGAAGCTAAGTTGTAGTTCAAAAAATGAACTCTAATGTCTACGCAAAGACGAGATGTAACCGTAAGACGAATTTGCTGTTGCATGATTATGGCTTCTGGTTTAGCTGCCAAAAGAACAAAATACCTGATTTAAACCTTTTGGTTTAATTGGGGTCACCAGGAAGAATGTTGCTATATTTCGTGCAGTCGAATGGCCCTATCTGGTTGCTTTTTCTTTTAACCTGAAGCATTGGAGACAAGAACATCATCCTTTTGCACATAAACTCTACAAACTTGGCTTTAAGTTATGCATTTTGTAAAGAAATGAAGCATACTGGGGACCAGGGGCTTGGCTCAGCTAGTGATTTATCAGGAGGTGAATTCTGAACTGCCCCACCCTTCCTTGTAAGGATATCCTGCATAGAAATAGGGTGTTTTTTAACAGTTTCCCAATAAATTAACCAAAACAACAATATTATGGTACTGAGCACAAAGAACTTCATGTTAGAATGACATAATGACTAATAGAAAACACAAAACGTGCTGTTGCAGTGTCATATTTGGCTAAATTTGCTTAAGAGTGCAAAACAAACCTCTCCTGCAGCTTCAATGGCAGAGAGCCATTCATCTGAAAAAGGAATTGCACTTCCTGGAGCATTATATGGCTTAACCTTATGTGTATAATCGGACCTCTGGTTATTGCTGTCACCAATGAAAACAACAGTCAGTTCTTTCTCTGTAAGAGCAAGAAGAATGAGGGCAGTGGGATCACTTACTTTGCTGCTTCAGCGCTTACTGAGTCAGGAAAAGTTTTTGCTTTTGGTGATTCTGTTACAGCATCACAAGAAGATGATTTGCAGCAATTCACATTTATGTTGTTGCTGGAAGATTTTTCTTTTTCTTCCATGATTGAATTCTCCAGCTTCACTGTTTCCTTTTCTATAAAGGATTCATCAGCAGCATTTTGATTATCTTTTCGAAGTTCAGGGCTTGCATTCCCGATCCCTGATTCGTCTTCACAATATACGGACTCATGACTAATCTCTGAAAGTACATTAGCTTCTCCAGAAGGTGTATTCTCGGGCAAACTCACACTAAAATCTGCTTGGTTTTGGTTATGCACAGTGTCTGAATCTGTAGTCTTTGATTCTTTTTCTTCAACAGATTCAAGACAAGCACTCTCTCTTTGCACTTTTCTATCAGTTTTTGCTGCCTTTACGCAAAACATAGATGTTTTTCGCTCGTTATTTCCAGCGATGGAGTCTTTGCATGGATCAGTTCTGTCCTTATGATATCCAGGAGAGCTTAAATTATAGGAATCTTTCCAATCAGTTGAAATTTGTAAGGAAGTATGTACTCTGGCTTCAAGATCATGCTCATTCTGTAACTCAACATCACCTCTATGATTAAGAACCGAAGAGTTGCTTTTCTTTTGTTTCTTCATTTCTTGCAACATCAAAAAGCAAGGCTCTTTAGGGCCATGAGCTGTTGTGGCTTTCTCTTTGGGTGAAAATAAGCACGCTTTTGTCTGCAGTAGAACACATTCACACTCGATCAGTAGAGGTACATTATACTTGCTGATATCCATCACTTTACTTCTGTGAACAAAGTTATGATACCTGACTGAAAAATGACAAAGATGGTGAAGGCATGCGTAGACCCGAAGGTTTCAAACGTTCACTTGGCAAAGGATTGATCACCTTGCTGCTATCTTGTTCTTTTTCACAGCGCTGAACCACAGAAGGTGCTGGCCCATCTTTGTTTTTAAAGGTGTTGATGGACCTGGTCAGGTGCATATCATCTGAAATCGGATTTGAACCTGGAAGATCAACCTTCCGATCTGATATACGGAAAGATGACTGGCCATAAAAGGTAAAGTTAGTTTTTGTAGGATTTGCATCAATGCAAAGTGCTATAAATAGATATGAAAGTAATTAGCTTCTTACAGATTGACCATTTGGAGAACAGGTTGATCCCAGAGAACAACCTTCAGATTTGCATGCCATTGCTATATAAAACCATGTGAGAATATCATTTCCAAAATTTTTAAGTGAAAAATTTCAAATTACACGCACATTCAATTGAAGAAAAGACAGAAGCAACATAACAAAAACTATGCACCTGATTTAATAAACTGATTGTGCTTCACATGGTTGGCTTTTAATACTGTGCTATTTTTTGAAATGCCTACTGAATTAAGTCCCGGATTCATCATAATAGGAACTTTTGGCAACTTCGATTCTTTGCCTAGACCCTTTCGATAACTTACATTTGCTGGTCTTTTTAGTGTAACATCATCATTAAGGTTCACCTGTTACGGAATTTTCACAACACATATTTGAACTAATAAAAAGATTTCACTTGATCTATGATTAAAGGATATGATGACGATGGCGGCCGTAAATAATAACTAAACGTTAAGCTGGATTTGCTAGCCGAGCAATTCGAACCTCTGAACGAAGCCTGTGATGAGCATAAGAGAGACCAAACTATTGAAGTCTACTTAAAAAATGAAACTGAGAACAGAGAAACGTACCATAGAGCCGGGGGAGGACGAATGTAGACAATCTTTTTTTCCACTCTTATCCAGGCCATTATTCATATGATCTTTTATCTGATTACCTTGGAGAAGAAGCATTGAACTACCAGGAGAATCACCATGATTGAAAGGAATTTCTTCTCTTTGAGATGCTCCAGTAATGATAGAAAGTTCCAAGGGATCCAAAACACCTGAGGAAAGAAAGTTGCAGCTATACTTATGAAACTGCTTCTATCGTAATAAAATCATTCCAGAAACTGCAACACGAAATACTGGCCCTGTTCTATTGCAAATTAAAAATATATTCTTCATCATATTTCTCGCATATGCTCATCTGCAATATTGCGAAACCAAAGTGCCCACCTTCTTCAGTAAAAAAAGCTGTATCCCAGGCTAGGCTTTTCCGCAAATTACATTCCCTTCCTTTTTTCTTCTTCTTCTTCATCTGCTGCGGCTCTACAGAAAGTTGTGGGTTTGGAGATTTGTTAACGTCGATATTCTCTTTCAAACAATCACCTTCATTGGATTGACGACAATGCCTTCCTAATTCCTTGAAAGATTTTGAAGCCTCTGTGTAAGAGTTCAATTACGTTACATTTCGGCATAATAACAAAACTCCCATCATTTTCCCCAAAAAACAGAAATTAAGCCAAACGAGAACTTTGAAAGCTTCAACAGAAATGTTTTTCACCAGATCATAAGAATATTCCGGATCGGAACAAAAGCTTGAGCCAAAAATCAACTTACATGACACCCAGTGCCCTATAAAAATCCAATACTAATCGAGAAACCCTAGAATGAATTCGAAAGGTAAAAAAGGAAACGAAAAGAGCGTGATTCTAACCTGCTGTTGGAGGCTGCCGTGTGGATTTCATTGAGGTTAGATTTCTGAAATCAGAACGCATCTACCGTTTTCAAAACACCGTCACAACCATGATCGACGAAGTTGGTAGACTATTCAATTTGAGAGGAGCAAGGCGGAGTTTCATCGGGGAAACCCGTCCTTTTCTCCGTCAGTTACCGTTACATTTGAAATTTAAATAATTTTTATTATAAAATGAAAAAGTGTGGGCCATTGGCCATCAATTTGAATGAGTTTCTAATTAATAATAGAAATGATAATACGTTTTTCATAAAGCATCCACCAAGTTTATATATATACTCATTATTGATCGGTTTGTAATCTACCGATTTGAATTGTCAAGTCCAACTTGTCATGTAGTTGGAATTGAGGGATGTGTTGAAATCTGAGAATAATTATCCCACATCGGAATTTAGATGTGTGTTGGATGAGTTTATAAGAGATGATGTGGACTATAGTAAATGATTTGTTCAAATCTTTTACGGTGTGGTCTCCTCTCTCTTATACGTTATATCTGAGCACACTCAGCACGTAAATTGACATGACTCTAAAAATATAATATGGTATCGGAGTGGGTTCGGAAAAATTCTAAGTGACCTTACCGAGGGTTAGTTCAGTTTAATGAAATTGATCGGTTGGGAATCCACCGATTTGAATTGAAATCCAACTTGCCAGGTGGTTGGACTTTAGGGGGGTGTATTGAAATTGTGTAATTTGTCCCACATTGGAAATGAAAAGTGTGATAGATTGATGTATAAGAGGGAATGTTGACTATAGTAAATGACTTCTTCAAGTCTTTTACGGTGTGGTCTCATCCCTCTTATACGTTGTATTTGGACACACTCCCTAAGTAAATTGATCCGACTTTAGAAATTTAACATGGTATCGGAGCGGGTTTGGAAAAATCCCGAGTGACATTGCCGGGGTTGGTCCGGTTTAATTGATCGGTTGGTAATCCACCTATTTGAATTACCAAGTTCAACTTGTCAGATGGCTGGACTTGAGGGAGGTTTGTTGAAATATGAGAATAATTGTCCCACATCCGAATTTAGATGTGGGTTGGATGAGTTTATAAGAGATGATATGGACCATAATAAATAATTTGTTCAAATCTTTTACAATGTGGTCTCCTTCCTCTTATACATTATATCCGAGCACACTTCCCATGTAAATTTAACCGACTTTAGAAATTTAACAGGTAAACCATTTCTGAACGGCTCGATCTTTGACAGGCGATAGGTGATCAAACTGTCGGGATGACGTTTTCTATGAATGTTTAGGTTTTTGTAAGAAAAAAGCTTGTGG
Source organism: Utricularia reniformis (assembly GCA_009725065.1). Taxonomy (NCBI): domain Eukaryota; kingdom Viridiplantae; phylum Streptophyta; class Magnoliopsida; order Lamiales; family Lentibulariaceae; genus Utricularia; species Utricularia reniformis. The sequence continues at coordinate 411,121 of RWGZ01000966.1, forward strand.
AATGACAGTTCATGTGACCGTTCATACTCACATCATTAATTTCTATCTTGCTTATTTTGGGGTTATAAGTTATAAACAACAATATTCACTACTCTTGGTTATAAAGCCCATGGTTAAAACTCGATATTATCGAGTTAAATATTTAAAGTAAAATTGAATGGTTAAACACAAATTGACGTTATAAAAACTAATCGACATGGTGAATGCTGATGGAAATTGATTAACATTGATGTACTAACGATGAAGAGGAGGTTGTGGCGATAACGATTGACATGGCTTCAACACTTAGTCATTTTGATCTATTGGACGAAAGTTGTATCAGTAGTCAACAATGGTTGCTCCACAAATCTAAGGCATATCTTGTTGCTGCCATGATTTTAATATGTACAAAATTTGTTGTTTTGTGGTTCAAGGAGCAGTACTAAGATATGAGTAAGTTTTGGTACAATAAAATATAAGTGGTGTTCTCTTGTAAATAACAGAAACATAGAGAATAATATGGCATTTGCAATGCTCTTTAGGCTCTACTCTTTATGTTCTAGGCTCTACTCTTAAAGCTTAAACATTCAAAGTTTTAATGAGTACTGTGTTGTATTGGTATTTTGAAGTAGAATTCATATGGACTTGTTTCTTTTGGGGTTTTCTCTACGATATCTTGTTTCTCAATTAAAATCATATTCTCTTTAGATTAGATCAATTACTTGCGATCCTCACACACAAATAAATTTAATCTTATGGAATAATATATGCATCCATAACAAATGGCACTTTCATTTCTTCGTTGAATCAAAGTATCATTCCGAATGTTCAACATATCCATCAGATATTTTCGGGCCAAATTCATGTGTAATGTTCAAACTTTCTTAATTTTGCAATTTTGGTTCTGACAATTGCATTACTTTTTAATCTCAATACCAAAAGTATTGTAAATGCAAGTCAAATATTTTGTTTGCAAAATAAATAATTCAAATTTATAGTGTGACAAAGTTGTTTCTTGATATTCTATTTTGACAATTAAAATGAGATAAAATAATTAATTTTGCAAACTTTGATCATGGCAAATGTAATATCGTAGATAATGTTGAAATAGTATCATACATCAGTTGTAGAATACAAATGTTTTAATCTATAAAGGAGAAATATTATGAGTAATAGGCTTGGTCAAACTTTTTCAAGATTATTAACTTCTATTATTAACTGGATTACATGAACACTCTCTCGGCCCATTGATTCTTGAATTTCAATATGATATCATAGATGCAGTGTGGATTTCGAACTAATCCGTATCGATTTATACAAAAAAAATTCTAATAAAAAACGCGTCGAATTTAAGTGACAAATATAGATAGACTTATAATTCGAATACTACTAAACATATTGAATCAAGTCTAAACAGAATCTTAAACCAATTTGACTTGAGGGAGAATGTTGAAATATAAATGTTCTATTTTATAAGGGGTTATATCATAAATGATATGTTTGATTTAGTTTTTTCAATGTAATTCAATTCTTTTAACACGGTCTCTTGGCAGATTCCTGAATTTCAATACATAACACCTCAAATGTTGTAACTATGATAATTTATAATAATCAATAATAATTAATTGAGAACTTCATTGAAATAGGTGATCCATCCATTTACATTTCACTTTGCACCAATCCAACCCAAACCACCATCTCCAGCGATGAGAACAGCTAACCACGTCATCGGCTTCCTCAATTTCTTAAGCTTCCTTCTCTCCATACCAGTCATCGGAGGATCCATATGGCTTAGCAGCCGTGCCGCTACAACCGACTGTTTAAAGTTTCTCCAGTGGCCGCTCATCGTGATCGGCGTCAGTCTCATGATAGTTTCCCTATCTGGCTTCGCCGGCGCGTGTTACCGCAACACTTTCCTCATGTACATCTACCTTTGGGCAATGTTTGTCATCATCGGAACCCTCATCGGCTTCACCATCTTCGCTTTCGCCGCCACTGGAAAAGGCACCGGCCACCCTGTTCTCAACCGTGTTTACCTCGAATACCACCTTCGTGACTTCTCCGGCTGGCTCGCTGACAGGGTCGCTGATCAGAGTTATTGGGCCCAAATCGGTTCTTGCATTAGGACCTCCGGCGTCTGCCCTAAGTTGGCCAGCAGCCACGAGACGGCGGAGATGTTTTACCTCAAGAAGCTAACCCCCATTGAGGTGATTAGCTCATAAACTGAGAATTGATTTTTTTAAAAAAATAAAATAAACTATTTTCGAAATATTCATTATTCTCCATATTTTTGCTTTTTTGCTACTTTATTCCTCTTTTCAAATACCAACAAAAATAAGAATATTTCTTGTTGTCGTTATTTATCGCTTTATTTTGTTCTCGCCAAATTTGGATGTAAAAACTAAAATCATAGAATTTGGTAGAAAAATGGTTGTTGTTAAGTAAATTTATAAAGGTTATTGATTCATGTTAAATATTTGATAAATATGTGCATGTATTTTTTTCAACCCCTTCTGGTATAACACTCCCCACAAATCGAAAATCATAACAAAATTGTTTTCATTACAACTTATAACTGGTTTATGTATAGCTTCTTAGCTCATAATCTTTTGGAAAATTACAATCAATATTTCTTTCAACCCCCCGTCGCCTTAGATACAAAGTAGAGATTCAAATTTTGTTTAAGCTCAAAGTATAAGAATGAAGCTAATTATGCAATTTTGTCTATTAAAAAACTTAACAAATCAATTGTGTTATGATGGATCTATCTTATATGTTAGTTTTTCCAATATATGATATTTATCCATTTATTTCAACATGAGCATCTTATGTATATTGTGCACTCCTTGAAATGTAGTCGGGATGTTGCAAGCCTCCGACATCGTGTGGCTATACGTACATAAACGATGCATTTTGGGTAGCTGGTGGTGGACTAATCGGTGATGATCCAGATTGCTTGCGGTGGAGCAACGAGGAGGATCAGCTATGCTACGGGTGTGATTCATGCAAAGCCGGAGTTGTAGCCACGGTTAAGATAAGTTGGACGAAGGTTTCGGTAGTGAACGTAGTGATCCTAATCATCCTCGTTTTGCTCTATGTAGTTGCTTACAAGGCGTTCCGACATAACAAGAAACTTGATAACGATGAAGCCCATGGCGAGACACGTATGCAAAAAGCTCAACGTTAAGGCTAAATCAAACAATGTTGGTCATTGTTTACCACTCATTTTGAAATAATCCGACATTTTTATGTCGATAATGTTATATTAAAACTACATTCACTAATACTTGTTGTCAAAATTCAAATATTTTGACTTATTTTGGATAAATTACTTAAAACTGAAGTGTGGTTATGGTGAATGATGTTAAAGTAAAAAATGAGATGGTTGTTGATTTTTAAAAATGTTTAGAAAATTTGTTGTATCCTTATCATAACTTATGTAAAAGTTTCTATATTAGTGTGTAACCAAAAGTTTCAAGTTACAATTATATCGCATCTAATTTTAGTGGAACAATATAATCGTGGTTTTTTAGCAATAAAAAAATAATTTTATTTTGGTGTTTTGTGTTAGCTAAGAAAATAAAATTTGGGAAAATACATCACCTCACACCCGGTTTCTATTTGAGTACTAACAAATCAAAAAATTTCATGGTAAATGAATTTGAAATTATGAAATGTAATTACCTCAAAACTAGGTGTTAATGTATAAATTTATGACGACGGGTTGAACAAAACGGGCCGGGTATGCAAGATGACGATCATCATGTTCATTGGATAGGCGATAGACGTGTAGGACACAGAACATGTTCGGCAGGAGCAAATGTCGGTCGTCATATGGTAACAAAACATGGTCGATGGTGGCCGGTGGCATTTGAGGGCAACATGGTCGATGAAAATGCAAAATGTTAACAATGATCGCGCCACCAATCTTAGACGATGCCACACAACTTTTATGTATGAAAAGTCATATTAATGGGCTCAAGAGATAGCTGATTAGATAGGGGAAGATTGCGATAAGAATTTAGTCATTATTTATTCATCTTTTAACCCTTATAAAATGGGGAGGAATTATGAGGCAAAGGCTATGCCCAACAGAAGCAAATGAGACCATTTCTACACTTTGTAATTTTCTCTGGGTTTGATATTTTGTGGGATGTCCTCTATATTCTTGAGTTTCCCACGTATAATTTTTGGTGTTTTCTATTTCGGCAGACGATTACCGACGATTTTCACACACAATTTCTTACCATATTAAGAAGTATAATTTTACCCTTAACACGGTGGATATGTATAAAATAAATTGGATTTTAATCGAAATATAAAAACTAATATGAATAGTTTAAGACAAAACGTTCCAAATGAAGCGTTAGTTCCATAAAATAACCGACATGGCAAGTCAATGAAACATACGAAGAGATTAATTGAAATCTGGGGGACACTACCAAACATTTCTTTGCAAAATAACATATTTTATTTGCTAAATAATTTATGTTTATATATTTTTAATAAAAATAAATTAAATAACTTTTATATATTAATTAAAAATATATAATAAATTTTATCAATATAAAAATATTGATAAAATATTATATCGGTCGACATGTGAAATATTGGATAGCGACCGATATATCGATCATACGCTCTGATTGGAACATATGTTTTCATATTGATCGATATGTGAAATACATTATGGTGTGGGCCAAATAGATTAACTGGAGTCTCAGGCCCAATATCAAGCAAAAATCAAATGGGATTAATTGGATCCAAATCGGATCGAAAGTTACAAAAGCAGTTAAAAGAAAACTGCCGCACAAAGGCACTACAAAAGGAAAGGCAGAGCCAAACACAAAGCAGTGAGACACAACGAAAATGATAGAGATTCTCGGAATGCAGAATTCTCCAAGACTGAAGGAAGCTAATCTTCCGTTTTTGTTTTCACCTGTAAACTGAAAAACACAAAGCACGATTAGTGAATTGAGAGCGGTAAAGCTCTCCGTGGTTTTTCTCCGGGTTTACTCCGGTTTCCACGTAAAAGTGATTGTGTCGATTTACTCCGAACCAACAAAGTGGTGGCCCATGCAGGTCGTGGTGTTCAACATCTGAAAGAATAAAGAAAGAAATCAAGAAAGCAAGAATCAAGAAGATGTCTACTGAGTCTTACTCGATGATCATATTGTCATCCTCAAATTATCCAGAATGGAGAGGAAGGATGGAAGATTTACTTTATTGCAGAATGATGTTCGAACCAGTCGAGTGCGGAGAAAAGAAACCAGAGGAATATACAGAGGCAAAATGGAAACTGATGCATAGACAGACAGTATGTTTCATTCGACAGTGGATAGATTCGAATTACTATCACCACGTCTCTGAAGAAACCAATGCCAAGAAAGTCTGGGAGAAACTGTCAAAAATCTTTGAGCAAAAAACTACTCAAAATCAAGGATCACTACTCCACAGACTCATTGGAATGAAATATAAAGAGGGATCCAACATTGGAGAATACATAGGAAAATGGTTAGAAATTACTAACATGTTAACCAAAGCTGGACTGGTCCTGGAGGAGAAATTAAGCTGCCTCCTCCTGCTGTATTCCCTACCAGAATCCTGGAGTCCCCTGGTGATGATGCTGCACAACGCAGACCCTAAGGAAGGACAGAAATTAGAGGTAATTAAAGACTACCTTATAAATGAAGAAAGGAGGAGAAATGACCTAAAAGGAACAGAAAGTGCAAAAGAAACCATTGCTGTAGCATCTGAAACCAGAGGCCGATCCAAGCAAAGAAACACCTATCAAAAGAGGGGGAAATCAAGGGAAAAATCTCAAGATAGAAAGTCTCAAGAAAGAAGCAACGATACAAGGAAAAAAACTAGGGCATGCTTCCACTGCAAGAAGATAGGACACCTAAAGAAAGACTGTAGGTACTGGTTGAAGCTGAACAGACCTGAAACCTCACCTGAGAACACAACAGCCACCACTCAAGAAGAGGTGCTGGTTATCCTAGCTGCAGAAGATGCAAAATGCAAGGCTAACAATGGAAGTGAATGGGTGATAGACTTAGCAGCCTCCTACCATGCAACCTCTAGAAATGAATTGTTCTCCACTTATTCAGAAGGGCACTACGGACAAGTGAAAATGGGAGATGACAATGTTGCTGATATAATCGAAATAGGAGACATCCAAGTAACAACAAGTCTAGGAATAGAAGTGACTCTAAAGCAGGTCAGACACATACCTAAGCTGAGGTTTAATCTGCTGTCATCAAATGTGCTTGACAAGGAAGGGTATATGAGTGTACTTGGGAATGGTCAATGGAAACTGACTAAAGGATCGATGGTGGTAGCTAAAGGTGTACTAGAGAACACATTGTATAGAACGATACTGAAGGAAAAGACTTACAGTATAAATGCAGCAACAACAGTCAATGATCTTGACATATGGCATCGGAGGCTGAGCCACTTGTCTGAAGAGGGGCTGCAACATCTGAAGAAGCAAGGTTTGATAACCTGTAATACACAGAGCCTAGCAGAACTATGCAGCACATGCTTGGCAGGAAAACAGCATAGGGTTAGTTTCAAAACAGCTCAATGCACAAAAGAAAGGCCGTTGGAACTAGTGTTCTCAGATGTATGCTCAATTGATGTGGAGTCAAAGGGAGGAAAGAGACACTTTGTATCCTTCATAGATGATTGTACTAAGAAAAGTTGGATCTACCCAATGAAAACCAAAGATGAAACTTTGAACTACTTCCAGATATGGCAGAACAAAGTGGAAAGAGAATTGGGTATAAAACTTAAATGTCTAAGGACTGATAATGGAGGGGAGTACACCTCAACCGAATTTGATCGATACTGCAAGGATTTAGGCATAAGACATGAAAAAACAGTCCTAAGAACCCCTCAACATAATGGTACAGCAGAAAGACTAAACAGAACCTTATTAGACAAGGTTAGATGCATGCTAAAGGATGCTAAGCTGCCCAAAGATTTATGGGCAGAAGCACTCAAGACAGCCTGCTACATAAGAAACAGATCCCCTACATCATCCTTGAACTTTCTAACACCAGAACAGAAATGGTCGGGAAAAAGGCCTAAGTACAGCCATCTAAAGGTTTTTGGATGTAAGGTAATGGTACATATACCAAAGGAATTAAGGAGGAAATTAGATGATCACACAGAGGAATGTATTTTCATCGGATATGGGGAGGAAGAGTTCGGCTATAGATGTTGGAATCCTAAGGATGGAAAAGTATTGAGGACAAGAGATGCACAGTTTGATGAAGAAAAAACTATAAATGATATAGATCTATCAACAGAAAAAACAATGAGTGATTTTAATCTATTTAAGGTACCTCAAACTTTTTCACACTCTGAACCTCCTAATTTCTTGCAGGAAAATCAGAGGAGGGAGGAGGACATACATTCACCTACATCAGCAGAAAACACAGATCAAGAAGAGCAGACAACTCAATTAAGGAGATCCACTATAGTGAGAAATCCATCAACGAGGTACTCACCTGATGAATATGTTTTCTTGACTGAAACAGGTGAACCTGAAACATATGAAGAAGCAGTCAGTCATGAAAATGGGAAACAATGGATAAAAGCCATGCAGGAAAAGATGGAATCCTTAAAGAGGAATGAAACATACATCCTAACGGTACTGCCTAAAGACAAAAGAGCTCTAGAGAACAAGTGGATCTACAAGAATAAATTGAACCAAGATGGGACTGAAAGATTCAAAGCAAGGCTGGTCGTTAAAGGATTTAGACAAAAGGAAGGAATCGACTTTGAAGAAGTATTTTCTCCGGTTGTCAAAATGACCTCAATAAGGATGCTCCTATCACTAGCTGTTTATCACAATCTGGAAGTTGATCAACTAGATGTGAAAACTGCTTTCCTACATGGGGATCTAGATGAAGAAATATACATGAAGCAACCAAAAGGCTTTGAGTCAAAGGAAGGAAGCTTGGTATGCAAACTCCAAAGGAGCTTGTATGGGTTAAAACAAACCCCTAGAATGTGGTATAGGAAGTTTGATCAGTTCATGGCAGATAGGAACTTTAAAAGATCTGAAAATGACCCATGTGTTTACCACAGGAGGGAATCAGACAAGGAGTTTGCAATACTACTGCTTTATGTTGATGACATGCTCCTAGTGAGCCCAAACAAAAATCAGATAAGCAGATTAAAGGCAGAACTCGCTAAGAGATTTGATATGAAAGACCTCGGACCAGTTAAAAGGATCCTAGGAATGGAAATTCTAAGGAACAGGGAACAAGGAAGTCTAACAATTTCACAAGAGAGATACCTCATAACTGTGCTCAACAGATTCAACATGAGTGAAGCTAAACCAGTAACCACACCTGTAACAAATCAGTTTCAGCTTACAAAAGATCAATCACCAAAGGATGAAGCAGAATGCAGGGAAATGAATGAGATACCTTTCTCCTCTGCGGTGGGAAGTTTAATATATCTAGCAGTCTGCTCCAGACCTGATATAAGTCAAGCAGTGTCCTTGGTAAGCTGATTCCTCACAAATCCTGGAAAGCAACATTGGGAAGCATTTAAATGGATTCTAAGATACCTGAATGGTACGAGGAAACTAGGCCTAACCTACAACAGGAACACAGAACTGAAACTAGAAGTATATGCAGACTCAGACATGGGAGGAGACTGGGATACCAGGAGGTCAACAACAGGATACATAGCTATCATGGCAGGAGGAGCCATATCATGGCAATCAAGACTACAAAAATGTGTAGCTCTATCCACTACAGAGGCAGAATATCTAGCACTAACAGAAGCAGCTAAGGAACTTATCTGGTTACGAAGAATCCTTGAAAAACTAAACCTGGGAAGCTTCACACCCAAGCTCTTCAGCGATAGTCAAAGCGCCATAGAACTTAGCAGGAATGCCACCTATCACGCTAGGACAAAGCATATAGACGTAAGAGTCCACTGGATAAGGGAAGCAATCAACAACAAAGAGATAACCTTGGAAAAGGTACACACTGACCTGAATCCAGCCGACTCTCTCACAAAGGCAGTAACCACAACAAAGTTCACACTCTACACCAAACGAGCGGAGCTCAGAAATGTTTGAAGCCTTGTTGAAGGTAGAGAGCACATCCAGAAGCAAAACCTGGAGGAAGGGAACAACATTGAAACAGGAAACACAGGAAAGCAGAACCTGAACGAAGGCATACCTGGAAACGCTTCCTACGAAGAGATCTAAAGCAGCAGATATGGTGAAGCCTTGAGCGGCTGCACAAAAGAAAGCGGCCAGATCTAAAAACGAGAAAGCTAGGGTATGGAACGATCGATTTCTGCTTGAGGAGGAGTTTTGTGGGCCAAATGAATTAATTGGAGTCTCAGGCCCAATAGCAAGCAAAAATCAAGTGGGATTAATTGGATCCAAACGGATCGAAATTACAAACAGTTAAGAGACAACTGCCACACAGGCGTTTAAAAAAAACAGAATAACAGAGCAGGCAAAAACAGNATTAAAGGCAGAACTCGCTAAGAGATTTGATATGAAAGACCTCGGACCAGTTAAAAGGATCATAGGAATGGAAATTCTAAGGAACAGGGAACAAGGAAGTCTAACAATTTCACAAGAAAGATACCTCATAACTGTGCTCAACAGATTCAACATGAGTGAAGCTAAACCAGTATCCACACCTGTAACAAATCAGTTTCAACTTACAAAAGATCAATCACCAAAGGATGAAGCAGAATGCAGGGAAATGAATGAGATACCTTTCTCCTCTGCGGTGGGAAGTTTAATGTATCTAGCAGTCTGCTCCAGACCTGATATAAGTCAAGCAGTGTCCTTGGTAAGCAGATTCCTCGCAAATCCTGGCAAGCAACATTGGGAAGCAGTTAAATGGATTCTAAGGTATCTGAATGGTACGAGGAAACTAAGCCTATCCTACAACAGGAACACAGAATTGAAACTAGAAGTATATGCAGACTCAGACATGGGAGGAGACTGGGACACCAGGAGGTCAACAACAGGATACATAGCTATCATGGCAGGAGGAGCCATATCATGGCAATCAAGACTACAAAAATGCGTTGCTCTATCCACTACAGAGGCAGAATATCTAGCACTAACAGAAGCGGCAAAGGAACTTATCTGGTTACGAAGAATCCTTGAAGAGCTAAACCTGGGAAGCTTCACACCCAAGCTCTTCAGCGATAGTCAAAGTGCCATAGAACTTAGCAGGAATGCCACCTATCACGCTAGGACAAAGCATATAGACGTAAGAGTCCACTGGATAAGGGAAGCAATCAACAACAAAGAGATAAACTTGGAAAAGGTACACACTGACCTGAATCCAGCCGACTCCCTCACCAAGGCAGTAACCACAGCAAAGTTCACGCTCTGCACCAAACGAGCAGGGCTCAGAAATGTTTAAAGCCGTATCAAAGGTAGAGAGCACATCCAGAAGCAAAACCTGGAGGAAGGAAACAACACTGAAACAGCAAGCACAAGAAAGCAGAACATGTACAAAAGCATACCTGGAAACGCTTCCTCCTAAGAGATCTAGAGCAGCGAATAGGGTGAAGCCTTGAGCGGTTGCACAAAGGAAAGCGGCCAGATCCAAACGAGAAAGCTAGGTTATGGAAGGATCGATTTCTGCTTGAGGAGGAGTTTGTGGGCCAAATAGATTAACTGGAGTCTCAGGCCCAATATCAAGCAAAAATCAAATGGGATTAATTGGATCCAAATCGGATCGAAAGTTACAAAAGCAGTTAAAAGAAAACTGCCGCACAAAGGCACTACAAAAGGAAAGGCAGAGCCAAAAACAAAGCAGTGAGACACAACGAAAAAGATAGAGATTCTCGGAATGCAGAATTCTCCAAGACTGAAGGAAGGCTAATCTTCGGTAGATCGTAGGGTGTTGTTGCTCCGTTTTTGTTTTCACCTGTAAACTGAAAAACACAAAGCACGATTAGTGAATTGAGAGCGGTAAAGCTCTCCGTGGTTTTTCTCCGGGTTTACTCCGGTTTCCACGTAAAAGTGATTGTGTCGATTTACTCCGAACCAACAATATAATCATTTTATTTTTTATTAGGCGTTCTTCGGATCATGTTTCCTACGTTTCTACTTTTTACGTTTCTAAGAGGATACGTGTGAAGTTAAGATGGGTAGACACGGACAGTATCCGGAAGGCCACGTGGACACACGGTTTGGACTTGGAGAAATCTTTATTATTATTTTTCAACTAGAACTGCAACGCGACGACATATTCCGAAATATTCTTCCAAGTAGATGCAAATATTTACGGAAATACCACCGTTTCTTCTCTAGAGAACAAAAAAGAACCGTTATTCCGCCGCCGCCGCCGAGAGAAGAAATTGGTTCAGATCGGGCGCCAAAAAAGCTCAGTAAATGCTAAGAATTCACTGAAAATAAAATGCGGCCGGAACTTCTAACGCTGGTGCTGGTTAATCTGGCCGGAATAATGGAACGAGCTGATGAATCATTATTACCGGCGGTATACAAAGAGGTCGGAGAGGCGCTGCACTCTGATCCAACAGGCTTAGGTTCCTTAACTCTTTTCCGATCGATCGTACAGGCGATGTGTTATCCTCTGGCTGCTTACTTAGCATCACGACATAACCGCGCCATCGTTATTGCTTATGGTGCTTTTCTCTGGTCTATCGCTACTTTTCTCGTCGCTGTATCCTCCACATTTTTCCAGGTTCGAATTCAAGTTTAGCGATAATCCAGGCAAAATCAATTCATTCATAATCTGTTTTCTTAGGTAGCTATATCGAGAGCTCTTAATGGAATAGGGCTCGCCATTGTTGCACCTGCAATTCAATCCCTAGTTGCTGATTCAACAGATGACAGTAACCGTGGATTAGCTTTCGGATGGTTGCAGTTAACAAGTAATCTTGGTTCAATAATGGGTGGACTTTTTTCCTTATCATTAGCTCAACATACTGTTAATGGCATCCCTGGATGGAGAATTTCTTTTTACCTTGTTGGAATAGTGAGTGTTGCTGTTGGTGTAGTAGTTCGTTTATTCGCGAATGATCCTCGATTTTCTCGAGGATCCATGGCTGAGAGTAATAATGTAGCAGCATCTAGTAGATCATTTCATATACAAGCAGAGGAGTTAATAGAGGAAGCTAAGTCAGTAATTAGAATACCTTCGTTTCAAATCATCGTAGCTCAAGGTGTTACTGGTTCGTTTCCATGGTCGGCTTTATCATTTGCTCCGATGTGGTTGGAACTTACCGGTTTCTCTCATAAGCAAACTGCTTTCCTTATAGTAATGTTTATTGTTGCTAATTCTCTTGGAGGTTTATTTGGTGGTAAAATGGGTGATTTCTTATCGGAGAGGCTTCCGAATACTGGCCGGATTATCTTATCGCAAATAAGTTCGGTTTCTGCGATCCCATTTGCTGCAATATTGCTTCTTGTTGTACCAAATAATCCATTTACTCCATTTTTGCATGGAGTAGTTCTTTTTGTAACAGGGTTTTTCATATCTTGGAATGCTTCAGCAACAAACAAGTAAGACAATATTTCTCATTCACCCTTTATAAATATGCATATTTTGAGTATAATTTGCTGGGAACAGTCCAATTTTTGCAGAGATAGTACCGGAGAAGTCTCGAACGAGTATATACGCATTAGATCGATCATTTGAGTCCGTTCTTTCATCGTTTGCTCCTCCAACTGTTGGCATACTAGCTCAATATGTTTTTGGGTATAAGCCAATTGATGAAAAAGGAGGGTCTGAGAGGATTTATAGAGACAGAGTAAACTCTGCTGCATTAGCCAAGGCTCTGTTTGTGGCAATAGGTATTCCAATGGTTCTTTGTGTCATTATATATTCATTCCTTTATGTTACGTATCCTAGAGATAGAGATCGGGCTCGACGAGAAGCCGTAGTTGAAGCAGAAATGCAGCCTGGTTCTTTTTCTTCTTTAGAACTAACAGGATCTCAATATGAAACTGGTGAAACAAAAGAAATTGATGCAGATGAAAGAAGTGTTATTGAAATGCCTTTTGAGGGTGAAGATGAATCTGATTCTGATGAAACTATTGAAAGAAGTTTAATCCATCGCCAGGTATTTTTACCTTCCTTTACATTCAAGAGTAAAAAATATTAGTAGTTTCTTGTAGAGTGGAAAGCCTGGTACACTGATCAATGGCATTATGTTAAGATACCACAAAAAGAAACGCAAATTTGGTCACCATAGTTTCATGGTTTTGATAATTTTAGTCCTTTAAGTTTTATGATTGTGTCAATTGTGATCACCAAAGCATGAAGATGGTAAAACCTATATTCATACTTTGTAATTTTTTGTAAAACAAATCCCTACCGTTTCAATTTTGTCTATTTTTGGGATTTGATTTGTCAAATATTACAAACTTGGATGATCAAATTTATCAAAATCTTAGAGTTTTGAGATTAAATATGTCATTATAAACTAAGAGGATTAAATTTGTTAAAACTACAAAATTTGGGAGTCATTTTCTCAAAAGAAGTGGAATTGGAGAAATCTCTTTTCCCCCAATTTGATCGTTATAGTTTTATGGTTTTGACAATTTTGATCCTAAAATTTTATTATTGTGGCAATTGTTATCACAAAAGTATAAAGATAGCAAAACCATTATTTATACTTTATAGCATGTATTAATTACATTGTTGGTTTCAAAGTTTTCAATTTTATCAATTGAGATTCTTCATAGACCGATGTTGTCATTTTTTAGATAGTATTAATTTGATGATCAAATTTATCAAAATTTTAGAGTTTTATGATTAAATATGTTATCATAAATTATGATAATTAAATTGTTTTTCTCAAAGAATGGGAGAAGCGGCTTTTCCCCAAATTTAAGCCATGTTGTGACAATCTTGCAGTCACAGAAAATGTTTTGTTTTCTTGTAGCTCACGTGAAGAAGATCTAGAAATATTCTCTGCATAGGAATGGAGCATTGTGAATTTGTTGAATTGTTTTAAGCTTATGGATACTTTTAATTATACATGTAGACACTAAGGTCACTCACATACAGCTTGTTATGTAACTAACTAGATTATTTATGAAATTAAATGGTTGGAAATAGGCGTAATTATGATGCTAATGTACATCGATTTAACTTATTATGAGAGAAGATTATATTATAAAAAATTTGAACAATTTAGTTGCTATAGTACATCATTCTGTTTATAAATCAATCCAAATTTAATAATAAATCTAATTTGGATGAACGGGGATCCTTGGACAAGATACCCATTAGTTGACCGCTCCGTATTGGTCGAAGAATATGGCAGATCCAATTCTCATGTCACGAAGTGGTCGGAATCATGGCTTAGAACAAGCATGGAAACTGAGTTATGGACATTGTGGCAAATCAAGTCCTTCTAGGGGATAATGTTTATTTCTTAGGTTGCCGAAAGTGGAGCATGGCGCTCCCTATGGCCACGATGCCAGTAAAGACAGGACAATCTTATGGTGCGGAGGTTATGGATAGAACAATCCTTACGGTGTACATGTAAAAGGAAGAGAGCCTCCTCATTTTCAAAGATTATATGCTGGATGGTCAATGGAAAAACTTCTAATCAAATGGACTTGAAGAATGGACTTTATGAGCTTTGGATCTTGGAACCTTTGCAGTGGTGTCCTTATGAGCAATATCCCTTGCCCCTTCACTTATTGCAAGAATTGTTATCCTTGTACTCAAGAACTCCTCTAAACATTGTCCTTTGTCTTCATTAATGAAAAGATTGCCAAGAGATTCACCACTTGTCATTGTGATTTCTCCCCGTTTCTTTGGATTTTCCATGTAAATTTCGTGTTTAAGTCGTTCCCCTAAAAACTAATTATAAAACCTGATTTGATATTTTTCTAGTTAAGAACAAGATGATTGTTGGGTACCTCTCTTTAGAGCACTAAGAGTGAGATAATTATATTTTCAACATAAAATATACACAGATCAAGCTTGTATTATGAATCATGCTAATGGGAGGAACATCTTTTGCGATCTTGACCATTACATTACAAGTCATTTTAGATGTGATAATTCAGCAATGCATTTATTACCAACCCAAAAAAATGGTGTCTTAATCCATAAACTTTAATTATTTTGGTAAATTTGACTCTCTATTTTTTTGGTATTTGTAATCCTCAAATATTGAATTTTTTCCACTATTTGTTCCAAAAGTTTATAAAATTTGATCCACAAAGTTCATATTAGTCCTCAAATTTCGAGTAACACAAAATTAATCCCCATAATATATATGCAGTGACACTGTCGGTCTTTGAAATTTATTATTTGACAAGTTTAGGCCTTCTCGATTTTAACAGTGTCACTTGATGATGTTACTATCGTTTGACATTTAAGTCGAGTTTGGCGTATACTCAAGTTCTTTTGGATTGAATGGTGGTGTATTTTATGGGTAGAAAAACGATCAATCGAATCGGTTAACCGACCGAATCGAGTTAAAAAATTGGAAATGAGTTAAATAAGCATATATTTTCTTTAGATCAATAATATAATTCATTTTGTTATTCCGGTACAGATCTGATATACCGGTATAAGGGGTTCATCCGATATACCGAAAAATATTGAATTTAAAACATTTATGACTTTATTTTAACGATTTTTAATAAATTTTTATTAACCAAAACTGGTATAAACCGACTTCTAACAATCCAGTTTTGGTTAAGGAAAAATCTAAATGAAAATTGATTAATCAAATTAGTTAGAATCGGTGAACCGACCGTTTTCCCATCCATATAGATCCAAAAAAACTGATTTTTATTTTGAATTATCGGACTTGAAAAAACCGTGATTCGACCCTACAACCTTGTATCGGGTGGTATCGGACAAAATACATGTGATGTCCAATATATCACGTACCGACCGGTATGAAAAACTATTGATTAGGGTTTGCACCGGAGAAAAAAACATCTCTATGAAAGCAGGAGGAAAGGTGGACACACATTAGTCTGTCTTCAAATGTGGAATGAAGTTTTGAATGTTACTATATTCTTCCTTTAACTGTTACTTTTTCATAACAATTTGTTACTAAGGAAAATGCAATGAAAGGAGGAAGAAGGGTTTTCGTACTAATTTAATCAAAATAAACAGAGGATAATAATTATTGTTAAATCCAAATTTAGAGCACTATTAAAACATTAAGAACTAAATTTGTCAAAATTAGAAAATACAGAGACAAAATATTCCTTTATTATATTAGAGAGATTTTAATTGTCAAAATTAAAAATATCAATGATCAAATTTACTGCATATTGAACATCGATGACAAGTTTTGACAAAATATAGAAATAAAAACACTAATTTTGCCAACTTAAAACTATGAGGATAATAATTACCATAATTATAAAATTTTGGAGACCAATCAAAATATGGGAACACAATTCTTGAAATACAATTTAAACACAAAATTATCATATCTTTTGATAAACAAGTGATTATGATTGTATAAATTACCTTCATAAAACATCATAGAGAAATTAACTGCAACACAATAGAAAAATAATAACATAGTGCAAATCTATGCGGCACCGTCTAGTTAGACTGACTCAGTACAAAGCGACTCGATTCACCAAGATTCTAAAAGTCAAATTTTCGATTGGGATATAATTTTTAAATAAAATAATATTAAATAAAGATAAAATATATAAACAAATGTGAAAATTTGTTGAGAGTTGTAAGAGGATTCGGCTTTATAAAAAATGAGTATAGTTGGTCGATTCCACCGCCTCCCCAAAGCAATTACATTCCAATCTATCATAATTTGTACGAATAATTCACAAATAGATCGACTACATAACAAATTGTGAAAGCACATAATCGATTTATCCGACAAAGAACAAATACAATTAAATAAAAAATCAAAACGACGTCATTTTGTGTCAAGTGTTTCCAACTCGATTGGACAAAGAGTTTGAATAACCTGTCCACGTAGGTACAAATCTCATACATAGTAGAAGAATTTGTCTGCATTATCAAAAGATCTAGAAATTTATGGGTACAATGGTCATTTTCTTAGGTTTTCAACAAAAAGAAGAAAATGAAAATTATCAAGTTATGTTCCGATGAATGCTCTTTCTAATTTTTCTAAACAAGAAAGAGTTTTATAAATCCATGTAAAACATAACTTTAGTGTAAATAAGAAAATCACTCGTTTCACAAAAAAATATAGTAATTTATATATTAGTTTGAAATTAGAATTAAATTATACAAAATTTTTAAAATATTCGATTGTATTTATTATAAAAATCATAATAATTCAAAATAGATTTATAATATCTATATTCTATACACACATATATTTATCGTTTTAAGTTTTTTCACAAAATTTTCCAGTACAAAGATTAACAAAAATCACATTTTTTTAAAAAAAAACAGGAACCAAACTGAGAGAACAAGCCAAATATATGAGAAGAAAGAATATGGTATATGAAGATCAGAGTGGCTAGGAAGAATTGTACCTGAAACTCAATCCTTTTTCCGAGGAGTTGTATCGGATAGAGGTAGAGGAATGCCGAAAACCCAATCCAATACGTTCAGGTACTTCGATCGAAAGATGTCTCGTTCGGTGGCGTAACAATGCATGATCACAGCAGTTGATAAGCTGAAGATCAAAACATCAGCTCTATTGCAGTTTCTAGAGTGAGGCAAATAACCTGCATCACTCATTGATGTGAAAAAGCTCTCCGTCGCTCGTGCGAAGCAGTAAAGAGATATTTCCATTCTTCGGCTCTTCTTCTCGACCGCGAGGGCAAGCCCTGCTGGAAACTGTTCAAGGAACACACACAGATTACAAAATATGATAATTGTCACACACTTTTAGTGTGTGGTCTATTCCTTCTTATATGGTATATTCTAGCATACTCCCCACATGAAATTAACTCGATTCTAGAAGTTTAACATGGTATTGGAGAGGGTTCAAAAAATCATGAGTAACCTTACCGGATATTAGTACATCTTGATGAAATTGATCGATTGATAATCCACTGGTTTGAAGGGTCAAATCCAACTTTTCAAGTGTTGGAATTGAGGGGAATGTGTTGAAAGATGATAATTATCTCACATCGGAAATGAGATGTGACTTGGATTAGTTTTTACGAAGGATTGTGGACCATAGTAAATTGACTTATTCAAGTCTTTTATGGTATGGTCTATTCCTTCTTATATTGTATATCCAAGCACACTCCTCAGGTGAAAATTAAAATTAACTAGACTCTATAAATTTAACACAACACTTCATATTTTGTTCGGTTTTTACTAGAACTTACCGTTCCTAATGCAAGCAAGGGGATATTACTCTTTTTTGTAATCTGGAATACGAGGCATGTCCACATCCTGTTGATAAAAAAACATGCAAAGAGAAATTAAATGTTTTTACAGACCCTAGTAATAAGTTTTTATTTGCATACCAGGCAGATGCACAATACAATGCAAGAAATAAGCTCGACCTTGCGGTGCCAAGAAGACCCTTTGAAAGAATGTTGTACGGCCTACCAAAAAAGGACAGTATGTCATCATAATCACTTGTAATGCCAAACTGCAGTGCTATAAGAATTCAAAAAGAATACAGTAATCAAGATCAAGCACATTTTATTGCAGTAGCACATAGCAAATGCAAGAAATGAATAATCCTTCGGTTGTAAATACTCCGCCTGGACATCAACTATAAACAAGCTATGTAGACATTTTAAGGATCAAATTCAAATCTACTCTGTATAGTACATTGCCTGGAATAGTGTTTTGATGTCACTGGT
>RWGZ01000967.1:0-100305 GCA_009725065.1 Utricularia reniformis
CAAAAATGTAATAAAAAATCCACTTTTAGAGAGAGCTCAGTAAAGGGGAAAAAGAACATGCATTGACCAGCCAATAACTAATTAGCCTTCATGAAACTCCTAGTGGAAAATATATAAGGACCTCAGCAATCTAGAATGAGTCAAAGATAATTGGTATCCTAAAGAGAAAAAGGTTTCAACGTACTGTTTGCTGTGCATCCTTGATCCCCTCAGCAGCAAATGCAACTTGATCAAGATTGAAAGTTTGATTGTACAACATATCACGCTGACCTTCATACCTGTAGAATAATATAAGAGATAAGAGATTTGCATCATGCATAGAGACATACTCTCGAACGTGCATTTCTAATTAACCCAGCAAATGCACTATTTCGTTGGTCATTCCAATTATAAAAGGCTAATACGATGTTTAAGCTCATCTATAAGACCTAGAACCCAGTCCTTCATGAATATGTACAACCATTAATGCATTCAAAACAAGAAGACAAAATGTGAGCAGTTGACAAATGTTTTGAAAAAAGAATCAATTTTGATCATCAAACCAAGCAAAAACGACCGTTTACATTCTTTTTTGCTTCAGAACCCTCATAGCTCTTGCTTTGACTGCTTCTTGGGCGGGTCCTGGTCTAGTCTTTTTTATCTGTTCTTTATACCTTGCTAGCTCAGCATCAAGTTTCTTAATCTTTTCATCAACACTTTCACCTCTTTTGTTTATCTGCTCAAAATATAGGACCAAATCAACATCAGAAAACAGCATCACAGTAAATTAGTAATCTTTAATTATCATAAACTATGACACAAAAAGATGAAGAGAAACGATCATGTCCGATCTGGATGACGGGTGGGTAGATTACTCCAAAAATATGCATTCAAAATTGGTTCGAAAGAAGAAGGCAGGTGTTGATTCACCATTTTCCACAAGAAAAAAAAACCAAAACACACTCATCGACCTCAGCAAAGAGATAAGATAGTAGAAAAATCAAAAGTTGAATACGCTATCAGAGGCATCCTGAACGGAAGGCGGAGGGTCTTTGTTTTTCTTTGCTCCGAACACCCTCTTCATCTTGTCCGCTTTCTACGTTCCAGAGGCTTGGAAATCGATGTAAATTTGAGCGATTCTGATTGTTAAAGACGAGAGCAGAAGTCAGAGAAGAAAGTTCGTATTGAATCGATTCTTGGGCCCAGAACAAGTGGCCACTCGCCTACCGAGTCTTAATAGAACACAGAGGCCCATTGTTTAACACGTCCAAGAAAACAAAATACCGTGTCTTTTGGGGTCGTTTCCTCTCTATTCTATTTTATTCCTCTCTTTCCCTTGACGTCCACTCTCTTTCGTAGATCACTTGCAGAGGCATCATATGTGAGTTCCGGCGAGAGAAATCGTGGAAGTATGGCGGCAATAAATGATCTTAGTGAGAGAGCTGCTCAAATGAGAGAGGCACTAGTCAAGAGCCAGTCAATCACTGATAATATGGTATCTATTCTGGGTTCCTTTGATCATCGCCTCTCTGCTCTTGAAAGCGCGATGCGTCCAACTCAAGTAAGGGCTCTAGACTCACTTTATTTCTTTTTATGGTTTCTTGAATAAGTGAAACTTCCGGTTATGTTGCGTTTTGGATGTTGGCGTTTTACGAGATCGAAGCCAAACAATTGATACTTCATAGTTTAAAGAAAAAACTTGATGTTCTGGTGAGATGAGAAGAATTAACAAGTTAAATTTAAGTGATCTATCTTTCCCTTGCGGGATTTTCTAGCCTCTTGGAAAATGTTGTGGATTGCTTCCATTTCTTGGACCATTTTGTTTCTTTATGGTGTGGCTTCGGTGGGAAAAGTGAAAATATGATCCATTGTTTTTTTCTAAACCAAGCTTTGTCCCTTCTAATATATTTATGGTTTATTTAAAAGGATTCCCTTATAGACAATGCCTATATTTTTCCAAACATGATGATTTTCTTTTAGATATTTTTCCTTTCTCAGAACACTGGCATGCTTTTATAGCTTCAAGTTTAAATATGCCTAATTAATGATCTACATCTTCCTTTTGATTTTGGTGATTTTTCGTACTTATTTCCTGTATGGCATGAAAAATCTCTCTATTTGCTTAAGATCAAGAAAAAATCTTTATTTAGTTTGAAATTATTTGTAATAATGAGTTCATTACGCAATTACAGTAACAGTATGTTATGAAATTTCTTGATATTTTATAATGATATCCGTTGTGCTTTTTTCCATTATAAATTTTATAAAGGAGGTATTACATTCTCTTTTACTTGTTTTTAGATTAGAACACATGCCATCCGCAGAGCTCATGAGAACATTGATAAAACTCTGAAAGCTGCTGAGGTCATATTATCAAAGTTTGATCTTTCTCGCCAGGTACTATTGACCTATCATTTGCCTCCTTGTCACTTTATTATCTTAAATATTCATCTGAGGAAATCTGTTGACACTCTAGGCTGAGGCAAAGATACTTAAAGGGCCACATGAGGACCTAGAGAGTTATCTTGAAGCGGTTAATCAACTACGGAACAACATTCAATTTTTTAGCAACAACAAAAGTTTCAAGAGTAGTGATGGTGTGATCAGTCATACCAATAATTTACTTACAAAAGCAATATCAAGATTGGAAGAGCAGTTCAAACAACTTTTGTTATTGTACAGGTTAGCGTCTCATTGTCATTTGATAATTTTTTCTTGCCTATTTTTCATAACTGGTGCAACTTTTAAAGTATGCTATGAGCATATAGGGCACTCTATTTTTAATTTTTTTGTAAGGTCCATTTATCAAATCATATTATCTTACTAAGCTTACTTCAAAATTTCTATAGTTGAGTTTTTTTATAATTTCATTGTCAGCAAGCCTGTAGAACCTGAACGACTTTATGAGTGCCTCCCAAGTTCTATGCGACCATCATCAGGATCACCTGGACATCCTGGTGGCAAAATCCCATCATCCAACAGTCATTCTGATCATGCAAACATTGTTGCAGAAGGTTCTGGGTACAGCATACCAACCCTAATTCCTCCTCGAGTTATGCCTTTGTTGCATGGTTTGGCACAGCATATGGCTGAAACTGTGAATCAGCAACAGCTACAGAAATTATACAGGTAAATATTTCTATATTTTGATCAATGTGATAGGAAAGAGTCTTTTTAATGCTATGCTCATTAAGTAGATGTAAGTATTTCTTTACCCTTATTTTATTAGGTCCTCTCAGCTAATTTATTTTGTGATTGTTTTACTGACTAAACATGCTCCCCGCTGTACTCTTAAAGGGATACCCGATCTCCAGTTCTAGAAGAAAGTCTTCGCAAATTAGGAGTAGAAAGGCTCAGTAAAGAAGATGTCCAAAAGATGCAGTGGGAAGTGTTGGAAGCAAAAATCGGGTGTTGGATCCATTTTATGCGGATTGCTGTAAGTTGTATTCTCTACCATTTTCATGTTTCATGTAAAATGCTTTTGTAATCTAAAGGACTCCTGCTAAAACAGGTGAAGCTTCTTTTTGCTGGAGAACGTAAAGTTTGTGATCAAATTTTTGAGGGCAATGATTCTCTTAGAGATCAGTGCTTTGCTGATGTTACTGCAGGGAGTGTTTCTGTGCTACTTAGCTTTGGAGATGCTATTGCTAAAAGCAAGAGATCACCTGAAAAGTTATTTGTACTTTTGGATATGTATGAAATCATGAGAGAACTTCACTCAGAGGTAACACGATATGTGATATGCTCCCAAGGGCAACTTTCCATGAATTGAATTTGATGCTCTAGTTGAAGATTTTATGACATCTCAAAAGCTAAAGGCTTCCCACTACCCGAGTTTAATCCAATGGCTGAATCTTTCAGATTGAATCACTTTTTAGAGGGAAAGCATGCAATGACGTTAGAGAATCTGTTTTGAGTTTGACGACAAGGCTTGCTCAAACAGCACAGGAGACTTTTGGTGACTTTGAGGAAGCAGTTGAGAAGGATGCAACCAAAACAGCTGTTGCTGATGGAACCGTGCATCCACTGACAAGCTATGTGATTAACTATGTGAAATTCTTGTTTGAGTAAGTCTGTTCCAGTTTTAGTTCTATTGATTCTTTAACCCTTTGAGGTTATTTCGTGTTTGGCAAAGTCAATATAACTTGGCATTTTTTTCAGTTACCAGTCAACACTGAAGCAACTTTTCCAAGAATTTGAAAATAGAGAAACTTCGACTTCTCAGCTGGCTGCGGTCACAATGCGAATTATGCAGGCCCTTCAGACCAATTTGGATGGGAAATCTAAGCAATATAAAGATCCCTCTTTGACTCATTTATTTCTTATGAACAACATCCATTATATGGTCAGATCTGTGCGCAGGTTCCTGAATAGTACACTATATAATGTACTGTTTGCTCTTATCTTTGCTTCTTATCACTTACTGCTGGTTGTAGGTCTGAAGCTAAAGATTTGTTAGGGGATGATTGGGTTCAGAGACATCGAAGGATTGTGCAGCAACATGCAAACCAATATAAGAGGATTGCTTGGGCAAAGGTATTGAATATATTGTTCAAATAATTAGCAAGGTGTAAGTCATTTGTTTCTTGGATTGATGCTCCATTTCAGCGATTAATAATAACTGATTTTTTTGTGTTTTCGTCCGTTCTGCTGCAGATTCTTCAGTGTCTCTCTGTTCAAGGACTTACTTCGTCCGGTGGCTCTGCAACTAACGCTGAAGGAAACAGCAGTGGAGTCTCCAGAACAATAATCAAAGAAAGGTGTCTAAATTTTAAATTCTTAGAATATTTACTGAATTTTATTTATGGGTGCCATGGTTTTGGCAATTTTGGTCCAAGTTTATGATAGTGGGAATTGTGATCTCAAAATATTAAGATGGCAAAACTGTTCCACATAATTTGAAAGTTTTAGTAAAGTCAGTCTCCAAAGTTTAATTTGTACGATATAATTGGTTCCCAAAGTTTTCAATTTCGACAATTAGGATCAATTGTCAAGTCAAATTTTGGGATCGATTGTGTTATTTTAGAGATCTGATTTGCCAAATATTGCAAACTCGAAGGATCAAATATGTCAAAACTTCAAAGTTGAGGACCATATATGCATTACAAATTATATTGATCAAAACTTCCGAATGCTCCATTTTCTTATTATTTATTCATATATTTCTTCTCTAGATTGAAGACGTTCAATGGGCAATTCGAAGAGCTTCATCAAAGGCAGTCTCAATGGACGGTTCCCGACACTGAGCTTCGAGAGTCTCTGAGGCTTGCTGTAGCCGAAGTTTTGCTTCCAGCATATCGCTCCTTCATCAAAAGATACGGGTAGGCTTGTTGATCAGTTTTGTATTCCTCTGAAACACGTTGCTATAATGCTTGGTTTTGTGATCTCTCAATCATATACCATTTCCATATTTGTCAGGCCTCTAGTTGAAAATGGAAAGAACCCACAGAAGTACATTAGATACTCACCGGAAGATCTTGAACACATGCTTGGTGAATTTTTCGAGGGCAAGACTTTAAATGAGCCTAGTCGTTGAGATCGTTGTTAAGATTAACGGTTTTGGTGTTATTTCTTCGATTCTGCTGTTTGTCCGTACCAGTATTGGCTTGTAAAATATCTACGATGCAAATTCTTTCATTGATTTGTCCGCTACAAGGAACCTGCATTTGTGTTGTCATATGATATATTTGGAACAATTTTTTGTCTTACAGGCTACAGCGCTATATTTTTCACGAACTCAAAACTGTGTATTGAATCTTACACGCATAAAGTAATCGCTTTTATTGTTTTATGATGCGTAGCTGAATATATGAAGAGCAGGCTTGTGATGCGTTTGGCCAGGAGTTTGCAACGTGGAGCCTTGATAAGCCGCAGGATTCTCTCTGCATCGGTTGGGTATGACGCTTCTTTACCTAAGCTTACTCTCCGATCACCTCACCTGAAGCCTACATCAAGTATTGTCTCATCATTCTGTTGTGAAGTTTCATCTAAATCATCATTCATGGAAAAATACCCACAAGGTAAAACCTTTTAATTTTTATTGCCTCGTTGGATTTTAGGCCCCGTGTGTATTTACTATTTAAACAGTCTATATTCTGTTGGTAGTCGTGATTTTTGCTTGTTTGTTATTTACTGGGGTTGGCTGTGAAGAAACTGAGGCTGCTGTGAAGAAATATCAGCACAGCGAAGGTTATTGCAAGGAAACTTGTGAAGCGAATACACCCAGACGTACATCTGATGATTTACTTCCCCATATACTCAATCTGTGAGCATACTAGTTATTTTTTTTCTATTTCTGTGTGCTGTTCCTTTGAAAATTGGTTGGGAAACAACAGTATATCAAGTTGTCATCACGGTGTTCTTGATTCACCATCACCGAAATTTCTTTCTTTGTTAAATATTACCAGAGTTTGGTGTTAATGATTTCAGATATGGATCTCGTGCTTCGCCTCAAGATTTTGAAATATATGCACCAGAGGCCACCTTTGAGGACCCACTAATGCTTGCACAAGGGTGAATATAAGTTAAAAATGCAGCAAGTATTTCTACTAGTTTAATGATGCCTTTTGTTACAGTGTGAAGCAGATCAAGTCAGCATTCTATTCACTTGGCAAGGTTAAAGCCTCATCATTTTATTCCTTTCCAAAGCTTATAATGTCATCTGCATCAGGTCTTCAGTGAATCAAGAATTGTTGAATACAGTATCAAAGAAACTGAAACCTCCCCGGGAAAGAAGGAGGTAAATAAAATAAAATTTATGATTTTACTTAATATTTGTTTGTGCAACATTCATTTTCCTTGTATTTAGATATTAATAGACAACAAACAGTACTACAAGTTCATGGGGAAGGGCATAGATGTGACCTCCCTCATCAAGATATATACTGAGAATGGCAAAATTGTTCGTCATCAAGACTTGTATGATGAAACAAAACATTGTTATTTTCTTTATGTTAAGACAATTATTTACTCTTCTTTATGAAAATAGGTGGGACAAGAAACCATTACGAAACAAGGAGACAATTAAATCTCCTTTACTTGGGCATCTGATGGAGGCAACCAAGCGAGCATCTATGTTTGCAACTCATGCATTGATGAGGTTTGGGAAGGACCCATCGGTGTAATATGTACCCACTATCACTTTAAGCGTTCATGGAGATAATTTGTTGTTGTAATGGTGAGATTCTGCAATAGATTTAAGTTTGCTCCTTGCTTATGCTTTCAAATAATTAATTGTAGCCGTGTAGTGGGACTGGGGCTTTACTTTTTTTTTCAATCAGCTGCATTGCCACCTTCTTGTATTCAAAGGTCTCTAACTTAGAATCTGAACTCCATTTGAAAATACTTCCATTCTTGATGTCTAATTTTATTTTATTTTTTATTTTTATTTTTTTATCACGAAAATTTTTTTGTTTTTTTATTTTGAAGATATATAAGGTTACATCAAAGAAACTAATCTAAACATTATATTTTGAGTAAAATATTTTTCGTTAGTACCCGCAGATTGAGTTGTGTAGTGCTTCTTCCGGATTATAAAGTCATTCGTGCCATTTTGTTCTAAAATAATGTCGTCCTCCGTGTGTCCTTATCCATCGATAAGATATCATAACAATTTTATCTATCATCTCATGAACATTATCCCATTTTTTTTCGAACGGTTTGGCATTGCGACGCCTTCATATTGCCCAAAGAGTTACATATAACATTGCAAGGAGTCTATTTCGGATCTTGCACCCTGTTCCCAAAACTCGTTTTGGGAAGACTATTCTTCCATACTCATCAATCTCTAGATGTATTACGTTACCTGCCCATTATTCAAATCTATCCCAAACTCGTTGTGTTTCCGTGCATAGGATGAGTGCATGTTGCATTGTCTCTAGTTCTTTACCACAACCACCACATAAATACGAGTTCAAATGTACTCGTTGAAAACATAAGGTAAAAGGGTTCAATATAAAATTTCTTTCTTCAATTTATGCATGGACAACGTTCTTAGGGGTGGACGTACTAATGGATTGATGTGAACCAAATAATTATTTTTATTTTAAAATTAAAATTAAAATTTTTTTATGTTTATATAATTTATATTATATAAACTCGTTGATAGGTTAAATCGAATTTTTAACATGTCGAACTGATCCATTGATGGGTTAATAATGTTTACTAACCCGTTGGCTAGACCCTTGCTAACCCTAGTTCAAATCTAAAAATATGATGCAATACTTCTGTCACCAATCTTTTCTTCTTCTTCTTGGCTAGAAAATGATGTAGCAGCTCCTAATCTGCAATTGCTTCAAATGGATGAACTCACAATCCCGTATTTAATTGCTTCTCTGAAACCCTTCACACAGCAACGATCAAGATGTTCCAAGTAAAATACACGACTAGGATTATCTTGCACTTCATCAATGAACATGTAGCATAAGCTTCCACCCGTATCGTTTCTTTTCCTTTTATAGCTAGTATCGGTTGCATCATGTCTGATTGTCATGGGAACCCAACATTGTTTTTGCAAGCTTCCTTTCAACACACACTTTGTCGTATGAGTCCGTTCAACATAAATATGATATCGAGTTATGTAAATATGATATCAAAGTTTAATTTGTTCATCAAGGATAGACTAATCCACTGACTTACCAAAAAACTTTTACTATTAGACATTAGTAATAGTAGATATAAGAGACTCAACCTGATATTATCCGATGCTATTTACGTCATTATGATACCCCCGGGACTCGTCAGACGCAATTAAGTTGTATTTTATGGTTTCCATTTTTAATTACGAGATGAACCAGTTTTGAGGGTATTTTTGTAATTTCAACATCCCGGGCCTGCATATGAGAATCCTGATAATGTTTTGAGAGATTTTGGACAGTTTCGGCTCGGAACGACGACATATGCATTTTCATAATTGGGTACACGGAGAGCACATCGATGGAGTTTTATGATATTTCAGAGGTATTTACTAAGTGTTAGGAGATCAAAAATTGATAAATGGTATTCTACGGTATTTTCTCTGCATTACGTGTTATCAGTGGTCGATCGGGGCGTAATTCGGAAATTCCAGGACATCACGGCACTTATCCCGAAAGAATTGGGTGTTGCTAAGCGATTTGGTTAAATTGACTAAGATTGGCCTTCTGGGCTTAAATTTGATCTATTGGGCCAAGTTCTGAAAATGGTTCAGAATTGAGACTTTTGGCATGCATCTCAATGAAAGGTTTTCGCGTGAACTTGTCAGGGACTTGCAAGAACTAGTAGTCCAGGTTGTAGTCGCGACTTTTCGTTTCTAAAAGTCACGAGTTTGTATCTAGTCGCGACTTTCTGCACTGTTTCGTTGGTTAAAAAGTTTTGCATTTATTTCACGGAGGCAGATTCGCAAGTTCTTGCCTAGTCGCGTGTTTTTGTACCTGAGGAGTCACGAGGATCTGATCAGTCGTGAGAACTTGGCCACTCGTGAGTTTTTGGCAAACCGGAGCAGACAGATTGAATTCGATCGTTTTTCAAACTTTATCCACTCAGATATTTGATATCTCTTTATTGTAATTGTATCATTTGATTGTTATAGTGAAAACCAAGGTAGAGATTCACTCTCCCAATGACATAAACCCATACATTGTAGGCACAACTTCGTATATCGCTCGTGTCCCCACATTAATTAAACCAACAAGAATAATTGAAAACTGATTGATCAAAGACAAATATCATAAAATATTTTTAAACCAGATCAGTTTGGCGCCGTCCGTGGGGACTCGAGACTTAGTCCAATTGAGAGCTTTTCTGTTGAGTTTGGATACTTCCTGATGTTATGGTGATCCATAATTCTAATTATGAGAACGATGTTGAAGAAGATATTGAGGTGGAGCCAGCCAAACCCTCAGGTGATTAGAAATAAAGAGGGCATTAGATTATCGAGGACTCAGTCATCACTCCCTGAGGAGCCCCTGATTCAAGAAACTATCACTTAGCCTTCCCAGAGCGGGAATTCATCCGGGTGGGCATTTATTGTTTATCTTCCACCCCCCTCGGTGCTTATCAAGGTGTTTTGAATTTGGAAGAGCAGGCTGATTGGTTGCCTGAAGGAATGTTCATCTTCCACTGCCGACGCGAGCTCGATCTGCCAATCAGAGTCAAAATGATGACGACCTAGAGGAGCGAAGACGTTGTGATTTTGAGGCCCAAAGGATGTCTCGGAGAAGTAATGTGATTTTGGAACCCCCGAGCACCATCCGTTACGTGAGGAGAAGTAATGACGATGTCGCTGTTGAGGACATAGGTTCTGCTCAGAACCCCCGAGCACCATCCGTTACGTTAGGGGGAGAGCAAACTTTTACTTTGTAAAGGATTGGGTAACAAGAGATGAGTAACAAGATCGAGCAGAATGATGCTCAGATGAATCAGTTGGAGGCCAATCTCGACCTCGGGTATGAAAGAAGACGTGTGTATGGAGAACACACCCGAGACATTCATCATACCTCTGCTTATGAGGGTGAATATGCTATTCAAGACTGGGCAATTGAGACCTATAATGGAAGAGGAAAAATCTTACCCTCGATGGAAGTTTTGCAAAGTCTATGGAACGCCTCACATACTTTATCCATTTTTCCATGGCAATTATTAATGTTACTTGATCAGAATTTATTGAGATGCCGAACGACCTTCCGCAATATCGGGGATCGGCTGATCCCCATGCTCACACCCCAATCCTAGAAATTCATGTCAGTTTGATGAATTTAGTGATGTTGCCATGTGCTTCATTTTTGCTGCTTCGTTAAAGGAGTCAGCTCTCCGATGCTTCAATTGGTTGTCGAAGCGGCATGGAAGGTTCTATCTCTAAGAAACCTGTGTGCATGGGGGAACTTATTTTTGAAGAAGGCATCGATTCAGGTGATATGGTATTTCCGGAAAGTACAAAGAAAATGAGATGAATATGGAACATCTAGGTATTAAAAAAGTGCCGCTATTTTCTGATAAGCCAGAGAAGACAGTTGTGATTGGTTCTCAGATGCCGCCAGACTTTGAGAAGGAGGTAATTTTTTTTTACGAAATAATTTAGATATTTTTGCTTGGTCTTATCAGGATTACGTTGGGGTAGATCCCCAAGTTTGTTCACATAGACTCAATGTTAATCCATATATGCTACCACTTCATAGAGCCTGTGAGATACGATAATTTGGTCACAAATTCAGTGGTCGTCCAAAAGTCAAATAATAACTAGAGAGTCTGCATTGGTCCCAAAACGAGGAAGAGATCACAAAAGAGAGGAAACAACAAAAGATCAGAGAGGTCGAACTATTTTTTATTCTTCTTCGTGCTGGAACTTTCACCAGCTTCACTAAGACGCTTCCTTATAACGACCGTTGGGGGATGAGGCTTCTC
The DNA here is from genome assembly GCA_009725065.1 of Utricularia reniformis. Taxonomy (NCBI): domain Eukaryota; kingdom Viridiplantae; phylum Streptophyta; class Magnoliopsida; order Lamiales; family Lentibulariaceae; genus Utricularia; species Utricularia reniformis. The sequence continues at coordinate 11,359 of RWGZ01000967.1, forward strand.
GACATCTTCTATGATAGCCATCATATCCGCATTGGTCGGCCTACTCGGATCAAAAGTCACAATCACAGCTTGATCGCGCTCCCTGGCTTCCCTTACGCTCGAGGCAACGTAAATAGGAGGGTCATGTTTTGTCATCACCTCCTCATCCTTGAGAATATCAGCCAGGAGAGGACCCATCAGCTCGAGAAATAGCGGAGCCAGTCGGGAATATGCATTTGGAGGTGGACTCTCTTCCGTTTCGATTTCCTCCGAGTAGCACTGTTTGTGCAAGTCCTCCAAATTAAATTGGAGCGCTCCGAACGGATCCTGAGAGCAATCCAATTTCTCCATAGATAGATCCGTCTCGAATTTCCTAGAGAGGCTAGGATCCAATCTCTCCATCTCCACCGGTGTTATGTTCTAGGTGTCATGATTTTTATTTCGATTAAACTTGAATTGATGTTGTTAAAACATGAATACATATTGTTAGAACAAAGAATAACTTGGTTATACCATGATTTATGTGATTAAATTGTAGTTTAAATACTTATGACATGATTTCATGTTGTTATGACTTGCATAATAATTCTGTTTTTAGACATACTTATTTTGTATATACAATAAGTATTCGTGATGTTAGCATTTATTTAGTTTGAATACACTTAGATTTACCAAATTTACAATGTGATTTGTATGAATATGATTTGGCTCATTTTTCACATAGTTCCACATGTTCGAGGTGTGATGATTTTGATTTCGATTAAACTTGAATTTCCCAGAGAGGCTAAGATCCAATCTCTCCATCTCCTCCGGTGTTAATGCTACGCCCAATATTCTTTGAGTCTAGGCGCTCCACTTGAAGAAGTACCGGAGATTTTCGCTCTCACCAGGACCTACAAATCACTGAAGGTCGGGGAGTGCACCGTGTACTCCCATACCGGCTTCCAGAAGCAGTCATTTAATTGCTGCAGCAACCTAGACGCCCAAGCCCTGAGACCGTCGACATTTTCTTGGAGGGAGCTGTTTTTTAGCTTCAATTCGGCGTTCTCCTCTCGTTCTTTCTCGAGGCCTTTATGTTTCAGCATTGGCATCCTTGGCCTTTTTTATTTTTGCCTCGATCTCGACCCGGTTTTCTTCCAGCTTGTCCTTAGCATACTTGAGATTTTCTTTTAAAGTGCTTATGGACTGTTCGAGTGCATGCCTTCTTCCGACGAATAGAGCTTCAGTTTCTGTTAACTCGCTGCGATGAGCTCAGGTCAAAGCTTCGATCACCTTGTTATGTTCAACCCTAAGCGCCGCCATGTCCTCGGCATGCTTCTCCCACTGGTTCTGCAACAACTTCTCCGCAGCCATTTTTGTCTGCTCCCCTCCTATGTCAGGGTGATCGAGCTCGGAATGCCTCAACATGCAGAATTCTTTGACTGCAGCTGAGACACCTAGCTCTCTGCACGTTTGCTCCATCTGAAATAAAGATAAGAGTTATGAGTATATATATACACTGAGAACATGAAATTCTAAAAATAAAAGCGATCAGAGTCGTTACAAACATCTCCCCCCATACGACGTATTGATGCAGCTTGACTCATCAACCGGTTAAAATCAGTGAACATCCCGACCACACGGCCGGGGGTTCGGATGTCGGTGAAAATAATCGAGTGCTGGCCGGTTAGAAACTCGATCGCATCTCGGGATCCGAACGACCACTCCATATTTTATCATTATGAAGCCAACTTGACGACCCATCTCGAGTGAATCCTTTACGATAAGATTTGGAATATCTCTTATCTGGAAGGCGTCGAGGATGTTGGTATCTAACCCACTTTTCCTAGTGGGCTCCGGCAGTTCATGAGATGGGTCCTCCATAGGTGTTTCACCTTATCTAGATGAGCCCCCAGTGGCACCTCTTCCACCGGTGAGTCTATTAGTCGACCCCGCATATTTCTTCCTTATCGTCATCCCCAAAGACGTCAATTAACCCCTCAGCAAAATCATACATCTCCCCTTTAGGAGCGGGATCCTTAGGGTTGAACTCCAATTGTCGAGCCACGGGGGTCGGATCTCCAGCATTCTCGAGAGCCTCGGGTACCGGTATATTTTCCTCTTGTTCTGGAGATTCCACTGTCAAAGGAGGGCATGGAGAAGTCGTGGGCTAGACTTCATCACTTAATGGCCCCGCGGCTTGTGTACTAAGTGCCGATTCAGCGGTTATAGTCCTGTTCCGAGCCCAGTTGCCATCTCAACCTGTGAGATGGATCTTCAGTTTGAGATCTTCAGTTTCCGAGACTAGTGCACGAAGTGACCTCAACCTGTCGGCTAATCGAGATAGATCTTCAATTGGAGCCATTATTTTATCTACAAAATAAAAAGTTATATAAGTAATATGGAAAGGGTCATAAGGCAAATCTATATTTAAATGAAGGGGTTGTTTTCCTATCGAAGAAAGGTTTATCGAGATGGTTCAGGTGTGAAGGCATGAGGTAGGTACCTAACAATTCCCTACTAAAGTGGGAAGGAGCTGGTAGAACCCGAAGGCGACCAGGATTGAGGCATTGATTAAGGTCTTCGCGGTCCAATCAACACCATCTGATTTGACACACGTGAGGAGTATTTTTCTTAGAGGCCTTGGAGTGACCGCCCGTGGAATAGGATAGTAAGATTCTGGGAAAAAAGGTTCCCCTTCGACCGGAAACCGCCACGGGAGACTGAGTGTGGACAAGTTAGTGCGTCCACACCCGTGACAAAAAAGAAGTCTCTTCCAATCGTGATTCGACTAAGGAGTTGAAAATGGGAAGGGGGTCTTTTGGTGCCTTAGGCGAAAAAATATACAACCCCGAGCACCGTAATGAATGGCCGTACTAATTTGGAAGATTTGGAAAAAAACGATTTATAGTCGGCAAAATACGGCTCGTTTCCATGAAAATGATCAAAGCAACTATATGGGAGATAGATTGGTGTTTAACTGGAAAAGGTGAGTTATGAGCTTTATGTTGAAAGAATGAAGTGGAAAGCGGAGCCCAAACTCTAAATATTCAAGGCAGATAGTATAAGTGCCGACCGGTGGATACAAAATCCGATCAGCAAGTTCAGGTTGATACAAAACACAGTCGGAAGGGAAATGGTAATCCTCCACAACAAATTTCCATTTCCGGGCATGCATACAATAAAGCTGGTAAAAAAACCTCAAAGCTTTTACTACAGGACTCTGAGGACCGAGGATTGAAAAAATATGGATATAGGTTTGAAGTACTAGGCGGAAAAGACGACATACCAGAACTTAAACTCCTTGAGTCCGATGAGGAGTCCTAGGAATTGGACAACGAAGTATTGGGATTCGAAGATCGGGTGGAACCGGAAGACATTGTATTAAGCGGGTCGGAAATATTTTATCAAATTTTTATACGTGTGTCTAGAGTTTTCTTACCAAAAGTCGCGGGAGTTACTGTTCAGTCAATGTAGTCGTGGGTTTTCATTAAGAGTCGCGAGTTGTTGTACAAGAAGTCGCGAGATGTACTCTTATGTCAATGGAGTTGCGAGATTTCGTCACAAAGTCGCGACGGAGTTTCAAGTCAGCGCGAAATGACACTATTACGCGAGGACACGAGTATCTATAGAGACGGACTCCCGGGTCGAAATTTTCACTCGATCTCAGAATTTGACATTCTTATTGTTAGAACGACCGTGTCAGTGAGGGGATTTCAGCCTTACTCATGGTTTTCTCATAAAAGTCTTTCAACGAGTGTCGGATTTCGAGACGAGCAGAAATGATGTGGTTTACAACTCAGAATCTGAATCTGCAAACCAGTGGATTATTGATATTATCCGAGGGTATTTACGTCATTATGACACCCCCAGGGCTCGTTAGTCGCAATTAAGTGGTATTTTCGGGTTTCCATTTCTAATTAAGAGATGAAACAGTTTTGAGGGTATTTTTGTAATTTTGACATCCCGAGCCCACATATGAGAATCCTGATAATGTTTTGAGAGATTTTGGACAGTTTTGACCCGGAACGACGATAGGGGTATTTTCGTAATTTGGTACCCGGAGAGCACATCGATGGAGTTTTATGATATTTTGAGATATTTACTAAGTGTTGGGAGATCAAGAATTGATCGGTGATATTCTACGGTATTTTCTCTACATTACGTGTTAACAACGGTCGACCGTTGCGTAATTTAGAAATTCCCTGACATCACGGCACTTATCCCAAAAAAATTGGGTGTTTCTAAGCGATTTGAGCTAAATTGACTAAGGTTGAGCTTCTGGGCTTAAAATTGATCTATTGGGTCAAGTTTTTCTATAAATATAAGTCCTTAGACCTTGGAAAATGATTCAGAATTGAGAACTTGGTACGCATCCCAATGCAAGGTTTTCGCGTGAATTTCCCGTGACTTGCGAGAACTAGTAGTCCAGTCCGTAGTCGCGACTTTTCGTTTCTAAAAGTCGCAATTTTGTGTCTAGTCGCGACTTTCTGCACTGTTTCGTTGGTTATGGAGTTTCGCATCTTATTTCACGGAGGCAGACTCGCAAGTTCTTGCTTAGTCGCACGTTTTTGTACCTGAGGAGTCGCGAGGATCTGAACAATCGCGAGAACTTGGCCACTCGCGAGCTCTTGCCACTCGCGAGTTTTTGGCAGACCGGAGCATACGGATTGAAATCGATCGTTTTTCGAACTTTATCCACTCGGATCTTTGTTATCTCTTAATTGTAATTGTATCGTTTGACTGTTATAGTGAAAACTTAAGTAGAGTTTCGCTCTCCCGAGGTTGAACCGACACATTGTGGGCGCGATCTTGTATATCACTCGTGCCCCCGTATTAATTAAACCAACAAGAAACTGACTGATCAAACACAAATATCATAAAATATTTTTAAACTAGATCACAACCCTACATTAATATATAGATTATGCATTATCAAAAATCAATGCTCAAACATGTTATCCCAACATTCAGACTATCTATAAATATTTTAAGACTTCATGAATATTTAGAAAATATTTTTAAATATCACACTTTCAAAAATCCAAAATGAAAACATAATGTGTACTGTAACTCTATCATCTAATGAGGATGAATGCATGACATTGACTGAGATGGCCATAATTAATTTGAATTACTAGGATCACCAAGTATTTGGGATTGGAATTCTCAAAATCTAAACTATCATGTGAATCAAAAGTCCATTGAACTCACCTAAAATTCTATCATAGATCTACGAGCTCTTTTGATAAGAGATATCCTAAATATTAAAGAGTTCAAATTAGAAAAAGTTCATACAAAATATAATCTAGCATATACGCTCACTAAGGCTCTACCTGCAAATAAGTATCACTTATGTTCGTAGAAATGGCTACTTCGATCAGACCAAGACAAAGCCTTGAACAATCAAATCATCAACACCCAAAAACAAAAGTGTGACCAAATTAATAAAGTTGGACTCACGTTTCTTCAAATAAGAAGTGTGGATGAATAAAAGAGACAGTAAAGAAGCCACAAAAACATATCAAGCAGTTAGCATTTACGTGATAGAAGACTTGCTATGATCCTATTGAGTTAATGTGGTACAAAACCAATGTATCATATGATACAACACTAATCTCCCGGGGTAAGAGAAGGAGTTTTTTGCAAAAAGTAGGGGTGTATGATTTTTTTAATTATTTTATGTTACTGATTTTTTAAAGAAAAGGAAGACACAATGTCAAATCATACAAATAGATTGACATTTTCATTTATTTATTTTTATTTTAATGACAATGATGTTATCTTTCTCTTCCACTTGCTTTTCTCACTTCATTCTTCTTTGTAATCCTTTCTCTCTGTAATTAATTCCTATTATCGTAAGCTTCTTCTCCCTATATATATATATATACCTTTTAATTAAGGGGAGAGGATGTAGTGGTGTGTGTAGGCACGACGCGGTGTGATTCCCGTAAGCTTATTCCCTTATTACGTTTGTAGATTTGGGGTGGATTACAACCCAAGGCATCAAAATGAGTTGTGATTTAACCTAATATAGTCGGAGTATACTCACTACACTGTAACTACACCGGTAAGAATTTTTTTTAATGGGATTGTCAAGCTCCCACTCCGATTTCTCCGACACTACAATATTGTTACCTCAGCTCTCAATGAGCTTTTCATGTTTGTCTTTGTCATTATTTTTTAAGAAAAATTGTGATTACAACTTTGCATACTATGGCTGTGTTGTTGTATCTATCCTTTAATGCACATGTATCTATCATTCAAGACGTATTTTACCTTTGCAGTTACGCTTCTTATTTATAAAAAAAATTCATACGTCGGTTTCAACACATTAGAAATCGACCTCACCCTAAATTAAATAAAAAAATATTCGGTCTCAATAAAAAGCAGACACATATCATCACTATTAAAAGAAGATTTTTTTTAAAAAAAATGGTATTTAATAAAATCTCAAAAAATCAGTGCCATTGTCTTACATGAATTATGTCTCACAATAATTTTCCTTCTAATTTATAAAAGTGATTTGACATGTTTTGATAGGAAGCATCTCAATAAAAGAAGCAGTAAAAGATTTCACAGCTGATGAAAGAAGACCCCCGATCAGAAGGATAGGAAAGGGTCTATTCTTATCCGAAATGGAGGACCTCTATCGCATGATGGAGGCCTTCGGAACCTAATGGTCCCCCTCATCTTATTCTACCACTCATTCAAGTCATTTTGTTCGGGATATCAATTATGTATGATCAACAAAATAAATTCGTAAAATCCTTTTTATGATGACTATATTAGAATTAATTATTTAATGTTAAAAGAGAAAAATGACAAATACTTAATAATAATTGTCAAAAATAGTTATTACATGATAAAATAGAGGTTATTAAAATAGTTAATAAATAATATATTAAATACTAATAAGTTTTGGGATAAATAGTTATTAAACTATTTTTGAATAATTAAATACCGTTTGTTTTTTACCCCTTGCATTTTAGCACCCGGTTTTCCGTAAGTTGAAACCGTTTGAAAACTCCTTACAAAGTACGCAAATAAGACCCGTTTGAAAAATTATACAAAATTGACCTCTGATGTTCGAGAATTGTGTATAAAATATAAAATATTAACGAGTTCGTTAGAGTGTCAATGATAAACGATATTAGAAACTTAATGTGTCTTCACGTTGACTATATAATAAGTCTTATTTATAATAAACATAAGCATCCCCATCACCTAGATTTAAATGAATTGATATCGAGGTTTGTCGATTTGCAGGGTCAACTACTAACTCGCTATGTAATCTAGAGATGATAGATATGGTGGATGTAGATGTTCGTCCATGCGTTGCACCAACATTGCACTTACAGTGTCAAACTTTCGATTTTTTTACCTGGCCTGGATCCATTTCCATTTTTGGACGTCTTCTAATATCTGGACCTGCTCTTTTCATTTGTCTTCTACGACTCTCATCATGTACAAGATTAATCAGTGCATTATCCCATAGGTTTGGTCGGCAGAGTGGATAAAATTGAACAGAATTCGTTGTAATTAGTGTTTGAACATTGAAAGTTTCATGAGATGACCACCTAAGAGCCTAATTGCTTGCACCATTAAAAAGCATCTAAAAGTTGATATATTTTACTTAAAATAATAAGATCTCAAACATGTTGGCATGATAACATGGAATTCTAAATGTATGTTCTTAAACATGGCCGACATGTTCATTTCCTTCACGGCCCCTAAGACGCCCTCGTGTGGTCATGGGAGCAATCTCGTTAATCTCATCTCATACCTTTATGTTTGCATGTAGAATTGGATGGTTCTATCGCACATAAAATTTATTTGAATGTTCCGTTAATAGTTGTAGATATTTCATTCTTTGTGCTTTAGCAGTGCGATCTGCAAATTATTTTGTGCATCTACTGAAAATAATCTACATTTAAAACAAATAAATTAAGTTGATAAATAATGCTTATGTTAAAACTTCTATTTTGTGGTGTGATTATTACCGTTATCAAAGTGGTGTGGTAGAATACGAGCACCACACAATACTACATTCATTCATTCAACTTGATTAGTTGTCATAGTAACAAATATAATAAAAAAGTAATTCAAAGAAAATAAAATTTTGAAATATGAAAAATGCCCTAAGCTTATAATCTTTATTTATCACATGAAGTTTTGGTCATTGTATTGCCATTGCAGTCGGTCATAGAAGTTCTCAAAACATTTTTGTCGTGAAATGCATCATTAAAATTAAATTTTAAAATGCTGAAGACAACATCGATGACATCCAATAAACTCTCTAAAAGACAACATCTATCTGAAATGAAACATGCGTATTTATTTTTCAAAACATATCTTCGTAAGATATCGAAAAACCATGACTATATGTGTCACGCCCCGTCCCACTTATATGGGTGGCATGGCAACCGACCGTGCCTTGGGCCTTAGCCCACAGCTGTAGTGCCCTTGTTTGAGTATGAAGAGTCCAGGTCTCCTTGTGGCAATGATTGGGGCCTCGTGACATGGTTTCCTAGTCTTTTACCGAGCACCACTGTAAATCGCAATGAGTCAAATGAAAGATTAAGTTAAGCTGGTAGCAATATGTGATCAACGATGCAACCCCAAAGGCTATCTATACTACATTTCCTATGAAACGAAAAAGGCATCTTACGAAGAAATCCTAAGATTTAACTACGGGGTCTGACATCCCGTTCCTACTGCCATGGGGACTCACGGATGGTTCTCATCCAGGGCATGCTCCGGGGACTTTAAATCTGCACAATGAACGTAAAAATGTGAGAATGATACCTCAATAAAAAATATATACAGTGTGTGTGTGTGCCTGCCCCGTGTCGGGCCTGTGCCCGGCAAGAAGGTACCCTTAAGGTCTTCCACAAGCTTGGCGCCCAATCTAACTGGGCGGTACGTGTAACTTTATTATTCTTTTTTTTTAAATGACTCACCTTCTAACTCTCTTTGAAGAGAGAGAATAAGCTATTATTTCTCCGTAAAGTTAGGATAGTTAAAATAAAAAGAATAAAAAATAATTTTTTATAATTTTTAATGAATTTATAATATATAATTTATATTTTTTTATAATTTTAAAATGAATTTATAATTAATTTTATTGATAATATTGTAATTACTCGATAAAATGTATGTAAGAATGATCGATTTACAATAAATTAGTAATCGTTCGATTAACCAATTTTGAATTGTGATTTTACTTAACAAAACCCGACCAATTAGTCGTTAATTTTTAATTTAATTAAGAATTAATAATTATAAGTGTCCGGACATTGTTGTTTTGATAAAATGAAAGTTATTTATAAAAATATTGATATTAATATTAAAAATAAAGAATGATGTGTACTGAGAAAAAGATTATGTGGAGACATAGAATAAAGTTTTCGGGTAGACATGGTTGGAGATGGTCTTAGGCATCCCTATCAGTGTCGTGGCCCATGACTCATGATTGTGCCTTGGTGTCTGTTGATTCCGCCAAGGCAGAATGATGGTAACCTTCTTGGTTATGGCTCATCCGCATCGATGTTGGGTTGCCATCGATGTTGGGTTGCCCGATGGCGTCTCTGTTAGTTTAGGCTTATGTTCATACGTGTGCTTGTTGGGAGTGGCTCGCTAATTGAGCACTTGACTCTATGTGACTCCTCATATTGTTTATGCCTCTTGACTAAGTTTCTTAATGTTGATTGCTACGGTGGCTCTTGTCTTCTCATTTGACGTTCCTCCCCTAAACACTTACAAGGTGACTATACTTATGAGACATAGTCGATCTTATGATATGGACCTTGATCGGGTTTTTGTGCTAAGGTTGTTGGGTTACTAAAGTTGGCAGCCTCATGTCATGTCGCACAAGTCATACACATGCGACAGACTTGCTCCATTTCTATTTGCGGAAAAGGTGCAAGTCACGCTTGTTCCTAGTTTTTCTCTCTACCGTAAATGGTACATGGATCTTGTCGCATGTAGGTATCAGACCTGCTGCACCAATGTACGTGCATGCAACCTTGTCTCTTGCGGTAGAGGATCTTGACGGCGATCTCCTAGCCATATGCATGCTTGGCCCTTGTCCCCTCCATACTGTTGTTCATATGAACTGTTCATCACCACTGCCTGTGTGGTGATTCCGGCATGTTGTACGATGTTCGTGTTTCCAGAATGTGATCTCATGTCCCATCCCCCTTCCCAATGTGAAGTAAGGAATATGTCTAAGATATTAGTTTGTGCATATCTTAGGGTTTTCACTCATGCGTCCATGATTCCTCATCAACCAATGTGAAAGCCAAAGGAACCACATGATTTACAGAATCCAAAGCAATGACAATCAACAAATTAAGATTAAATTGATCATATAAATGTGTCGCATCAGTAGAGATAATTGGATGACACCATTAATATACATGAATACAAGAACAAAAAGCCCAAAACGCATAAAATAATGTGTGTAGATAAGAAGTATCATAATGAGGATGATATCACACAATGGTACGAATATTTTGTTTTTGAACTTTATACAAAAATCTCGGAAGATGTGTTACTGAATTCTCCGATTTACCATGAATCATGGTAAATGCTCGTCTGAGAGCTTTCCATTATCTATGATAATGTACATCAAATCCATATAGTACTAGTATATTTGTTTGAATATCATGTACTTTAAACTAACTCGCATCCGAGCTCCCGGTGGTTCGTTCATCTGGCCATATTTTTCTCAAATATGGGAGTTGAGTGCGGACAATGAGAGCTATATAAATGTTTCGGTGTGACAATGATGCTTGTCCTGTAACATTGCAAGTTTGCAAGCCTTTCATATTGATTATTATCGAATAACGATATCTACCAGCAGGGGTTGCTCTTATTCTCCAAAAACATGGTGGTCATTTTCTCTCAAAGCACAACACATTTCATATTGGATATTATCTCTTTCGTAGAAATCCCTTACGAGTTACACGCATAACATGCTTCCTTATTGTTTCTATTGCATTTTATTTACTAAAAAATGTTATCCCTAATGACAACGTGATTTCATTGTTACCTTCTTCCAAAGGATTTGGTGCCCTAACATTAGAATCATACCACATCGTGTGAGTATTGTATGTGAACATATCAGGTGGATTCCACCAACATTGATAGTTAATCTCCGGATTCTCATGAGAAATATGTGGATCTGTGTCATCATCCAACTATGAGGCCGTTCACCGTTCATATCGTATTGGAGAGGAATATCTCCAAAACTATCAACCACAAGATATGGTAAATCAACAACATGATATCGATTTTCCTCATATTCATTCAACATATCTCGTTTATGAATATCTCTATATCATAAGAATAACAAAAATATATATCATATAATAATTATTACTAATTTAGTTCATAAACTAACAATTAAACATTCAAAATACGTGACTTGAAACATAACTAAAAGAACTCCATTGGAAAAATAAATCACATTTTAGAATGATATATTATATTTTTCAATCAAAACTATTTATAAAAGCAAAAAATTATCATTTGGTAAAGGGAAAATCCGGAAATTAATTACATAAATATAGTAAATTTCGTTATGATAGAATTAGAAGTAAATAGAATCATGTTATCTTATCATTAATGATTATATTTATTCGATATAATTTTGTAAATATAAATATTGCAAAAGTATAAAGTAGAAAAACAAAATTATTTATTTTTACCTGGCAATGTAGTGTGGTACATTTAAAAACAATTTTTCTTAGAAAACATAATCAAATAAAATGTTACAAATAAGTAAATGAAATAAACATTTTGATCTAACATGTCTCTATTTTTGTTGAATGTCGAAACAATAATGTAATTTCTTGTAGTTTTTAAAACTCCTCCATAACAATATTATATTTTTAAGTCATCATTCCAATTGTTCAGCTATAACTTGGTAAAAGATTTTCAAAGTTCACGAGTCACCATTAAATTTAATATATTAATATAACGTTTCACGGATTGACATAATTTTATACCAGATCCATTATAAAATATATAGATATGATTAAATAAAAAATAAATAAGTTCAAATATTGATAAAAATGTAGTCATATTTTTGTAGATATATATTTTTTGATTTTTTGTAGATTTATAAATTATTCAATAATATAATTGTCATATTACTAATAAATATTTATCTAAAATCCTAAAATTATAACCCTAAACTAATGTAAAAATACATTAAATTTTGATGATGTATACATGAAAATCTAAATAAATTAATATATTTAATTCAAAACTATAAAGTGACAAAAGAAAAAAATTAGAAAATTATTAAAAACTATTTCACAAGATTAAATATGGAAATTGGTATTTTTGAGAACATTATGATGCCGCCCCATTAAAATTATCAAAATATTAATTAAATTATTGTATTTAAATGATATTAAATTATAATTAAATTATCAAAACATAATAAATAACATACTTAAAAGAAAGTACGACTCAATGGATGGGAGACGAAGGGGTGAGTTTTTTAGATATCATTGTAACTTGTTAAAACGTAAAAAATAGCATTAATTTTCGATTGATTTTGTTTTTGTCATTGATTAATTTTGTTTTAAAAACATAGCATTGAATTATAGAAACCGAGTTACGAAAAAAGCTGTTAACGACAGACTGCAAATCAATGCTATGTTTCTAAAACAAAATTAATCAATGACAAAAACAAAATCAATCGAAAATTCATGCTACTTTTTAACATTTTAAAAAGTTACAATGTTATGTAACACAAAAAACTCGGAGACCAAGTTTGAAGTTCAATTGACCATTAGTCAATTTTGGCCAAATATTAATGATTTTAAAAATTATTGTATTTGGATATTATTGAACAAAAAAATATAAAATATAAAATATAAACTAACTTTTTGCTTTTATTTTTACCTTCATAAAAATGTTACTTTTTGTATTAAATATTACACATTTTTTATTATTTTGACAAAGATAAAATATTAAAAATGCAATGGACATTTGGCAAAAATCCACATAAAGTGAAATGTAAGTTGTATGGGGAATTAATAAAATACAAATGGTATTATAGTAGCATAATATAGATTTAGATATAGATAAATCAGTTGGTATTTTCCAGCACATCAGAAAATAGTTTCTACGTTCTAGGGCATCCTCACCAGGTTCCGAATTCGCGTGGCTGCCTCTCTCTGTTTCTTTGTTTGCAGACGAAGGTGAATTTTCTTTTTCTTATCCTGTTGATTAGAAAAAAATTATCTATGGAATCGATCAATTTTGATAGGTTATTGGTTGCTGTAGTTTCCTGGTTTTTTATGTTGATTATAAGATTCTTTTAATGGGTTCTCGATCTTCTTGCTTCTCCGTTTTTGGGTGTAGATGTTATTGCCCTAGATGCGAATGAATTTAAGAATCTGATAGTTCTTTTTTGGCATATTTTCATCGAGAAAGATACATTATCTTTACAATGAATCTGGATGACACTTAAAATCATGTTATTGAACTAGGCAGAATTCTATAATGCATTTCTGGTTGTGTTACCCTAATGTAAACCTCTTTCCTCTCCTAACCAGGAGGAGTACGATACTTAGTATATTTGGAATTATGTACAGAATAATGGAAATTCTGTGTTGAAAATCCTTGCAATTAGTGGGTGATGTGGGATATCTAGTCCTTGATAAATCTGCTTCCTTTCCAACCATAGTTCTTTTGAAAATTTGTGACCTGATTTATTCGGTATGTTGGCAGGAGCCCGCTATGGCGGAGAGTCATGAGAATGATAAGAATATTGAAATATGGAAGATCAAGAAACTGATAAAGGCTCTAGAGTCTGCCAGAGGAAATGGTACGAGCATGATTTCACTCATCATTCCACCTGGTGATCAAATAGCACGTGTGACTAAGATGCTTGCTGAAGAGTATGGTACAGCCTCAAATATCAAAAGCAGGGTGAATCGTCAGTCTGTTCTTGGCGCCATTACTTCTGCTCAGCAGAGGCTTAAACTATATAACAAGGTCCCTCCTAATGGCCTAGTTCTGTACACTGGAACTATTGTCACTGACGATGGAAAAGAAAGAAAGGTGACCTTTGACTTTGCTCCCTTTAAGCCCATAAATGCTTCTCTGTACCTTTGTGACAATAAGTTCCATACTGAACCTTTGAATCAGCTCTTAGAATCTGATGATAAGTTTGGCTTTATAGTCATGGATGGAAACGGAACCCTCTTTGGCACCTTAAGTGGCAACACTAGAGAGGTGCTTCACAAGTTTACCGTTGATCTTCCCAAGAAACATGGAAGAGGTGGACAGTCAGCTCTTCGATTTGCCCGTCTTAGAATGGAGAAGCGGCACAACTATGTGAGAAAGACTGCTGAGCTGGCAACTCAGTTTTTCATCAACCCTGCTCTTAGTCAGCCAAATATATCAGGTTTGATACTTGCTGGATCAGCTGATTTCAAGACTGAACTAAGTCAGTCAGATATGTTTGATCCACGCCTTCAGGCCAAGATACTAAATGTTGTAGATGTTTCTTATGGAGGAGAAAATGGTTTCAATCAGGCTATTGAGTTGTCTGCTGAAATTCTATCCAATGTGAAGTTCATTCAAGAGAAGCGCTTAATTGGGAAATTTTTTGAAGAAATCAGTCAAGACACAGGGAAATACATTTTTAGTGTGGAGGACACGCTAAAGGCTTTGGAGATGGGAGCTGTTGAAACACTGATTGTATGGGAAAACTTGGACATAAACCGTTATACTCTAAAAAACAGTGGCACTAATGAAATTTTGATTAAAAACTTGATTAAGGATCAAGAGAATGACTCAAGCAACTTCAAGGATCCTGTCACTGGAGCAGAATTGGAGGTTCAAGATAAGATGCCATTACTGGAGTGGTTTGCAAATGAATACAGAAATTTTGGGTGCTCTCTTGAGTTTGTCACAAATCGTTCTCAAGAAGGTTCGCAGTTCTGTCGTGGTTTTGGGGGCATTGGGGGACTCCTTCGGTACCAGGTTGACATTCGCTCCTTTGATGAACCATCTGATGAAGGAGAATATGATGCAGAGTTTGACTAAGTTGAGTAACAATGCCAGATGATACCATATGACCTTTATCTACATGATGCATGCTGTTTTATATGATCAATTATTATTCCTCTGCACCTTGTGGAAGTGGCTCAGAATTAATCTTTATGTTTGTATTTTTTACCAGAATTCCCCGCGATGGCTTGTTTATGCTTCATGAACTATTTTTGCGAATTTATTAAGACTTGATATGTATTCGTATTCTGCTGCTACAAGTTGAGACTATACAAAGGTCAGGTTCCTTTCCTTGCTGCTTACTGATTGCAACTCCGGGTACAGTTTTAGTCCATGGAACCCCAACAGAATTTTTCCCAATTCATAAAGGGATTAGACAAGCAGACCCTATGGCTTTTTTGTTATTTCTTACTGTAACCAGAGATTGACACTATACTAATTGGAGAATGCTCTTATAGCAATACCAAGGAGATGAAGCAAAATGTTGATGCGATTCCAACAAATAAACATGACTACGAGTGAATATGCAAAATTCGGCTTTGATGGACTTAATGTTTTGGAAGAGACGGTGCAGCGTGGGCAACTCAAGTAGGATGTGGGGTGGGAAAGTTACGAATGACTTGTTTGTGTCTCCCATTGGGGTGGAACTACATAAAAAAGAGATTTGACAGTCGATTTATTGATAGGGTAAAATATAAACTAAATTTATGGAATAATTGTAAGTTGTCGAAAGGGGTAAATTGACTCTAACCAAAGCGGTACTGACAAGCTTACCAAGATATTATCTCTCATTATTCAAGACCATGAAGCTTGTCATTGATCGATTCCAGAATATTAGAAGAATTTTCTTTTGGGAAGGAACACAAGAGAACAAGCATCCATTGAGTGGGATGAGATCAATATTCAAAACAAAAAGCACATAGGCTTGGAGATCATGTCGTTGAGAGTTAAAAATTTGTCACTTTTGTTTAAATGGTGGTGACGCTTGCTATTGATAAATGGGTCTTATTGCAGAAATTGATTGTTGTGATATACGGGAAAGATGATGGGATGAGTAACGGAGGTGAATATGATCCGAGATCATCCTTCTGAGCTAAACTTATTTCGATTAAGAAGGATTCAAAAATGTTGAAATGTACTTATCATCGAGCATTAGATAGAAACTTAGAGATGTGGAGATCATCAAATTTGGTTGGATATGTGGGTGCTGTCCAACCATTTGCAACGAAATTCCCTAGAATATAGCAATGACTTTAGATCAAGCCGCAATGAACTCCCACATATGTGAGAATAGAAAAGGATATTGGAGTTGGAAGATCAGGTGGAGAGCTCACTTGAGAGTGAACATGCACAGAGTTGACGTTGCTCGAAGAGCTACAAGTCAACGTAGTTTTCACCGATAGCAGGGATGTAATCCGATGGACATTAATAAAAATGGTGTTTTCAGTACAAAGATGATGAGTGAATTATTTAAGCAAAAAAATCATGAGATAAGTGGGGTTGAGACACAAACAATTTAAATGAATATTGTTGGCGAATCTAGCACTAAGATGAGTATATTTGAACTTGTATTTATGTGGTAGTTTAGCACTAAGACTCCAAAACAACATGTCTTTGTCATATGTACAGAGACACAACGAGTTTGAGATAGATTCAAAGAATGGGTAGGTAGCGAAATGTATCTAAATATCGATGAGAATGAATCGTGGTCTTCCAAAACAAGTTTTAGGATATGAGTGCAAGAGGTAATGTGTAGCTCTCTTTAGGTAATATGGGAGTGTCGTAATGTCAAACAGTTCGAGCGAAGATGAGATATTGTTCGAGTACGTTGAGAACGAATAATAAATAAAATTGTTATGATATATTATCGATAGATACAAATACAAGACATACTATATTATTACAAAATAAAGTGGCACTAATAACTTTATAGCCTCGAAAGAATTGAATAACTCATTCTTTAGTTATGGAAAAAAAATTTCTCTAATACCTTCAAACAATCTTTACTTTTTTTAATACTTACTTTTAATATTTTATTAAAATAACATTGACAACTTTTAAATTTTCAAATAGCATTTATCACAATAGTAACATTGTACTTATGAATTAAAATTACATATCTAATATTTAGGTTGATTTTTATAAAATGAGAAAAATTGTTGGTGTATTTTGAATCAAAATATGATGTATTAATTGAAATTAAAATGATGATTGATACACCATTTTCTTAAGAATACAAATTAACACTCATAATATCAATCCAATACAAATTAAATCGTTTCATTTGTTGTTTTATCAGTTTTTCGAACACCAATAATATTTTAGAATACTGATCAAATCGTATTTGAATTTTGTTCTTTTCATATTAATAAAACAATTCAAGTTTATAATTAGATATGAATGAAAAATATAAATTGTATTCTACCACATTAAATACAAATTGATAAAATTTATTTTTTATTATAACCTATATAATTTCATTTTATCAAGATGCCATTACATTTTTATATTATTGATTAGCATAGATTTCATTAAAATCACACATATATTATGTGATTTTACATAAATATAAAGTTTATTATTTTATTCAACAAATGTTATAATATATGTGATAAAAATAGAAATATCTATAATAACTAAATATAATTAAAATTTACAATAGATTATAATGTCAAATCACTATAGTAATTTCATTTGAATAAGCGTTATTTAGATATACTTTTTAAACTCAATGACTTTTACACATTTTGAGGAATCTAACACAGCTATATGGAGTAGGTCTAGGGATGGCAACGGGACGGATATGATATGATTATACTTATAACCGTTACCCGTCCCACCTAACATAATGTGTACCGCTCTCCGCCATGCCCCCACCTCATTATTTTGTTATCCGCCCACTCCCGCCCAGCATCCGCCATAGATTAACCGTTGGGTTAGCGGTTAACCAACGGTTTACAATTTTTATTTTTTTTAAAAAATAGTAAAATATCTATATTTAAATATATCAAAAGAATCTTAAAACAACAATATAAACTTAAAAAATTCTTCAAAACTCATACATAGTATTTGCCAATATAATCGTACGAATATAAGATAAAAATAAATTAACAATATAAGCGTTACACGTAATTCAATATAATTAGAGTTCAAACAAAATCTTCAAAACTCATACAGATTATTTGCCCTAAAACCCATAAACTTGTATTGCTTATCTATCATCCGATTATATTGATTACTCAAAAAATAAAAACCGAAAATATTATGGTAAAATGAATTTGAATTAATTTTGATGTAAACACAAAAAAATAAAAATTAAAGCAATATGAAAATGAAAACCTGAAAATAAGATGTACATAACAAAAATTTGAACATTGAAGAAGATGAGCAAAAAAATAGACAATAATTGTATTGAAATCGATGAGAGGTAGATTAAAAACCAAAAACCACTTATAAAATTTGAAAAAGAAAATTGTGAGTTGAATTGGTAATGCATAAGTATTCTAATAAGAGTTGTATAATTAAGGTAACAATTTTAAAATATTAAATATATTTAATAAATATAACTTAGCTGATACGGTTATTTAAATGGATAACCGAACGGGTAGTGGGGCGGTTATATATCAAATCACTATCCACCCCGTTTAAGACGGATATGTGATTTTCCTACCCGCTCCGTTTCCACTACCCATTTAATTATCCAATAACCTTTTAAACAGTGCGGGTATCCGCCGGGTAGTGGGGCGGATAATCCAAATTGCCATCCCTAGGTAAGTCCACCTTCTACCCCATTTTTTCACCAATTTTGTAATTTACATTATTTCAAAACTTGTACTTGCGAAATCAAATTTCGAAACTACAAATTGCGAAAATTGTGCGAAATCTGACATGTTAATTGTGCATGTCAGATTTCGTAATTGCTAATTGAGAAAACTGGCACTGTCATATTTCGCAACTTGTAATTGCGAAATCTGACAATTTCATTTATTTATAACTCATAGCCCTAGTTTTTCTTACAGTCCGCATTTTCAATTTTTTCTTACAAAGCATCTGTTTTCGTTTCCTTTGTTCTTGGCATTGCTTCTAACTGCAGTTAATCTTCTTTGGATTTTGCTTGGTGGGTTTGCTTCTCTATTAATCTTCTTTGGATTTTTGCATTTTAAATGTAAATGAAGTTTTATTTTTCCATTGTGATTTTTGTTGGTGGGTTCTAACTGAATCAGTATTCGTCTATGAGATTTGATGAATTTGTCGTTTGCTCCTTCAGCGATGGCAACTTCATTGTTTGGCTACAACAACTTTTCTGAATTGAAATTCCTTCAAAATGCGCTTTTTATTCTTGAATTTTACTAACCCGGATCTATGTTTTTCTTGGTCATTTTTACATCTTCTTTGTATTGAATTGTATGTTTATCTTCTTCTATGATGTGATTTTGTGTTGATTTTTTGCAGGATTAGGATTTTAGTTCCGAGTGTTGAAATAGTCGTGAATGGCTTAAGGTAAAACATAGTTCTTTTGCATCTATCCCTGTGTTCCATGAGCTAATTAAAATTACATCTTTCAGTTTTGGGTTAATTTAATTTGGTTTTTTTATTGTTGTATATAGATTTGTGTAGTGTGGAAAATGGTATATTGATTTCAGTATTCTTAATTATGTTTATTTTTAAAAAATGCAAACTAATTATTATTTTTTAAAAAGTCATAAATTCTTGGAAAATGAAAACTAATTGATGAGAACTTTAGGATCGGGTACCTTGTGGTGGGTAAGACCCAGCAACCGTTGGGCTGATTCAAATAGTGAAAACGAATTCCTACAACCCATTTACACATTTAAAGAAGAGCGGCCCGATGTTCAACGAGAGGACCGGAGATAACCTTAATGAAATAAAGTGTTTTCTGCCAGCTGGTTCCTGGGTTTGGTCCGAACGGTTACAACTCACGTTTTCCACGCTTCGGGCCCGATCACGCAGACCACGCCTCGGTCCCAACCTCGTTTTACATCCCGCGATAACAACCTCTAACAAACCTGTTAGAGGCGGTTACAGAGCGTGATTTACACACGCTATGAACTCTATAAATACAGGGCAAGACGACAGAAATAGCAGGACCCTTTGGACGCCGAAGAACAGGTCGTTATCCTGCAGGAGTTCTTACCGCTTTATTTTCCTTGTCATTTTCTTTAGCCTTTGTTGTATTAATTATGAACTATTCTATTAGTGAACAGGCTAAGAGCATAATCTGCTCTTAGTCAAGTGGTTTTCACCCAAATTTCTGGGGTTTCCACTATACATCGCTGTGCATTTACTTATTTCCAACTTTTAATCGCCTTTCACATTTAAAACAAATCAGAACCGAGTTCGTTTGCTAAACGAACCGGACGACTGTCGGTACCCCCTAAAAAGGAACCATAACAGTTTGGCGCCGTCCGTGGGGACAATTCTCTAATCCCATTTGAGTTTTCTACCAGGGATAGGATAATCAAAGGCATGGCGACGGGAACTCCGACAAATGATAGTGATGTGCTTCCCGACAGTCTCCCAGCACCAACATTCACATTACAAGATCTGGAAGTTGTCGTCAGTAAGGTGGTACTGGAAATTACGTCGGAGAAATGTGGAACAGAACCACCGGATGTATCAAGCCCTGTTATCAGAAGCAGAGGATACGAGAGTGATCCTGACGAGCGCAGTATTGATGAAGAAGAAATCATCAGGCGTGGAGTGACAATGAGGAGGCCTAGATATCGGTCTACACCTCCTCCCCCAGCCAGAGCTCTAACTCCCGCTCCTGAAAATGATCAGGAGCAGATGCAGCGACGAATTGATGAGCTCACTAGGGAGTTGGAGAGCATGTGTGCGCTGAGGGATTGCGAACCTAATCTGGGACGCAATCCTGGTTTATTTAACAGGGTCATGGAGGCCCCTATCAGGAGAAATAAGGATGATGACAGGTGGCATAATTTGCATGCAGTCCAAGCATCGTCTCATCAATCTGAAGGCGTATCAGCCGCATTGGAAGATTTGATGCTCCCTTTTTCTGAGGAGATCTGAGCAGCAGTCCCAGATCGGCATTATCGCAACCCCGAGGGGTTGCCGACATTTCGTGGTGATGGTGATCTGATCGATCACGTTGCCGATTTCGAACTACGAATGGGAAAGGTTCGGGCCTCAGATTCACTAAAGTGCCGCATCTTCACGGCAGGATTACAAGGCGACGCCCGAACGTGGTTTAAAAATTTGCCGGCCCGATCCATACAGTCGTATGGCGGATTTATTTTGGTTTTCTCAGAGAAATTTGCTCCAAATGTAGGACCGCCCCGAAGCAGGCATGAACAATATCAGCTAAAGTATATCCCGGTAAAGATGAGCCTTCGGTCCTTCATGGAAAAATTCAATAGGACCACCCGGGGCATCAAGCTCGAGCTCCGGGATAAAATCGATATTCTACAGCAGGTCCTAGGACCGTGCGGCCTTTCCGCCAGCTTGGTGAAGAGCCCACCATCCACATTGGGAAAACTTCTTCAGAAAATCAACAAGTATATTAAGGTGGATGAAGCGCTGGGGTTTGGTTATCAGAAGCCTAGCGGGAATTCTGAGCCCGCATGTGATCATAGGGTTTCCTACCCTAAGAAACAGTCGCGAGAAGTAGCAGCTGTGAGTGAAAAAGACGTCCCCCCGAAGCAGGAGGACAATCGGGTGTATTGCGAGCTTCATCATAATCGCGATCACCCGACCTTGAAGTGGCCACTGTTGAAAGAGACAGTAGAAGCAATGAGTAAAGAAAAGTCCGACCAGAATGGTCAGAAGGGCAAGCGAGCGGAATCCCCCCGAAGGAGCTACCAAGGAGACGATCGTCACAAGCCGCGGGGAAGAGATAATCGGGGACAGCCCCAAAACTACAACGATCGGACGGAGGACCGAAGGTCTCCTCCGCCAGAGCAAGAAAGAGGGCAACACGGTCGTGAGAAACGTGGTCAAGGCCGAAGAAGAAGATGGCGGGGCCGTGGCGGCAGAGCCCCGCAGAATGAGGGTGGGAGACAGGAGCAAGCTGCTCCCCCACCTGCGGAAACTGGTGCCCAACCTCCTCGAAATGAGGCAGCACCCAGAGAAGTGGACGGAGATATTTATGTTATCTCCAGAGGATTGAGAATAAACGAATCGATCTGGGACCGAAAGAGAACTGCGCTCGGAGACTCTGCTGAGAGCTCCGAATGTGTGGCGCTGGTAAAATATGATCTCATGGAACGGTCCTCCTTCTACAGAGAGGACATCACTTTCACCCCGGCTGATCGGGAAGGGATCATGGATCCATGTGACGATCCCCTTACCATTATTGGGATCATTGGAAATCGACGTGTCCACAGAATTTTAGTGGATACTGGGGCTTCGTGCAATCTGATGAAGCGCGAGGTCGCTGAAATGTTGGGAGCTGCTGCTCACGATCTCCCGATCGCCAACATAACTCTTTGGTCGTTCGACCAAAGGAGCGTTATTCCGTGCGGGAAGATGTTATTTAACGTTACCCTTGGAGAACCATCCAAGGACCGCTCTGAAGACCTGGAATTCAACATCGTTGAAGTCGACTTGGCTTACAACGCTATTATTGGACGGACCGACCTGAGTAAGTTTGAGGCGGTCCCTTCTACTTATCACATGATGCTTAAGTTCCCCTCCATTCATGGAGTTATTTCTGTTAAGGGGGATCAGAAAGTAGCTAGACAATGCTACATGAGCTCGTGCCGAACTTTGGCACCGATCAAAAGGGCCCGGGTGGATTTGCTGGAAGAGCTGCCGCACCCGAGGCAAGCAATGGAACCCGTAGGGTTCAAATTGATTAACCTGGTTGAGGATGACTCAACCAAGACAACTCGCATCGGGCTCATTTACCCCCTGACTTTGAGAAAGAACTGATCCACTTGGTGAGAAGCCATGTGGATATATTTGCTTGGACCCCGGATGATGTCCCGGGGATTGACCGATCCGATAGTGAACATCCAATCAACACTGAGCCAGGAACGAAGCCCTTTAGACAGAAAAGGAGACGCTATTCTCCTTAGAAAATCGAGATTATCCGGGCGGAAGTGAATAAGCTGCTACGGTCGTAATTTATCAGAGAAATCCACTATACTGAATGGGTTGCAAACCCAGTGGTGGTTTCCAAACCGGATGGGAAATGGCGAATGTGCATCGACTTTACCGACGTTAACAAAAGCTGTGAGTCAAACCCTTTCCCATTGCCGCACATCGACCGACTGGTAGATGTTGTTTCTGGTAGCACCATGATGAATACCATGGATGCTTATTCTGGATATCACCAGATCTTCTTGGCTGAGGAAGATTAGAAGAAATCATCATTCATGACCGAAGATGGAGTCTACTGTTATGTGGTTATGCCATTCGGTCTAAAAAATGCTGGAGCAACATACCAAAGGTTGGTCAACAAGATCTTTAGAGAGTTGATTGACCATATGATGGAAGTGTATGTTGGCGATATGATTGTAAAATCTATAAATGATGAAGACCACCTTTCTTATTTGGCTCGTTGTTTCGAAGTATGCCGAAAATATAAGCTCAAACTAAATCCAAACAAGTGCTGCTTCAGGAGCCGAAGTGGAAAATTCTTAGGATATTATGTTTCAGAGAAAGGCATAGAGGTCAACCATGAAAAGGTGCAAGCTATCATTGATATGCAACCTCCGAGAAACAAAAGAGAGTTTCAAAGGCTTACTGGCCGACTAGCCGCGCTGAGCNTAGTACACGATTCGCCAAAGGAAGGGCATGTCTGATGAAGGGAACGATAAGTTCCAAAGATGAAAAGATACGTACGAAGAGGGCGGAACGGATCCGGGTGGAAAAAGGGGTAGCGCCTAAGTACCCACCCGGGGAAGGGATGCATATGGCCTGTCGAGTCATCCAACAACTAACGGTTGGCTTGGGCGGGACATGCACCGAACATGTTAATCTCGGCAACAGAAAAGTTAATGAATGATGGAAATGATAAGGGTAAAAGAAGAGGGAAATAAGAAAACGGTTAAGTGAAATAGTTCATGTGTGTGTGTAAGATGTAACTAAGAAGTAAGAAAGATAATGTGTAGTGTGTGTGAAGTTTCCTTTAATAGATTTTGACCGCTTTACAGATTTTGTAGGTGACGCAGGTGAGATATGATAGGGACAGGGAAGGAGGTCGTCGGTTGTCCGGTGATAGAGTCCGGTCCTTCGGAGAACACTCTAAATTATGCAGTCGTACTTTAATGTTTCGAACTATGTTTTAAATTAGCTTCCGAATATTTCCGTTTTAATTATCATGTTTTACCAAAACAATTAGGCCCAAATTAGGGTCGTTACAGCGACCTTCGGTCGAGATTTCAGTGACCGAACAGTCTATCGAAGAGATCGGGGCTCTATGCCATGAACTCCAGGGCTTGAACATTAACGCTACTCAATCTCCGGGAGAACCCAATTGGATGGAATCCTTTGATAAATACCGCTAAATTGGATACCTTCCTGAAGATAAATCTGAAGCCATGAAAATAGATGTCCGGGCTAAGAGATTCACCTTAGTCGACGGACGCTTGTTTAAAAATTGTTTTGAGGGCCACGCTTCTGCGATGTCTATCTCCTATTGAGGCCGAAGCCGTCATGATTTATGTTCATGAAGGGATATGCGACATTCATTCAGGGGCTCGATCTTTATACCACCGCATTATTAGAGCCGGGTATTTTTGTCCAACATTGCTCGCTGATGACAAGCAATACACTAAGCGTTGCGCCATATGTCAATACCACGCTCCACTCCCGCAATTGCCTGGGGCTCCCCTATCGATTACCCCATTACCTTGTCCGTTTGATAGATGGGGGATCGACATCCTCGGACCTTTTCCCCGGTCCATAGGGCAAAGAAAATTTTGTATCGTAGCAGTGGAATATTATTCGAAGTGGATCGAAGCAGAAGCCGTAGCCATTATCTCAGAAAAAGTGGTCAGACACTTTATATGGCGGAATAATATGAGTCGCTTCGGGGTTCCCCGAGCGCTCATATCTGATAATGAGACTCAGTTCCGTGGAAAAAGCATACGAGATATATGCACCAAGTTGGGCATCGTTCAGCATTTCTCATCACTAGCCCATCCTCAGACCAATGGACTTACGGAAGTATCTAACAAGGTTATCCTGAAGGCATTGAAAACCAAGTTAGAAGACTTTGGGGGTAAATGGCCCGAACACATCTATGAGGTCCTGTGGGCATACCGAACCACACCTCGCTCAACAACCCAGGAATCACCTTTCTCTTTGGTGTATGGGACCGAAGCTGTTAGCCCAGTGGAGGTGGCCATCCGATCACCTCGGATATCTCAATACGATGAGCATATGAATGGTGAAAGGAGGTTATTGGACCTCGAGATGATCGAAGAAAAGAGAGATGCAATCTATGCACGGATGCGTGCTTACCAGCGAACTATGGAACGGGCCCATAACAAACGAGTCCTCCCAAGGGAATTCTTTGAAGGCGATCTCGTCCTCAGGAGCATTAAGGTGCAGAGGAACGTTGGAAAGATGGACAGAAATTGGGAAGGACCGTATCGAGTATCAAATAAATTGGAATCATGTGCGTATAAACTTGAAACGTTGGATGGTATAGAGGTCCCCCGAACTTGGAATGTCATGAATTTAAGGCGATATTTCTTGTGAATCTTCGATTAATATGTTTGACTCAATGAAATACATTCTCTTAAACGTAAGTAGAAACAAGTAAGTACAAATACAAACTATTTATAATGGATTGATGGACCGATCTTGAAGTCGGTTGGAGGAGGACGAATCTGGACTGGTGACCGAAGCTTCTTGTCCGCAAGGCTCCCAAGTTGTAGTGACCGCTCTGACGAGTCAAATGCTCCTGCACTTACCTAGCCCCATGGATGAGTTGTCATTCTCCCAGAACTCATTACGAACTAAAACATTCCCTTCAACGGCATTCAAACTTTAGGAATGGCGCTTTGTACCTACGACATCTACTACGATAAAAGGAATGGTAGTCAGCATATCGAGACATAAGATCGGTCCTAATATAAGACGTATTATGAGCAAAGCTTGGCCAACAAAACCTAAGGGACTTTATTAGAACCAAGGTTCAGCCGAAGCTCGTAAAGACTCATATTAAACGCAGACTACGCCTATCCAATCAAATATTGACTCTAAGGACGGAATAAGAGTGACCCATACACAATGTAAGACGACTGATCCAATCAGAATTGATATGAATAAACCAAATATAACGTCTGGGATCGATGGTTAACTACCTGTGAGTGTCCCCGATCTTATATTTGTTAGTTTATTTAGAAGTTAGTTATGTCACTTCGTTCTGGTGATTAAAATTATCAGAGCTGAAGGAAAAAGCTTTATATTGAATAAAGAGTAAGACAGATATAAAGTAATGACTAGATCTAACTAATCTGCCCTTCCTCTTTATCTTCCACTTCGGGCTCCAGGGGTTCGGTCTGGGCCGCGAGCCGCTTCAATTCTTCTTCTTGATCGGCCACCTTCTGGTTGACCGCTCTCTCCATCTCTTCAAAGAGATAGAAGAAAGGGTCTTCTTCTAGAACATGTTCTTCCAAGGTCGGAATAACCTGAAACTTGCCATCTCTTTCAAGTGGCTCGATCATCTTCCATCGCTCGTCCGAAGGGGAAAGCCCGAACTGCTGAATAACTTGCTCTCGCATGTTATCCAAATACTTTGCAGTATAAACCCCGTGTATGTTATCCGCCAAAGCGAATAACAAAGGAGACTGAGCGAACCCCAGAACCCCTTCCCGGACCGAACCTTCGTCCGAAGTGCGGGCCCTTGTCAACTCTTCTTCCAAGGTCGTCTTCTCTTCCTGGGCCCGAAGGAGAATCTCATTCAGCTTATTCCTCTTCTCCTGAGCCCGACCTTGGACTTCGTTGATTTCTTCCTCTTTGGCCCGCAGCTTGGCCTCCAGGTCGGCAATACGCCCCTGAGCTGTTTATCCCGTCTTCTCCAGCTCAGAGACTTTATCAGCTAAGAGTGAGACCTCCGTCCCAACATTTAGCAACTCATTGTCAAGTCGGTCACGGTCCTCCCGTACCGTGACCAACTCAGTATGATTTATTTCAACTTGCTTTTTTGCAAGGTGAAGTTGATCTTGGACTTGTTGGGATACAACGCTACCACCCTGGTTCTTCTCCATGGTGATAGCCGTTGTGAAAGCTTTCCTCAACATCTGCATAAGACAACGTATTCTTAATTAAATGTTCGGGCCTTCATGTCAAGTGAAAATTACATTAGTGGTGAGGTCGAGGAAGTCTTCCATGATTTCTTCCCCAGTCACGTCCGCCTGGACGTTCTCTGGGTTATGCTCTCCATAAAGGCGGAAGTCCTTTAGGAAAGCAGTCCTCCAGGAGGTTAGCTTCCTCCCCTTACTGAACCTGTCCAGTAGGCCCAGAGCAACTCCCCAGTCGAAGTTAGTCTTCGGGCACGATCCAGGCTCCTTCAAAACGATCCCCTTAGTGGGGAAAGAAGCGTCGTTCCCCTTTCTCAGCCTTTTTAGCTCCTGCGGGGCTTCCGCTTCGGTCGCCCTTTTCCCTTTTCCTAAGAGGACCGGCGGCAGGGAGACGTTCACCTTGAGCTAAGGACCGGGGAGAACCTTCTCCACGGGAACGGCTCCCTGCAGCAACAAAGTAATAGTTTTAGCACTAATGAAGGAGGCATTACGATTTGATAGAGGCTGGATAAGCTCAAAGAACGAATCCGAGCCTTTATCACCTCCTCTACCACTCCAAATACCCGAAACGCATGCCCGTCCCCAGAAGAAGGCTGCCCTGTGCAGCGAAGGGTCAGCGTGCCCGCACCGGTTGTTTGGATCGGTGGGTCCCCGGACCCCGAAGGGACCAGCGTACCCCCCGTTGCTCATTCACTTCCTTCAGCGCTGCCCGATGCTTCCCTTTTTCCCTCAGAAGGATGGACCAAAGCAGCTGCCATGCGTTTAAAGCGCGAGCTCGGCATTGTCTCAGTTGAATCTGCAAAACAAATACATAAGAATCATGAAAGATTAAAATATAAAAATTACATCATACCCGATCCTTCTGATGGATCTGAACTAGAAAAAACCCCATTCGGGGCTAGGGCTTCGGTCCTACCCGCAACACCTATTTCTATCAGTCTTTTCTCCCGAAGCAGATCTATTCGCCTAAGGCGTGGTTCGGGAGGGGGGAACATCGCAAGCGTGTTTGCGGTGTCCGTGCGGGAGGGGTGGAACCTACTTCGGTCCAACTGACCTATGCGTGGGTGGGTTAAGCGCGGCCGTACTTTCAACAGATCCTCTTGGGGAACTGTTATCCACACATAGCAAGCCTCCCACACATGGAGAGATTCCTCTTTATCTACAATTGCGCACTCTTTGGTGTGCACCGCTATATAGTATAACTTGCGACAACCCAACAGACCCTTCCCCTTTCGGGATCCTACCAAGAACATATTAAAGAAGTGTTCTAGGGTCGGGGCCCGATTCTGTTGGTAACATTAAAAAATAAACGCTACTATATACACATAACTGCCCGGCAACAACGCAAAAGTGGGGCAGTGAATCTCCTTAAGCACGGCCGCTACAAAGTGATGTAGCAGAAAACGAAGCCCGCACTTTAGAGAGGCGTAACTGACAGGAATGGCCGATGCCGACACATTCATTTCCGCCGGAAGGAAACAGGGAATATCTTCCCGTCCCTTCCAGATAGAGTAATGTGCCGGAATTCAAAACCTAGACCTAAACTCCTCAATGTCCAACTCAGACATAGAAGGGTAACGCATTCTGTGAGGAGCCATGAGTGTATACCTTAGGAAAAGCGGATTGAAAGAGGGTTGGACGTAAAATCGATTGAGGGCACAGAACAGAGAGCTTGCTGCAATTTTTCCATCGCGATAATGACGATGAGGAGAAACAGTGCCTAGAATCCCGATTTAAATATTAATCTCTGAGCCAATGGTGTGCCGCCACGTGATACTGGCCAAAATAGCGACAGTACGGAGCGCACTCATCACGCCTCTTGAACTATCGAATGTGAAGAGGCGTGGGTCGAGAAATTAACATTTAAAGAATAACAAAGATAAAAATATAACTTAAATATACGTTATTAAGTTTCAAATGTGATTGGCTCATACACTAAGGGAAAGATTTGTCCCCTGGACTCTCACTGTCTACAGGTACGGTCCCTTGTTCTCATGAATGTGCAAAAATCATGTGATCGGCCTTATATCACCTCTGCGATTGGCAAACGAGCCCGAGGGGCTAGTGATGAGAACTTTAGGATCGGGTACCTTGTGATGGGTAAGGTCCAGCAACCGTTGGGCCGATTCAAGTAGTGAAAACGAATTCTTACAGCCCGTTTGCACCCTTAAGAAAGAGCGGCCTGATTTTAAATGAGAGGACCGAAGATAACCTTAACGAAATTAAGCTTTTTCTGCCAGCTGGCTCCTGGGTTCGGTCCGAACGGTTACAAACTCACGTTTTCCACGCTTCGGGCCTTCCCACGTTTACCACGCTTCGGGCACGATCACGCAGACCACGCCTCGGTCCCAACCTCGTTTTACATCCCGCGATAACAACCTCTAACAAACCTGTCAGAGGCGGCTACAGAGCGTGATTTACACACGCTATAAACTCTATAAATATAGGGTAAGACTATGGAAATAGCAGGACCCTTAGGACCCGTAAGAACAGGCCGTTACCCTGCCGCAGTTCTTACTGCTTTCTTTTCTTTGTCATTTTCATTAAGCCTCTGCTGTATTGATTATGAATTATTCGATTAGTGAACAGGCTAAGAGCATAATCTGCTCTCAGTCAAGTGGTTTTCACCCCAATTTCTGGGGTTTCCACTATACATCGCTGTGCATTTACTTATTTCCAGCTTTTAATCGTCTTCCACATCTAAAACAAATTAGAACCGAGTTCGTTTGTTAAACGAACCGGACGACTGTGGGTACCCCCTAAAAAGGGACCATAACAGGCATACGAGGTTGATAAAACCGTCTCGCATGATGAGGTATCTTTGTCTCCAACATCGTTGTGTCTCTCTCCAATTCTACGGATGTCAACTTGATGAGTCAAAGAGATAGAAGCAAGCTAATGTTGGGCGCTCGGTTATGTTAGCGATCAACAAGCTGAAGTTTGTTAAGTGGATGAGCCTGTATTTTTATCTCGTGTAACCGGCGTATCCAGTAATTGTAACGACCCTAATTTGGGTCTAGCTGGTTTTGGTAAAAACATGCTAAATAAAACGAAACGTTCGAATGTAAACTTAAAACATAGTTCAGGAACATTAAAGTCTAACAACATAATTTAGAGTATTTTCAAAGACCGGACTCCATCACCGGGCAACTGACAACCTCTTTCCCATGCCCTCCTCATAAATCGTCTGCATCACCTACAAAATCTGTAAAACGGTCACAATCTGTTAAAGGAAACTTCACACACGCTATACTTATCTTTTTGTTTCTTGAATAAACCGTACACACGCACGTAAGTCATTACTTTTAACCGCTTCTTATTTTTCTTATTCTTAATCTTTTACCCTTATCATCCCCCTTATACTTTAACTTTACTGTTGTCGAGAGTAACATGCTCGGTACATGTCCTGTAATAGCCAGGAAAAAGGTATGATGGAACAAAAAGTAGGGAATGTAGTGGTAAAGTCTAGACAAGGAATAACGAGGGATACGGGAATGAAAGAACGTAAAAGGAAACGAAAAATAGAAAAGTAAAGCAAAAGATAAAAGAGGGTCAAAATGAAAAGAAGGAGGGGTCAAAATGTGAATTGGAGAAGTTAAGATGTCTATAAACAGGGGTGGGGAGGCCCACAAACGAGTTAATTATCATTAAGCCACGGAAATTCACGAAAAACCCGGAAAACAAGAAAATTGTCGCAAAAGAGAAAATTATCGCGAATTTTCATGCATGCAGAATTATCGCGAAAAAAATTATGCAAGAGAATTATCGCGAATTTGGAAACAAGGCAAAAATTGTCAGTGATTTGTAGCGGAGAGCAAAATTAGCGCCGATTTATAACGAAAACAAAATTATCGCGGAAAATATCGAAGAAGGAAATTATCGCGGATATGCAAGGAAGAAGGAAATTATCACGAATTTGTAATGAAGAAGGAAATTATCGCGAAAAAATATCGAAGAAGGAAATTATCGCGGATTTGGCCCTGAGAAGGAAATTATCGCGAATATTTGGTTCTGAAGGGAATTATCGCGAAAATTCTAAGAACCGGGTGTTTTCGTCGCGTTCCAACGCCGGATAGTAAGGGAGAAGGGATACGTAATGTCTACGATAATCACATATATAAAAATAAGGTAATAACGTCGGGAATTTAGTACTAAGACCTGCTACGAAATGCAGGGAAGCACGAAGGGACTATAACGGGCGAAGGAAAACGGTAAGCGGAGTGAACACAATATAGTAAGGGAAGGTTCAGACTTAGGGAACGGGATTGGGTTAATAAAGAAGAAAGAAAAGACACGAATGAACGAGATAAATGTTAATAAGACTCGGGGTGAGGAAGGATGGACCGTCCGACCGAACCCAGCATCGTGCCTAGTACATGAATCGCCAAAGGAAGGGCATGCCTGATGAAGGGAACGATAAGTTCCAAAGATGGAAAGACACGTACGAAAAGGGCAGAACGGATCCAGGTGGAAAAAGGGGTAGCACCTAAGTACCCACCCGGGGAAGGGAATCATATGGCCCGTCGAGTCATCCAACAGCTAACGATTGGCTTGGGCGGGACATGTACCGAGCATGTTACTCTCGGCAACAGTAAAGTTAAAGTATGAGGGGAATGATAAGGGTAAAAGAAGAAGGAAATAAGAAAACGGTTAAAAGGAATGATTTACGCGTGTGTGTACAGTTTAATTAAGAAATGAAAAGATAATGTGTAGCATGTGTGAAGTTCCTTTAATAAATTTTGACCGCTTTATAGATTTTGTAGGTGACGCAGACGAGGTATGAGAAGGGCATGGGGAAGAGGTCGTCGGTTGTCTGGTGATAGAGTCCGGTCTTTGGAGAACACTCTAAATTTTGTTAAACTTTAATGTTTTTGAACTATGTTTTAAGTTTACATTCGAACGTTTTGTTTTATTTAGCACGTTTCACCAAAACAGCTAGGGCCGAATCAGGGTCGTTACATGTCCCGCCCAAGCCAACTGTTAGCTGTTGGTTGACTCGACGGGCCATATGCTTCCCTTTCTCAGGTGGGTACTTAGGCGCTACCCCTTTTTCGACACGGATCCGTTATGCCGTTTTTCGTACGTATCTTTCCATTGTTGGAACTTATCGTTTCCTTCATCAGGCATGCCCTTCCGTCTGTGGATCATGAACTAAGCACCATGCCGGGTTCGGTCGGACGGTCCATCCTTCCTCACCTCGAATCTTATTAACATTTGCCTCATTCATTCGCGTCTTTTACTTTCTTTCTTACTAACGCTTCCCGTTTCCCTAAATCGGAACCTTCCCTTACTACATTGTGTTCACTCCGCTTACTGTTTGCTTTCGCTTGTTATAATCTCTCCGTGCTTCCCTGCATTTCGTAACAGGTCTTAGTACTCGATTTCCGACGTTATTATCTTATTGTTAACTATGTGATTACCGTAGACCCTACGTTTCCTTTTCCTCTCACGATCCGGCGTTGCGACGCAACGAAAACACCCAAACTTAGTATTTCCGCGATAATTCACTTCTTTATTGAAATCCGCTAGAATTTTGTGCTAGGACGAAATTCGCGATAATTTGTTCTTCAAACGTATTCGCGATAATTTTGCTCTTCAACGTTTTCGCGACAATTTTGCTCTGCCCGTAAAAATCCGCGATAATTCTCTTGATCGAAATTCGCGACAATTTACAAGGGTTAAAATCCACGACAATTTGCTCTTGACATGAAATTCGTGACAATTTGTAAGGGTTGAAATTCGCGATAATAGTTTGCCTTACCAAAATTCGCGACAATTTCCTTCTTTCGCGAAAATTTCCGAATTTCGGTGGCTTAATGATCATTAACTCGTTTTTGGGCCTTCCTACCCCTATTTATAGACATCTTAACTTCCCTAGTTCACATTTTGACCCATCCTTCTTTTTATTTTGACTCCTCTTTTATCTTTTGCTTTACTTTTCTATTTTTCGTTTCCTTTTTCGTTCTTTCATTCCCGTATCCTTCGTTATTCCATGTCTAGACCTTACCGCTACATTCGCTACTATTTGTTCTATCATACATTTTTCCTGGCTATTACAGTAATTGTCTCATGAATCCTCGATTTCTTTATTTACGGTTGAAAGAACCAAGAAACTAGCCTGGATGTATTAAGATCGCTCCCTTAAATGCATTCGCGACACTCAAGGGCAATTCCCATATGCATAGGAAGGAAACTTATGTTATGATCTCATTTAAGATCAGAGATGCCTAACTGGGATCCGTATGAAAGTGATCAAATAATTATCCCCGAAAGGTCTATACACTTTCGACATATGGTGAATTACTCTTAAGTATTTTATGGATGCTTCGGGTTCATTGTTTATGAGAGGGAAGGATTAGCACGTTGTTGTATAACACGTGGTCGTTATTTATGGCCATACGATCTAGAGAATTGTCGTGTGCATGACATACATTATCCTATTTACCATCAAAGATGTCATAAGGTGGTTTTATGGATGACATGGATTTTCTTACCCGAGATAATCCGAATATAGCAGCAGCTATCAAGCTCGATCAAGTTGCGAAGTTTGATTAGAGAAGGGACTAAGTAAAGGCAAACCTTAAATTCACAATAAAGGGAAGTGATTTCAAACTGAACTGAAGACTTATTTTATCAAATAAAACATATGAGGGGTTAAAGTTGAGGATATGGAAACAAAACGTTTCATAGTTTTCTTATGAGACAATTTTACGTTATTGCCCTAGTTTCATGTTGTTCCCTATATGATTCTCAGTCCAGCCTTCTCGGTTTGCTTTTCTTATAACTCATAGAGTTCAAATAATATCTTACGAGGCGAAGCATCCCCCATAATAAAGATTTGTTTCAGTTGAAACCTCCGTTCTATACTTAAATGTCGGTTAGAGACACTTTGTTTTTTATGAGATGATATCTAAAAGAGACATGGAGTCATCATTTCTGTAACGACCCTAATTTGGGCCTAGTTGTTTTGTTAAAACATGATAATTAAAACGGAAACATTCGTATGCAAATTTAAAACATAGTTCGAAACATGAAAGTACGACAGCATAATTTAGAGTATTCTCCAAAGGGACCGGACTCTATCACCGGACAACCGACGACCTCCTTCCCCCTTCCCTATCATATCTCGTCTGCGTCACCTACAAAATCGTTAAAGCGGTCACAATCTATTAAAAGAAACTTCACACACACTACGCATTATCTTTTCACTTCTTAGTTACACCGTACACGCACACGTGAATCATTCCACTTAACCGTTTTCTTATTTCCCTCTTCTTTTACCCTTATCATTTCCATCATTCATTAACTTTACTATTGTCGAGATTAACATGCTCGGTGCATGTCCCGCCCAAGCCAACCGTTAGTTGTTGGATGACTCGACGGGCCATATACTTCCCTTCCCCGGGTGGGTACTTAGGCGCTACCCCATTTTCCACCCGGATCCGTTCTGCCCTCTTCGTAAGTATCTTTTCCTCTTTGGAACTTATCGTTACCTTCATCAGGCATGCCCTTCCTTTGGCGAATCGTGTACTAGGCACGATGCCGGATTTGGTCGAACGGTCCATCCTTCCTCACCCCGAGTCTTATTATCTTTTATCTCGTTCGTTCATATCCTTTCTTTGTTCCTTATTTACCCAATCTGATTCCCTAAGTCTGAACCTTCCCTTACTATATTGTGTTCACTCCGCTTACCGTTTGCTTTAGCCTGTTATAATCTTCCCGTGCTTCCCCTGCATTTTGTAATCGGTCTTAGTTATTCGAATTCCGACGTTATAATCTCATTGTTAACTATGTGATTACCGTAGATCTTACGTGTCCTTTTTCCACCCACGATCCGACTTCGGGACGGAACCAAAACACTCGAACTTAGTATTTCCGCGACAATTCCATCTCTGCCCTGAAATCCGCGATAATAATACACTAGGATCAAAATCCGCGACAATTTTGCATTGGGGATGAAATCCGGGATAATTGATGCCTTACTGAAAATCCGCGATAATTTTACTTTTCGTAATTTTCCGCGACAATTTTTGCCTTCCAAATTTCCGCGACAATTTGCCCTTCGTACTTTTTCGCGATAATTTTTGCCCTTCAAAATTCTCGGGACAATTTCCTTCTTCGCGTCAATTTTAAAATTTTCGTGTCTTAATGACGATTAACTCGTTTTTGGGCCTCCTCACCCCTATTTATAGACATCCTAACTTTTCTAATTCACACTTTAACCCCTCCTTCCTTTGCTTTGACCCCCTTTATATCTTTTTCCTTACTTTTCTATTTTTCGTTTCCTTTTACGTTCTTTCGTTCTCGTATCCCACATTATATCTCTCTAGACTTTACCGCTACGTTCCCTACTAGTTGTTAATTGTACCTTTTTCTCGGCTATTACATCCTTCCCCACTCATTTTGAGTTTCATCCCGAAACTCGTGCGTACCAGTCTTCCATTAACTCCTGCGCTCTCTGTCTAATTTCTCGTTCCGTTTCCCATGTGGCTTCCCTCTCCCCTTGATTGGACCATTGTACTTTCACCATGGGGATTTGTTTGTTTCTGAGACTTCTTTCCTCTCTGCCTAGGATCTTTACTGGGACTTCCTCGTACGTTAGTTCCGGGGTTATCTCTATGGGTTCCCCCACACATTCTTGGATCCCTTCAGTCACCCTCCTCCTCAGTTGGGATACATGGAACACGTTGTGTATCACCCCATTTCCTCCGAAGCTTCAGCTGATACGCTTAGTTTCCGATCCTTCGTTCCATCTCATATGGTCCGATATACCGAGGGATCAGCTTCCCTGTCCTTGTGGTCCTTAGCACCCCCTTCATAGGTGATACCTTTAGGTATGCGTGATCCCCAAATTTTAACTCTAAGGGTCTCCTTTTTGTGTCTGTCCAACTTTTGTATCGGTCCTGTGCCGCCTTAATGTTATTTCGTACCACGGCTACCTTTTCAATGGTGACCTCCACTAATTCTGTCCCCGTGGTCGTTTTGTCTCCCACCTCATCCCAACATAGCGGTGTACGACACTTCCTCCAGTACAATGCCTCATATGGCGCCATACCAATGCTGCTCTGAAAGCTGTTATTGTACGCAAATTCCACTAGCGGTAGGAAATCCTCCCAACCTCCCTTAAACTCTAGTACACATGCCCGTAACATATCCTCCATAATTTGGTTGGTTCTCTCGGTCTGACCATCCGTCTGTGGATGATAGGCTATGCTCATGCATAACTGAGTTACGAGCGATTTCTGTAAGCTTTGCCAAAATCTAGACGTGAATCTCGGATCCCTGTCTGACACGATATTTACTGGAACTCCATGTAATTTAACTATGTTATCCACATATATTCTGTCTAGCCTGTCCACTCCGTACGTTGTCTTGACTGCTAAAAAGTGAGCCGCCTTCGTTAGACGGTCCACCACCACCCATATCGCGTTGTTCTTTCGTGGGCTCTTGGGTAGTCCTACCACAAATTCCATGCCGATGCTATCCCATTTTCACTCTGGAATTTCTAAGGGTTGTCGTTCGCCCCCCGGGCGTTGGTGTTCGGCCTTAATTCGTTGGCAGTTTTCGCATTTGGCCAGAAAGTTGGCAATCTCGTTTTTCATTCCATTCCACCACCAGTGCGTCTTTAGGTCTCGATACATCTTAGTGCTTCATGGGTGAACTGAGAATGCAGAATTGTGTGCTTCCGTCATAATCTTCTATCTTAACTCTGGCCTGTTTGATACCCATATACATTCATTCATTCGGATTAGTCCATCGCTTCCTTTGCTTATTTCTAACTTATCGGTTCTGTTTCCCCCTTTTCGCGTTAAAGGGTTTCTCAGGGTCTTATATCTGTGCTTCTAGTACTTCCTCCAGTATCCCTGGCTTCGCGGTAATCGTCCCTAACATGATTGTGGTCGATTCTACCACTTTCAGTTGCAGGCTCTCCATTTCCCTTATCAATGTGTTTGCTAGCGCGCCATGAGTCGTCCTGCTCAGTGCATCGGCTACATGGTTTGCCTTTCCGGGGTGGTATTGAATGTCCAGATCATAATTTTTTATCAGTTCCAACCATCTCCGTTGTCTCATATTAAGCTCCTTCTAAGTGAATATGTACTTCAAACTCTTGTGGTCGGTAAATATCTCGCACTTCACACCGTACATGTAATGTCTCCAAATCTTGAGTGCGAATACCACCGCGGCTAATTCCAAATCATGTGTCGGGTAGTTTAACTCGTGTATCTTCAATTGACGGGATGCATATGCTATAACTTTCCCCCCTTGCATCAGTACACACCCGAGTCCTTCTTTCGATGAGTCACTGTATACCGTGAAATCCTGCCCTGGTGTGGGTAATACTAGTATTGGAGCAGATGTCAATTTCGTTTTGAGACATTCAAAACTCTCTTCGCATTTCTCATCCCACGTATACCTCGTTTCCTTTCGGGTCAAGTTTGTCAATGGTTTAGCAATCCTTGCGAACCCTTCGATGAATTTCCGATAGTACCCGTCTAATCCAAAGAAACTCCTTACTTCCCAAGCATTTTTCGGTCTTGGCCAATTCGTAACTGTTTATATCTTTGTTGAGTCTACCGTCACCCCCCCTGCTGATATCACGTGGCCTTGGAAAGCTATGCTGTCCATCCAGAATTCACACTTGTTGTATTTGGCATATAACTTCTTTTGTCTGAGAGTCTGTAATACCATTCTCAGATGTTGCTCGTGTTCTTCCTCGTTGCGAGAGTAAACTAGGATGTCGTCAATGAACACCACAACAAACTTGTCTAGGTATTGACGAAACACCCGATTCATCAAATCCATGAAAATTGTTGGGGCATTAGTTAATCCAAACGGTACCACCGTGCATTCGTAATGGCCGTACTTCGTTCGAATGGCTGTCTTCGGTATGTCTCCTTCTCTTACTCGGACTTGATGGTACCCTGACCTTAAGTCTAATTTTGAGAGCACCTTCGCAGCTTGTAACTGATCAAACAAGTCTTCGATCCTAGGCAACGGGTACTTATTTTTTATCGTGACCTTTTTTAGTTCTCGGTAGTCGTAGCACAATCTTAACTCGCCGCTTTTCTTTCTAACAAATAAAACTGGTGCTCCCCAAGGGGAGTTGCTTGTCCTTAGAAATCCTTTTTCCAATAGCGACTCAATCTGTTGTTTCAGTTCTTGCATTTCTCGAGGTGCCATTCGGTATGGAGCCTTAGAAATCGGTTGCGTTCCAGGGAGTAGTTCTATCCCCATTTCTACTTCTCTCTGAGGCGGTTGCCCCGGTAGCTCGTCGGGAAATACATCACCGTATTCACAAACAACTAGAACGGACTCCAATGGTGTCCCTTCCTTCTCCGTTGTGACAAATGCTAGCCAGTTCGATCGATCCTTATATTCCTCATCCTCACCCGTAATCGGTTCTCCGACCATGTCTTTTCTCCCCTCTCGTAGCGTACTAAACGTGATCGTACATTCCCGACATCTCACTTGCGCATCGTACTTAGATAACCAATCCATTCCTAGTATGGCATCGAATCCCATATCCCCTAACTCAATCAAATCTGCCTATGTTCGCACTGTGTCCACTTCTACGGTGCACACTTTGTAGATTCTATTTGCCTTGATGGCTTTGGATCCCGGTGTTTTTACTTTGATCTTAGCGTTACTCCCCGTTATCCCAAACCGTTTTGCTAACTTCTCCGACACGAACGAGTGTGTCGCCCCACAGTCAAATAATACGAAAGCTGTAAAGCCGTTAATAAGTAGTGTACCTGCGACAACGTCCTCAGACTCCGAGGCCTGCTCCTTGTTCACAGCAAACACTCGAGCATTTCCAATAATCCTTTCCCTTACCCTGTTTTCGGTTACCCCGGTTTCGATCCTCCTTCTCTTCGAGCAGTCCTTGGCGAAATGTCCTTCCTGGCCACACTTGAAACCACTGTTAGTTCATGCGCGACATTCTCCAAAATGGTTCTTTCCGCATTTGGCGCACGCAGGCTTGATCGGTAGTCTTGGTGTCGATCCGAAACTCTCTGCAGTGATCTTTCCTTTCCACTATCCCCGTCCTTGAACTTCGTTCCTTGTAGAGTTTCTAGTGCGTTCCTTATCCATTCTCTGTAACCCTCCATCAACTGGACTGCCGCCGCCACCAAACTACAAAATTCCTCATCGTCGCGGCCATACATAGTCAGTTTCACTTTTTCATTCAGCCCTTCCGTGAAGCGGTGCATCTTTTCCTGTTCACTCCCCATGATCTCGGGGGCGTACCAGCCTAACTCAATGAATTCTTGCATGTATTCCATAACGGGGCGGTTTCCTTGAGTCAATCTATCAAATTCGGCCCTATTATCTTTCTTAAGTCCTTTCGGCACGTAGTAGTCCAAGAACGCATTCTTAAACTTTGCCCAAGAGATAGGCCCATCCTTCAGTAATGCGGCGACACGCTCCCCCACCATCGGGCGGTACTACCATCGAACCATAATGGGGCCAATCCTGCCCTAAGCTCCTCTGGGGCTTCGATCAGTTCGAACTTCTCCTCCAGACGGATAATCGACGCTTCCGCATCCCCCATTTATCTCCCGTGAAGCTTTTCATCCCAGCCTTCTCTAATGCCTCGTTCTAGTACATCCTACCCTTTTCGGGCCTTGCCCTTGGTTCCATTTGCACGGAGTTTCCCCTCTCCGTCTGTCCCTGTCTTATTGCGCTAACTAGAGAACTTGCCATGTTCTGGCACAGGTCCCTGAGACTTTCCTGGCTAAACGTGAGAGGCGTCGATGAATCCGCAACCGGAGTCTCTGTCGCAGGTGCCTATTCTGATGCGTTGCTATCCTCTTCTCGGTTTCCATGCGCTCTTGATCTAGGCGCCATTCCTACATTAAACTTTTGTTATATCTTACACCTATTCATGTCATCCGTTACATTCTATGACCATCCCTTCCTATGGTCGGTTGTCATCCTACGAGTTTCCTAGACTCTTCTACGTAGGATCGCACCGTTACCGGTTTAGTAACAATGTTACGCTCTGATACCATTTGTAACGACCCTAATTTGGGTCTAGTTGTTTTGTTAAAACATGATAATTAAAACGGAAACATTCGAATGCAAATTTAAAACAAAGCTCGAAACATGAAAGTACGACACCATAATTTAGAGTATTCTCCAAAGTGACCGGACTCTATCACCGCACAACCAACGACCTCCTTCCACCTTCCCTATCATATCTCGACTGCGTCACCTACAAAATCTATATAGCGGTAACAATCTATTAAAGGAAACTTCACACACACTACGCATTATCTTTTCAGTTATTAATTACAAAGTACACGCACACGTGAATCATTCCACTTAACCGTTTCTTATTTCCCTCTTCTTTTACCCTTATCATTTCCATCATTCATTAATTTTACTATTGCCGAGATTAACATGCTCGGTGCATGTCCCGCCCAAGCCAACCGTTAGCTGTTGGATGACTCGACGGGCCATATGCATCCCTTCCCCGGGTGGGTACTTAGACGCTACCCCTTTTTCCACCCGGATCCGTTCTGCCCTCTTCGTACGTATCTTTTCCTCTTTGGAACTTATCGTTCCCTTCATCAGGCATGCCCTTCCATTGGCGAATCGTGTACTAGGCACGATGCCGGGTTCGGTCGGAAGGTCCATCCTTTCTCACCCCGAGTCTTATTATCTTTTATCTCATTCGTTCGTATCCTTTCTTTCTTCCTTATTAACCCAATCCCATTCCCTAAGTCTGAACCTTCCCTTACTATATTGTGTTCACTCCGCTTACCGTTTGCTTTAGCCTGTTATAATCTTCCCGTGCTTCCCTTGCATTTCATAATCGGTCTTTGTTATTCGAATTCTGAATAACGTCGGAATTCGAGTAACTAAAACCTATTACGAAATGCAGGAAAGCGTGGAAAGACTATAGCAAGCAAAAGCGAACGGTAAGCGGAGTGAACACAATATAGTAAGGGAAGGTTCAGACTTAGGGAATGGGATTGGGTTAATAATAAAGGAAGAAAGGATACGAATGAATGAGAAAAATGATAATAAGACTCGGGGTAAGGAAGGATGGACTATCCGACCGAACCCTGCATCGTGCCTAGTACGCGATTCGCCAAAGGAAGGGCATGCCTGATGAAGGGAACGATTAGTTCCAAAGAGGAAAAGATACGTACGAAGAGGGCAGAACGTATCCGGGTGGAAAATGGGGTAGCGCCTAAGTACCCACCCGGGGAAGGGAAGCATATGGCCCGTCGAGTCATCCAACAGCTAACGGTTGGCTTGGGCGGGACATGCACCGAACATGTTAATCTCAGCAACAGTAAAGTTAATGAATGATGGAAATGATAAGGGTAAAAGAAGAGGGAAATAAGAAAACGGTTAAGTGGAATGATTCACGCGTGCGTGTACGGTGTAACTAAGAAGTGAAAAGATAATGCGTATTGTGTGTGAAGTTTCCTTTAATATATTGTGACCGCTTTACAGATTTTGTAGGTGACGCAGACGAGGTATGATAGGGATCGGGGAAGGAGGTCATCGGTTGTCCGGTGATAGAGTCCGGTCCCTTTGGAGAATACTCTAAATTATGATGTCGTATTTTCATGTTTCGAACTATGTTTTAAATTTGCATTCGAATGTTTCCGTTTTAATTATCATGTTTTAACAAAACAACTAGGCCCAAATTAGGGTCGTTACACTTTACAAATAGCCGGTAATTGAACTGCATATGAAAGATGTACATTATCAACTGTAAGCGTAATACAATTGCCCCAAAATAATGAGAATGGCAAAGGAGTAAAAACCAACACCCTAGCGGAGTTGAGAAAGTGATGTTGTTGTTCAAACATGGGGATATCTTATGCAGAAAAAATACATATGAGCTCGAGGTAGTAGTGTGACAATCATGACGCAACACGATTGAATTGCGAAGTTGAGGAGTCTAACGAACCCCCATAAGTTGTGAAGAGCTAGATTTTGATTAAGCAAAAAAGTCAGAGCTCCGTGCTGAGATTAAAAGCTCTTGATAGGCAGTTAAAAAAATATTTTTTATGTTCGATTGCGTAAGATTAACGAATCGAAGCGGTGCAGCAGAATTTCAGTGTATAATGAAACGCGTCGGTACGCAAAGTAAAGAGATATATGTATAAGAGCATTCCCTCATAGTTGAAAAATCGTGGAATTCTCAATTGAACATGAAATCCTATACCATTAATGACAACGAGATGATTTCTGCATTACTCATGGGTTTCTTAAAGAGCGTATGAACAACTATTGGACATCTAGACGAGTCGATATAATGTGGTTTACGACTCATAATCTGAATCTTCAAACCAGGGGACTATTGATATTGCCCGAGATTATATATGTAACAATAATACCCCTAGGGCTCGTCTGACATGGATAAATGATATTTTTGATTTTCTAATATATTTATTGAGTAATGTGATCTCGGGGGTGTTATCACTGCTATAAATCAGCAATAACAAAATTTAGACCCACTTTTATCGGTAGGGGTCGAATGAAATTTAATAAGTGAATAAGAATAAAAAAGACACGATTTTTGTAGGTGGAAAACATTTCTGTAAGAGAAAAGATAAAAAACCACCCCGACCGTAGCATTGGAATCCAATATAAACATCATGTATACGAATTTACAACAATAGAAGAAGATGTAGAAATTTAAACGAAAAATATCATCTTTTGGTGGCCATAATCGTAGGTTTCCCGGCCGGAAAAAATAAATGAATGGCGGCCTCCTTTAGGTTATTAATAAAACCCTCCGTTAGGTCATCAATTCAAGCTCTTCTCCTTAACACTTTAACCATGTTTATATATGTGATTTGTCCAACACAATTATAACTCACTAGGCCCACCAATAATTGAGTCCAATAAATAATGACCCATTAATTTCTAAATTTGGCACAAGGGTCTAGTAAATAAGTAACCCGATCCAAATATCACTATAAGGTATAAACAATGCCAATCATCAAAATATCTCGATCTGCTTCATTTCTCGACTTGGGAATGACTATATAGAAATATATGTCCTCGAATAATAAATTTCTCAGGGTGATATTAGGGGGTAGTCTCGTTATTTGGACATCCCGGGCCTACGTATGAAGATTATGATGGTGTTTTGGAAGATGTCGGTTAGAAATGATGCTAGGGGTATTTTCGTAATTTGGCACTCTGAGAGCTCGTTGGTGACCTTATGTGATAATTTTGGCTATCTCCTGAGCATTCGGAGACAATAAACTAGTAAAGAGTATTCCCAAGTATTTTCTCGACATTACGTGCTACTAGTGTTCGACCGGGGTGCATTCTCGAAGTTCCGAGAATGTGTGACACTTATTCCAGTTTAATTGGATATTTTCTAAGCAAGTTGGCTAATTGGACTTAGATTGGGCATTTGGACCCTAAGTTAACTTATTGCGCCTAGTTTTTCTATAAATACAAGACGCTAGGCCCTAGAAAATGGTTCGGACTCTTGGTACGCTTCCCAAGGCTAGGGATTCGCGACTTTATGTACACAAAGTTGTGAGACCACCTAATCAACTCCAAAACTTGCGAATTTTAGCACAAAAAGTCGCGAGAGCATGTATTCATTGCTGTATTAGCGAGATTTCGTCGCTTGGACCATTGACTCGCGAGTTTTCGTCTCCCTGACCTTGGATTCGCGAGTTTTCGTCTCTTGGGCACCATGACTCGCGATTTTTGGACCATTTGCGAGTTTTTGTCCAAAAGTCACGACCATCACCTTAATTCGCGAGTTTTCATCGCCTCAGGTGCGACGGAGTGGAATTGATCATTTTTCGAAACATTTTCATTCAGATTGTCATCATCTCTCATTTGTACTTGTATCCCTTGATTATTATAGTGCAAACCAAGGTAGAGCTATTCTCTCCAGAGGACGTAAGCTCACACATTGTGAACCCAACCTCGTATATCGCTCGTGTCTCCACAATAATTGAATTTAAAATTACATAAAAAATTGATTGATCATAAATAAATTCTCTAAATCATTTTTAGACGACATCAAAGTCATTTATAATTCATCATCCATAAAAACAATATGCGCTACATAAAAAAATGTGTTGTGAAAGCATAAAAAACCATTGCCATTTATTTTTATCAATTTAGAGAAAAGATAGTTTTATAGCATTGTCCTTTTTCATCTTCATCGCAAACTCCAATAATTTTTTTCATGTTCTTCAATGCCTCACTACCGCAAGAATCCTTGGCAAGCTAGTATTACG
Source organism: Utricularia reniformis (assembly GCA_009725065.1). Lineage (NCBI taxonomy): Eukaryota > Viridiplantae > Streptophyta > Magnoliopsida > Lamiales > Lentibulariaceae > Utricularia > Utricularia reniformis. Next base: position 55,832 of record RWGZ01000967.1, read on the forward strand.
AAAATGATAAATATTAAAGGATACAATTACAAACAATAGATAATGATAACACGAATGAAAACTGTATGAAAAAAGATTGAATCCACTCCGTCGCTCCGGGGGTTAAGTGAGTAGTGAGTTTCTGCAAAAAAACTCACGAGGAAATACAAAATGTCGCGACTATCTGCAAAATCTCGCGAATGGGGGCCAAAAGTTGAGACTCCATGGGGTTCAAGTGATGAAAAGTCACGAGTGGGGGGCAAGGCGACGAAATCTCGTGACCACTTGCAAGAACACATGTTCTCGCGGCCTTATGAGTACAAAGTCACGAGTCATGGGGTTCAATGATGGTTCTCGCAACTTTTTGTATAAAAAGTCGCGACTAGGCCAAAAACGCGCGAGTCCTGGTGCTTTGGGAAGTGTGCCAAGAGTATGACCGCTTTTCTGTGACCTATGATCTTGTATTTATAGATAAACCTTGCCCAATATGTCAACGTAGGGTCAAAAAGCCCAATCTTAGTCAATTTAGACAAAATTCTTAGAAATGTCCAATTAAACTAGAATACGTGTCACATCGTCCCGAAACTTTGAAAATGCACCCTTTCGAACAATAGTAGCACGTAATGTCGAGAAGATATCTGGGAATACTCTTCACAGGTTCATCGTCTTCGAATGCGTAGGAGGTAGCAAAAAATATCACATAAGGTCGCCAACGACCGAAATCACCCAAAACAGTTTAAAACACCATCAGAATTCTCATACATGGGCCCATGATGCCCAAACTACGAGAGTACCCCTGAAATCATATTACTCAATAAATATAATAGAAAATCAAAAATACCATTTAGCCACGTCAGACGAGATGAGGGTATTATAATTACATAAATAATCCCGAGAAATATCACATACAAATCTCATTGTAAATTCGATAAATCCAAGTGTATTAAAACTAAATAGAAACTAACCTCACGAATACATGTTGTATATACAAAATAAGTATGTTTGAAAACAAAATTGTCATGCAAGACAGAACAACATGAATTCATGTAATAAGCATTCAAACCACAGTTTAATCACATGAGTCATGATATAACCAATTTATTTTGTGTTCTAACAAAACGTATTCATGTTGTAACAACATATTTTCAAGTTTTAATCAAAAGTAAACTCATAACAGCTTCAATATGTAGAACTATGTGGAAAATGAGCCAATGATGCATGCGCTCATTTGGAACTCTAGGGCTGCTATGATTAAAAATATTCTCTATTACACATCCTCTTCAATAGGTCATATCCTATTGAAGAGGTAGTGATTCAAAGAAAACCCTTCAATAGCTAGGCAAGAGAGGACATGGATGGGCAGGAAAAGGAGCTCTTAGTATAATGTAAATTCGATAAATCAAAGTGTATTCAAACAAAATAAAGGCTAAGTTTACGAACACATGTTGTATATACAAAATAAATATGTTTGAAAATGAAATTATCATGCAAGTCATAACAACATGGATTCATGTCATAAGCACTTAACTATAGTTTAATCACATGGATCATGATATAACGAAATTATTCTTTATCCTAACAGCATGTTTGATTGATGTAACAACATCAATTCAAATTTTAATCGAAATCAAACTCCGCATATTTTGAACATGTGCAACTATGTTAAAAATGAGCCAAATCATATCCATACAAATTGCATTGTAAATTCGACAAATCCAAGAGTATTCAAACTAAATATAGGCTAACCTGACGAATAGATGTTGTATATACAAAATAATTATGTTTGAAAACGAAATTATCATGCAAGTAATAGCAACATCAATTCATGTCATAAGAATTTAAACCATAGTTTAATCACATGAATCATTGTATAATCAAATAATTTATTGTTCTAACAACATGTATTCATGTTGTAACCACATCAATTCATGTTTTAATCGAATGCAAACTCATCACATGTTGAACATGTAGAACTATGTGAAAAACGAGCCGTATCATATCCATACTGATATTACCCGGGGATATTTTCGTTAGTACAACGACCCGGGAGCTCGTCCGATGTGGCTAGATGGTACTTTCGATATTCTCGTGCATTTCGTCATTCTATAGTTTTTGGGGTATTCTCGTAATCTGGACTTCCCAGGCTCACATATTGGCATTTGACATACGTTTCCAGCAGTCTCGGACATATTCGGACCCGGACGGGGCCAAGGGTATTTTCGTAATTTGGCACCCGATGAGCGTGCCGGTAAGTTGTGGCGACGTTTTTGTTTGAGTGGTTGATATATGGAAGCAAGGAACTATTTTACGGGGTTTTTTGGTATTATTTCATCGTTATCTCTAGCTAATTATCGATTGAGGTGAATTTCTGAAGTTCTATTATAGAATGGCATTTATTCTAGTTTAATTGAATATTATCTGGTTATTTTGGGCTGAATCCAGTGAAATTGGGCTCTTGGGCCTGAAATTTATTAATTGGGCTTGATTTCTCTATAAATATTAGCACCAGGGCATTGAAAAGGGATTTAGACTCTTTTGGTAACTCCCAAGGCAAGGCTGTGGCTCAAATTCGCTAAGACAATCGCGAGACTTCGCTTTTCAATCTCATCCGCGAGTTTTCGCACCAAAACTCGCGGCCACCATCATATGGGTTACTGTTCTTGAGATATTGTTGGAACAGTGTCATTCGCGAGTTCTTGTTACCTGTCACTGTTCGCGAGATATTGTTGGAACAGTGCCAGTAGCGAGTTCTTGTCAGCTTCTCACTGTTCGCGAGTTCTTGTTTGGAGTTTCTGGTGGCGAGTTCTGGTTATCCCTCACTGTTCGCGAGATATTGTTGGAACAGTGCCATTCACGAGTTTTCGTACGAAAACTCGCGACCTCCACCCTCATTCGCGAGTTTTGGGCAGTTTCGTTGTTACGGAGTGTTTTCAATCTTTTTTCGAGACGTTTCCATCTTCATTATTGTTGTCACATCATTGCACTTGTATTTGTTGAATATCATAGTGAAGACCAAGGTATAGTTTCGCTCTCCCGAGGATGTAAGCCCACACATTGTGGGCCCCACCTCGTATATCGCTTGTGTCCCCACAACAATTAAATTCCGAATAATCAAAAATTGACTGATCTAAAAACAAACACTCTAAAATATTTTTAGACGAGATCACATACAAATCACATTGTAAATTCTATAAATCCAAGTGTATTCAAACTAAATATAGTCTAACCTTACGAATACACAATTTATATACAAAATAAATATATTCGAAAACAGAATAATCATGCAAGCATAACTACATGAACTCATGTTTTAAGCATTTAAACCAAAGTTTAATCACATCAAGCAAGGTATAACCAAGTTATTCTATATTCTAACAACACATATTCATTTTGTATCAATATAAATTCTAGTATTAATCGAAAGCAAACTCATCACACCTTAAACATGTGGAACTATGTGAAAAATGAGCCGAATCATATCCATACAAATCGCAGTGTAAATTCAAAAATTTCAAGTCCATTCAAACTAAATAAAGGTTAACCTCACGAATACATGATTTATATACAATAGAAGTACGTTGGAAAACGGAATAATCATGCAAGTCATAACAACATGAATTGTTGTCATAAGCATTTAAACTATAGTTTAATCACATGAATAATTGTATAACCAAGTTATGCTTTGTTGTAACAACACGTATTCATGTTGTGACAACATCAATTCAAGTTAAAATCGAATGCAAACTCATTACACCTTAAACATGTGGAACTATGTGAAAACGAGCCGGATCATATCCTTACAAATCAAATTGTAAATTCTATAAATCTAAGTGTATTCAAACTAAATCAGTCTAACCTTACGAATAAGTGTTCCATATACAAAATAAGTATATTTGAAAACGGAATAATCATGCAAGTCATAACTAAATGAATTCATGTATTAGAATTTAAACCATAGTTTAATCACATTAAGCATGGTATAACAGAGTTATTATGTGTTCTAACAACACATATTCATGTTGTAACAATATCAAATCAAGTATTAATCGAAAGCAAATTTATCACACCTTGAACATGTGGAACTATATGAAAAATGAGACGGAACATATCCATACAAATTTCATTGTAAATTTGATAAATCCAAGTGTATTCAAACTAAATAAGTGCTAATCCAACGAATACATGTTGCATATACAAAATAATTATGTTCGATAACAGAATAATCATGCAAGTCATAACAACATGAATTCATGTGATAAACATTTAAACCATAGTTTAATCACATCAATCATGATATAACCAAGATATTCTGTGTTTTAACAACACTTTTTCATGTGGTAACGACATATTCAAGTTTTAACAGAAAGAAAATTCATCACACCTTGAACATGTGGAACAATGTGAACCATAAGCCAGATCATATCCATATAAATGGCACTGTAAATTCGATAAATCCGAGTATATTCAAACTAAATAAAGGCAAACTTCACGAATACATGTTGTATAAAATATGTATGTTCGAAAACTGAATAATAATGCAAGTCATAACAACATGAGTTCATGTCATAAGCATTTGAATCATGGTGTAACCAAGTTATTCTTTGTTCTAACAACACGTATTCATGTTGTAACAACATCAATTCAAGTTTTAATCGAAAGCAAACTCATCACACATTGAACATGTGGAACTCTGTGAAGAATGAGCCGGATCATATCGGTACAAATCACATTGTAAATTCAATAAATCCAAATGTATCCAAACTAAACAAAGTCTAACCTTACGAATACATATTCTTTATACAAAATAAGTATGTTTGAAAACGAAATAATCATGCAAGTCATAACTAAATGAACTCATGTATTAAGCATTTAAATCATAGTTTATTCACATCAAGCATGGTATAACCAAGTTATTGTGTTCTTACAACACACATTAATGTTGTAACAATATCAATTCAAGTATTACTCGAAAGCGAACTCATCACACCAAGAACATGTGGAACTATGTGAAAAATGATACGGAACATATCCATACAAATTACATTGTAAATTCGATAAATCTAAGTGTATTCAAACTAAATAAAGGTTAATCTCACGAATACATGTTGCATATACAAAATAATCATGTTCGAAAATGGAATAATCAAGCAAGTCATAACAACATGAATTCATGTAATAATCATTTAAACCATAGTTTAATCACATCAATCATGGAATAACCAAGATATTATGTGTTCTAACAACGTGTATTCATGTTGTAACGACATCAATTGAAGTTTTAATAGAAAGAAACTCATCACACCTTGAATATGTCGAACTATGTAGAAAATCAGCCAGATCATTTCTATATAAATCGCATTGTAAATTCGATAAATCCAAGTATATTCAAACCAAATAAAGACTAACCCCATGAGTACATGTTGTATAAAATAAGTATGTTTGAAAATAGAATAAAAATGCAATTCATAACAAAATGAGTTCATGTCATAAGCATTTAAATCATGGCGTAACCAAGTTATTCATTGTTCTAACAACACGTATTTATGTTGTAACAACACTAATTATAGTTTTAATCGAAAGCAAACTCATCACACCTTGATCATGTGGAATTATGTGAAAAATGAGCCTGATAATGTCAATACAAATCGCATTGTAAATTTGATAAATCCAACTTTATTCAAACTAAAGAAAAGCAAACCTCACGAATAGATGTTCTATATAAAATAAATATATTCAAAAATAGAATAATCATGAAAGTCATAATAGCAAGAATTCTTGTCATAAGCATTTAAACCATAGTTTAATCACATTAATCATGGTATAACTATGTTATTCTTCGTTCTAACAACACATATTCATTTCGTAACAACATCGATTCAAGTTTTAATTGAAAGCAAACTTATCACACCTTGAACTTGTAGAATTATGTGATAAATGAGTTGGATCATGACCATACAAATCGCATTGTAAATTTGATATATCCAAGTGTATTCAAACAAAATAATAGCTAAATTTTTTAATAATGTTGTATATACAAAATAAATGTGTTCGAAAACGGAATAATCATTGAAATCATAAGAACATGAATTCATGTCATAAGCATATAAACTGTATTTTAATCAAATGAATCATTGTATAATAAAATAATTTATTGTTCTAACAACATGTATTCATGTTGTAACCACATCAATTCATGTTTTAATTGAAAGGAAACTCATCACACCATGAACATATGAAACTATGTGTAAAATGAACCGCGACATATCCGTACAAATTTCATTGTAAATTCTATAAATCCAGGTGAATCAAACTAAATAAAGGCTAACCTCACGAATACATGTTGTATAAAATAAGTATGTTCGAAAACGGAATAATCATGCATGTTATAAAAAATGAGTTTGTGTGATAAGCATTTAAACCATAGTTCAATCACATGATTCATGGTATAACAAAATTATTATTTAATCTAACAACATGTATCTATGTCGTAACTACATCAATTCTAGTTTTAATCGAATGCAAACTCATCACACCTAAACATGTGGAACTATGTGAAAAATGAGTGTGATCATATCCATACAAATCGCATTGTAATTCGATAAATCCAAGTGTATTCAAACTAAATAAAGGCTAACATCACGAATACATATTGTATATATAAAATAAGTATGTTAAAAAATGGTATAATCATGCATGTCATAACAACATGAATTCATGTGATAAGCATTTTAACCATAGTTTAATCACATCAATCATGGTATAACCAAGATATTCATTGTTCTAACAACACGTATTCTTGTTGCAATAAAATCAATTCAAGTATTAATCGAAAGAAAAATCATCACACCTTGAACATGTTGAACTATGTGAAAAATGAGCCGGATTATATCCATACAAATCACATTGTACATTCAATAAATCGGTGTGTATTCAAACTAAAAAAAGGCTAACCTCAATATTACATGTTTTATATATAAAATAAGTATGTTCGGAAACTGTATAACCATGCAAGTCAAACCTACATTAATTCATGTCATAGGCATATCATGAAGTCATAACCATAGTTTAATCACATGATTTATGGTATAACCAAGTTAGTTTTTTTTCAAACAACACGAATTCATGTTATAACAACATCAATTAAAGTTTTTATCGAAAGCAAACTCATCACACCGTAAACATGTTTAACTATGTTAAAAATGAGCCGAATCATATCAATACAAGTCCCATTGTAAATTCAATAAATCCAAGTGTATTCAAATTAAATAAAGGCTAACCTCACGTATACATATTGTATAACAAAATAAGTTTGTTCGAAATGGAATAATTATGCAATTCCTAGCAACATGAATTCATGTCATAAACATTTAAACCATAGTTGAATCACATAAATCATGGTATAACCAAGTTATTCTTTGTTCTAACAACATGTATTAATGTTGTAACAACATCAATTAAAGTTTTAATCGAAACCAACTCATGACACCTTAAACATGTGGAACTATGTGAATATTGATCCGGATCATATCCATAGTAACCACAATGTATATTTGAAAAATCCAAGTATGTTCAAACTAAAAAAAGACTAACTTTACGAATACATATTGTATGTACAAAATAAGTATGTTTGAAAACCAAATAATTCATGAAAGTCATAACTACATGAATTCATGTAATATGCATTTGAACAGTAGTTTAATCATATCATTCATGGTATAACCAAGTTATTCTTTGTTCTAACAATACATATTCATGTTGTAACAATATCAATTCAAGTATTAATCGAAAGCAAAATCATTACACCTTGAACATGTTGAACTATGTGAAATATTAGCCGGTTCATATGAATACAAATCGCAAGATTCGATAAATCGCAGTGTATTCAAATTAAATACAGGCTAACCTCACGAATACATGTTGAATATACAAAATATGTATGTTCGAAAACGGTTTTATCATGCAACTCATAACAACATAAATTCTTGTCATAAGCATTTAAACCAGAGTTTAATCACATGAATCGTGATATAACTATGTTATTCTTTGTTCTAACAACACGTATTCATGTTGTATCAACATCAATTCAAGTTTTATTCGAAAGCAAACTCGTCAAATCTTGAACATGTGCAAGTATGTGAAAAATGACCCAGATCATGTCCATACAAATCCCATTATAGATTTGATAAATCCAACAATATTCAAACTAAATATTGGCTAACCTCATGAATAGATGTTGTATATACAAAATAAGTATGNAAACATAAGATCGGTCCTAACATAAGATGTTTTATGAGCCAAGCTTAGCCAGTGAAACCTAAGGGACTTTAATAGAACCAAGGTTCGGCGAAAGCCCGTAAAAACTCATAATCAACGCAGACTACGCCTATTCAATTAAGTAATGATTCCAAGGACGGAATAAGAGTGACCCATACACCATGTAAAACGACTGATCCAATCGAAATTGACGTGAATGAACTAGATATAACGCCTGGGACCGATGGTTGACACCCTGTAAGTGTCCCCGATCTTATACTTAGTAGTTTATTCTGAAGTTAAGATGAACTACTTCGTTAAGTTAAAACTTATTAGTTTATTCTGAAGTTAGTTATATCAGTTCACTCTGGTAATCAAAACAACTAAAGATGAAGGAAAATGGATAAAAAATTTTATAAGAAGAATGGCATATACAAAGTAATATCTAACTAATCTGCCCCTCTTCTTGGTCCTCTGCTTTGGGCTCCTGGGGTTCGGTCCGTTCGGCGAGCCGCTTCAACTCTTCCTCTTGATCAGCCACCTTCTGGTTGACCGCTTTCTCCATCTCTTCAAAAAGTTAGAAGAAAGGGTCATCCTCCAGCATAGGCTCTTCCAAAGTTGGAATGACCTGGAACTTGCCATCCTTCTCAAGTGGCTCGATCATCTTCCATCGCTCGTCCGAAGCGGAAACCCCGAACGTCTGGATAACCTGCTCTCGCGTGTTATCCAGATACTACGCAGTGTAAACCCCATGTATGTTGTCCGCTAAAGCGAACAACAACGGAGACTGAGCGAACCCCAGAACCGCCTCCCGGACCGAACCTTCAGACGAAGTGCGGGCCCTCGTCAACTCCTCATCCAAGGCCTCTTTTTCTTCTTGGGCCCGAAGTAGAAGCTCATTCAGCTTATTCCTCTTCTCCTAGGCCCGACCTTGGACTTGGTTAATTTCTTCGTCTTTGGCGCGCAGCTTGGCCGCCAGGTCGTTTATTCGCCCCTGAGCTACTTCCCCCACCTTCTCTAGCTCAGTGAATTTATCTGCTAAGAGCGAGACCTCCGTTCCTGCTCTTAGCAGCTCATTGTCAAATCGGTCACGGTCCTCCCGTACCGTGACCAATTCCCCGTGCTTGATCTCAACTTGCCTTTTCGCAAGGTCATGTTGGTCTTGGACATTCTGGGATACAACGCTATCACCTTGGTATTTCTCCATGGTGATAGCCGTTGTGAAAGCTTTCCTCAACATCTGCAAAAGACAATACATGGTTAAGAATAAAGCTTCGGGCCTCTAGGATTAACTAAAAGTTACCTTAGATGTGAGGTCAAGGAAGCTTTCCATGATATCTTCCCCAGATACGTCCGCTTTGACGTTATCTAGGTTCTGCTCCCCAAAAAGGCGGAAGTCCTTCACAAAGGCCCTCCGCCAGGAGGACAACTTCCTCCCCTTGCTGAACCTGTTCAACAGGTCCAAAGAAACTCCCCAATCGGAGTTGATCTTCGGGCCCTGCCCAGGTTCCTTCAAAACAATCCCCTTGTTGGGGACCGGAGCGCGGCCTCCCTTCTTCAGCCTCTTCGGCTCCTGCGAGTCTTCTGCTTCGGTCACCCTCTTCCCTTTTCCCAAGAGGACCGGCGGCAGGGAGACGTTCAGCTTAAGCTGAGGACCGGGGAGAACCTTCTCCACGGGAACGGCTGCCTGCAGCAACAAAGTAATAGTCTTAGCGTTAATAAAAGAGCTATTACCGATTTGATAGAGGCTCGATAAGCTCAGAGAACGAATCCGAGCCTATATTAACTCCTCTACAACTCCAAATACCCGAAAGGCAGCCCCTCTCCACTTGAGGACTGCCCGGTGCAACGAAGGGTCAATGTGCCCGCGCTGGTTGTTTGGATCGGGTGGTTCCCTAACCCCAAAGGGACTACCGTGCCTCCCGTTGCCGATTCACTTGCTTCGGCGCTTCCCGATGCTTCCCTTTGTCCCTCATAAGGATGGACCGAAGTNGTTTACCACGCTTCGGTCCCAACCTCGTTTTACATCCCGCGATAACAACCTCTAACAAACCTGTCAGAGGCGGTTACGGAGCATGATTTACACTCACTAAGAACTCTATAAATACAGAGCCAGACGACGGAGATAACAGGACCCTTTGGACGCGGAAGAACAGGCTGTTACCCTGCCGGGATTCTTACCGCTTTCTTTACCTCCTCATTCTCATTAGCCTTTCTTGTATAAAATTTGAGTTATTTCATTAGTGAGTAGGCTAAGAGCATAATCAGCTCTTAGTCGAGTGGTTTTCACCCCAATTCTTGGGGTTTCCACTATATATCGCCGTGCACTTACTTTGTTTTTAGCTTTTGATCGTCTTCCAAACTTAAAAGAAATCAGAACCGTGTTCGTTTGTTGAGCGAACCGGACGACTGTTGGTACCCCCTAAAAAGGGACCATAACAAATATCAATTCATGTTTTAATCGAATGAAAACTCATCACACCTTGAACATGTGGAACTTTCTGAAAAGTGAGCCGGATAATATCCATACAAATCACATTATAAATTTGAAATATCCAAGTGTATTCAAACTAAATAAAGGCTAAACTCACGATAACATGTTGTTTATACAAAATAAGTTTGTTCGAAAACGGAATAATCATGCAAGTTATAACAACATGAATTAATGTCATAAGCATTTAAACCATAGTTTAATCACATGAATCTTGGTATAAAAATGTTTTTATTTGTTCTAACAACACGTATTCATGTTGTAACAACATCAATTCAAGTTTTAATTTAAAGCAACTCATGACACTTGAACATGTGGACCTACGTGAAAAATGAGCAGAATCATATCCATACAAATCGCATACTAAATTGGAAAAATCCAAATGTATTCAAACTAAATAAAACTAACCTAACGAATACATATTGTATATACAAAATAATTATGTTCGAAAACGGTATAATCATGCAAGTCGTGACAACATGAATTCATGTAATAAGCATTTAAACCATAGTTTAATCACATCCATCATGGTATAAATAAGTTATTCTTTGTTCTAACAACACGTATTCATGCTGTGACAATATCAATTCATGAATTAATCGAAAGAAAAATCATCACACCTTAAACATGTTGAAATATGTGAAAAATGAGCCTGATCTTATCCATGCAAATCACATTGTAACTTCGATATATCGGAGTGTATTCAAACTAAACAAAGAATGACATCACGAATACATGTTGTATATACAAAATAGGTATGTTCGGAAACGTTATAACCATGCAACTCATAACTACATGAATTCATGTCATAAGCATATAAACCATAATTTAATCATATGAATTATAGTATAACCAAGTTATTCTTTTTAATAACAACACGTATTCATGTTATAAAACATCAATTAAGTTTTTAATCTAAAGCAAACTCATCACACCTTGAACATTTAGAACTATGTGAAAAATGAGACGGATCATATCCATACAAAGCGCATTGTGAATTTGATAAATCCAATGGTATTTAAACTAAATAAAAGCTAATCTCACGAATACATGTTGTATATACAAAATAAGTATGTTCCAAAATGGAATAATAATGCAAGTCATAACTACATGAATTCATGTCATATGCATTTAAACAATAGTTTAATCACATCATTCATAGTATAACCAAGTTATTCTATGTTCTAACAACATATATTCATGTTGTAACAATATCAATTCAAGTGTTATTGGAAAGCAAAATTATCACACCTCGAACATGTTTAACAATGTGAAAAATGAGAAAGATCATATTCATACAAATCGCATTGTAAATTCGATAAATCGGAGTGTATTCAAATTAAATAAAGGCTAACCTCACGAATATATGTTATATATACAAAATAAGCATTTTCGAAAACGTGATAATCATGCAAGTTATAACAAATGAATTCATGTCATAAGCATTTAAACCATAGTATAATCACATGAATCATGGTATAACCAAGTTATTCTTTGTTCTAACAACACGTATTCATGTTGTAATAACATCAATTCAAGTTTTAATCGGAAGCAAACTCATCACACCTTGAACATGTGGAACTATGTGATAAATGAGCCGGACAATATCAATACAAATCGCATTGTAAATTTTATAGATCAAAGTGTATTCAAACTAAATAAAGGCTAACCTCATGATCAGACCCACAAAATGGACAATCGAAGACGTAATGTGTTTTACTTGGAGGGATGGACTTGGAAGGTTAATTGATGATAGATTGAACGGGCTATCAAGATATTTTATTTTATTAACTCAAGTTTAATTTAGTCTCAATTTACTTAATATCTAATGTTGGGAAGAGAATAAGACCCATTAGGTTAAAGTAGTTTGTGTTATTAGGTTTTGTTATAAATAAGCCTCTAGGACTCTAAACATGTGGAACTATGTGATAAATGAGCCAAATAATATTTGTACAAATTACATTGTAAAGTTGGTAAAACCAAGTGTATTCAAACTAAATAAAGGCTAACATCACCAATACTTGTTGTATATACAAAAAAAGTAAGTTCGAAAACGAAATGATCGTGCAAGTCATAACAACATGACTTCATGCCATAAGCATTTAAAATATAGTTTAATAACGTAAATCATGGTATAACCAAGTTATTCTTTGTTCTAACAACATATTTTCATGTTCTAACAACATAAATATAAGATTAATAAAAATCAAAATCGTCACACCTAGAACATGTGGAAATATGTGAAAAATGAGCCAAATCATATTCATACAAATCACATTGTAAATTTAATAAAACCAAGTGTATTCAAACTAAATAAAGACTAGCATCACGAATACTTGTTGTATATACAAAAAAAATGTTCGAAAATGGAATGATTGTGCGAGTCATAACAACATGACTACATGTCATAAACATTTAAACTATCGTTTAATCATATAAATCATGGTATAACCATGTTATTCTTTGTTCTAACAACATGTATTCATGTTCTAACAACATAAATTCAAGTTTAATTAATATCAAAATCATCACACCAAGAACACGTGGAACTATGTCAAAAATGAGATAAATCATATTTGCAAAAATCACATTGTTAATTTGGCAAAACCAAGTGTATTCAAACTAAATATAAACTAACATCACGAATACTTGTATACAAAAAAAAAGTAAGTTCGAAAACAGAATGATCGTGCCAGTGATAACAACTTGATTTCATGCCATATACATTTAAAATTTAGTTTAATCAATAATTCAAAGTATAACCATGTTATTCTTTGTTCTAGCAACATTTTTTCATGTTCTAACAACATAAATTCAAGTGTAATTGAAACCAAAATCATCACAAATAGATTTTGGGACTATGTGAATAATGAGCTAAATCATATTCAAACAAATCACATTGTAAATTTGGTAAAACCAAGTGTATTCAAACGAAAAAAAGACTAACATCACGAGTACTTGTTCTGTATACAAAAAAAGTAAGTTCGAAAATGTAATGATCGTGCAAGTCATAACAACATCACTTCATGCCATAAACATTTAGACTATAGTTCAATCATATAAATCATGGTATAAACGTGACATTCTTTATTCTAAAACCATGTTTTCATGTTCTAACAACAGAAACTCATGTTTAATTGAAATCAAAATCATCATATCTGGAACATGTGGAACTATGTGATAAATAAGCCAAATCATATTTGTACAAATCACATTGTAAATTTGGTAAATCCAAGTGCATTCAAATTAAATAAAGGCTAACATCACGAATACTTGTTGTACATAAAAAAATAAGTTCGAAAACGGAATGTTCGTGCAAGTCGTAACAACATGACTTCATTCCATAAACATATAAACTATATAGTAATCAGATAAATCAGGGTATAACAATGTTATTCATTGTTCTAACATCATGTTTTCATGTTCTAACAAAATAAATTCAAGTTTAATTGAAATCAAAATCATCACACCTAAAACATGTGGAATAATTCGAAAAATGAGGCAAATCATATTCATCCAAATCACATTGTAAATTTTTTAAAATGAAGTGAATTCCAACGAAAAGAAGGCTAACATCACGAATACTTGTTGTATATACAAAAAAAGTAAGTTCGAAAACAAAATGATACTGCAAGTCATAACAACATAACTTCATACCATAAACATTTAAATATAGTTTAATCATATAAATCAAGGTATAACCATGTAATTCTATGTTCTAGCAACCTGTTTTCATGTTCAAACAAAATGAATTCAAGTTTATTATAATCAAAATCATCTCACCTAGAACATGTGGAACAATGAGAAAAATGAGCCAAATCATATTCATACAAATCACATTGTAAATTTGGTAAAACCAAGTGTATTCAAACAAAATAAAAGCTAAAATCACGAAAATTTGATGTATATACAAGAAAAGTATTTTCGAAAACGGAATGATTGTCCAAGTCGTAACAACTTGACTTCATGCCATAAACATTTAAACTATAGTTTAATTATATAAATCATGGTATATCCATGTTATTATTTATTCTAACAACATGTTTTCATGTTCTAACAACATATATTCATGTTTAATTGAATTTAAAATCATCATACCTAGAACATGTGGAACTATGTGATAAATGAGTCAAATCATATTTGTACAAATCACATTGTAAATTTGGTAAATCCAAATGCATTCAAATTAAATAATGGCTAACATCACAAATACTTATTTTATATAAAAAAAAATAACTTCGAAAACGGAATGTTCGTGCAAGTCATGACAATATGACTTCATTCCATAAACATTTAAACTATATAGTAATCAGATGAATCAGGGTATTACAATGTTATTCATTGTTCTAACATCATGTTTTCATGTTCTAACATCATAAATTCAAGTTAAATTGAAATCAAAATCATCACACCTAAAACATGTGGAACTATGTGAAAAAGGAACCAAATCATATTCATACAAATCACATTGTAAATTTGTTGAATCCAAGTGTTTTCAAACAAAATAAAGACTAACATCACGAATACTTGTCGTATTTACTAAAAAATAAGTTCGAAAACAGAATGATCGTGCAAGTCGTAACAACATGACATCATGCATTAAAAATTTAAAATATAGCTTAATCATATAAATCATGCTATAACCAAGTTATTATTTATTCTAACAACATGTTATCATGTTCTATCAACATAAATTCAAGTTTATTTGAAATGAAAATCATCATGCCTAGAACATGTGGAAGTATGTGATAAATGAGCCAAATAATATTTGAACAAATCACATTATAAATTTGGTAAAACCAAGTGTATTCAAACTAAATAATCGCTAACATCACGAATATTTGTTGTATATACAAAAAAAGTAAGTTCGAAAATAGTGCAAGTCATAACACCATGATATCATTCCATATATAGTTAAACTATAGTTTAATCATATAAATCATGGTATAACCATATAATTCTTTGTACTAACAACATGTTTTCATATTCTAACAACATAAATTCAAGTTTAATTAAAATCAAAATCATCACACCTAGAACATGTGGAACTAAATGATAAATGAGCCAAATCATATTTGTACAATTCACATTGTAAATTTGGTATAACCAATTGTATTCAAACTAAATAAACGCTAACATCACGAATACTTGTTGTATATACAAAAAAGTATTTCGAAAACAGAATTATCGTGCATGTCATAAGAACATGACTTCATTCCATAAACATTTATAATATAATTTAATCATATAAATCGTGGTATAACCTTGTTATTATTCATTCTAACAACATTTTTCATGTTCTATCAACATAAATTCAAGTTTAATTGAAATCAAAATCATCATACCTAGAACACGTGGAACTATGTGAAAAATGAGCCAAATCATATTCATACAAATCACATTGTAAATTTGGTAAAACTAAGTGTATTCAAACTAAATAAAGACTAACATCGTTAATACTTTTTGTATTTACTAAAAAATAAGTTCGAAAACGGAATGATCGTGCAACTCATAACAGCATGACTTCATGTCATAAACATTCAATATATAGTTTAATCATATAAATCATGGTATAACCATGTTATTCTATGTTCTAACAACCTGTTTTCATGTTCTAACAACATGAATTTATTTTTAATTGAAATCATAATGATCACACCCAGAACATGTGGAACTATGTGATAAATGAGCCAAATCGTACTTATACAAATCGCATTGTAAATTGGGTAAAACTAAGTGTATTCAAACTAAATAAAGACTAACATCATGAATACTTGTTGTATTTACTAAATATAAGTTCGAAACGGAATGATCGTGCAAGTCATAACAACATGACTTAATACCATAAACAATTAAAATATAGCTTAATCATATAAATCATGGTATAACCATGTTATTCTATGTTCTAATAGCCTGTTTTCGTGTTCTAACAACATGAAATCAAGTTTAATTGAAATCAAAGTCGTCACAACTAGAACATATGGAACTATGTGAAAAATGATCCAAATCATATTCATACAAATCACATTGTATATTTGGTAAAACCAAGTGTATTCAAACTAAAAAAAGGCTAACATCACGAATACTTGTTGAATATACAAAAAAAGTAATTTCGAAAATGGAATGATCGTGCAAGTCGTAACAACATGACTTCATGGCATAAACATTTAAACTATTGTTTAATCATAAAAATCATGTTATATCCATGTTATTCTTTGTTCTAACAACATGTATTCATATTCCAACAACATAAATTTAAGTTTCATTGAAATCAAAATCATCACACCGAGAACATGTGGAACTATGTGAAAAATGAGCCAAATCATATTCATGCAAATCACATTGTAAATTTGGTAAACCAAGTGTATTCAAACTAAATAAATGTTAACACCAAGAATACTTGTTTGATATTACCCTGGGGTATTATTGGTATTGTAAAACCCCGGGGGCTCGTCCGACGTGGTTAGATGTTATTTTCGGTATTCTCATAGATTTGCGTTACGATATATTTTCAGAGGTTTTCTCGTAATTTGGACTTCCCAAGTCAACATATGACCACAATATTGTCATTTCTATCAATTTTGGACAGATTCGGCACTACACGGGGTCAAGGGTATTTTCGTAATTTTTCACCTGAGGAGTGCAAGGTAAGTTGAGGCGATATGTTTGGCTGCATATTCAATATCTGGAATCAAGGAATTTGTATGCGATTTTTTCCGGTATTTTCTCATCGACATTTTCGATTAATTCTCGACCGAGATGCATTTCCGAAACTCCAGGACGGTATGAAATTTATTCAATTTAATTGGATATTATTTAAGTACATTGGGCTAGATTAAATGAAATCGAGCTCATGGGCTGAAGTTTATCAGTTGGGCTATATTTCTCTATAAATATAAGTCTCAAGGCACTGGAAAAGGGTTCAGACTGTTATTACGCTTCCCAAGCAAAGTGTTCACAAAACTGCATTCTGCCTGTCACGACTTTTTGCAAATAGTCGCGAGATTGTGCACTGCTTCCCTGCATTCGCGATATTCTGCATTGAGACGCGATATTGTGCATTGTATCCTTGCATTCGCGAGATTCTGCACTAACTCGCGATATTGTGCACTGCCTTCTTGCAACTCGCGAGATTCTTCAAGTAGTCGAAAGGTTTTGACAGTAACTGCACAACCAAGTGTATTTGATCGTTTTCGTGCCGATTTCGCTCGGATAACCCCATTGTAATTGTTTTTCTCAACTATTATAGTAAAATATAAGGTAGAGCTTCGCTCTCCCGAGGACGTAAGCCCACACATTGTGGTCTCAACCTCGTATATCGCTTGTGTCCCCACAATAATTAAAAATTGACTGATCTAAAAAAAAATACCCAAAATATTTTTAGACGAGATCAGTTTGGCGCCGTCCGTGGGGACCGAGATTTTATCCCATTGAGAGCTTTATTGTTGGGCTTGGATTTCTGTTATCATGACTACTCGGGATTCTGATGATGATGTTTTCGATGAAGAGATTGATGCAGAACCTAATCCTCGGGCGAACGATGAGTTTGCTGCGTTACCGGGGGCTCAATCATCAATCCCGGAGGAGCCTCCTGCTCAAAATGTTACTGTTCGACCCTCCCGGAGCGGGATTTCATCCGGAAGGGCGCCTATTTTTTATCCTACTCCATCTCGGTGTTAATCTAGATGTTATGAATTTGCGAGAGTTGGTCTAGTTTCAGTCCGTAATAATGCCCACCTTTCGCCACTGTCATGCTCTAGATCCTCGGATCAAACCGAAACCGATGAAGATTTGGAAGAGTGAAGCCGCACCTTAATTGCTCAATTAGAAGAAGTTGAAGCTCGAAGGAGAGCCAGAGGAATAATGTTATCCCGTTACCCGTTAATGATGACATGGCGGAGGAAGACACTGATCATATTCCGGAATAGTAAGTGAACACTGCGGTAACTGGAGAGCAGAATGAAACTTTACAAAGAATTGGAGATTTAATAGAAAAGTTTAAGTAGATAGCGGAAAGATGGAACAAAAGGAGGCCAGTTTGAACCAATTGGAGGCCAATCTGACTCTTGTCTAGGAAAGGAGACGAGTATATGGCGAGCACAGCCTAGATACTCATCATACTTCTGCTTACGAAGGTGATTATATCGAACAAGAAACGGCTGGTGAGCCTTATGGTAATCGAGGAAAGGCTTTAACATCTATCAAATTTTTGCAAAGTCCGTGGAGCACTTCAAACGCCTTGTCTCTATTTTCCACGGCAATTATTGGTGCCACCTGTTCTGAGTTTATTGAAATGCCTAAGGGTCTTCCGCAGTATGTTGGGTCGACTGACCCACATGCTCATACATCGAATTCGGAGATTCACGTCATCTTGATGAATTTCAGCGATGCTGCAATGTGTTTCGTTTTCGCAGCTTCTCTTAAGGAATCAGCCCTCCGATGGTTTAATCGTTTACCGAGGCTCTCTATTGTTTCATCTTAGGATTTTAAATATCAATTTTATTCAGCTTTTGCGCCTTTCAATGCGCCAATGAAATCTATTACTTCTTTGACCACGTTGCGGTATGATTCTTCAGAGAGATTGTTGTGTTTTGTTACCCGTTTTGAAGCCGAGTGTAGGAAGATACCTCGTGTTACTGTTAGTGAGAAAGTTGGGGTGCTCCAGCTGATTCTAGCTGGACATCCATTGTGTAATTCTTTGAATAGAGATCCCCCGGAAATATGCAAGAATTGTCTTTGAGATGTACGCAGTACATCCAGGAAGATGAAGGCTTGCGGGATCACGGAGTGATCGAAGTGCGAACTTATGGTTCCCACAACATAGTTGCAAGCCGTGTGCTGGATAAGAACGTAGCACAATCAAGACCTAAACTAAGAACGTATCCATCATTCAGTTATTGAACAAAAGAAAGGTGGATTTCGCTATCCCTCCCCCATTCAAGAACCAACATCGGGGACTTATGAATCCCAAGTATTTTGTCGTTTTCATCGAAGTTTTGGACATGGCACTAACGATTGTCGTGAACCGATGTCCGAAGTCCAGAGGTTTTTAGAATTGGGTCAATTGGATGAATTGATTAGCATTGTGGAAGCACTGCCAGAAGCTAACCCAGGAAAGATTGATATGAGTGCACAGTTGGGAACGACAGCGAAACCCCCTAAGGCAGACCCATCACGACCTAACACAAAGGGCCGTGGGTATGGAGGACAAAGTGGTCAGCATCAAAGAGGGGGCCAAAGGAGATTTCATAATAATGGTCAGCAGAATCACAGAGATGGAAGGAGAGACAATAATAATCGTGGTCAGGATAGAAATCAACATTATATAAATCAACAAGGATATCGACAGGAAAGTTATCCACCTACCCAGGGAAATCAACAACCTCCTCCTCCTGCTGGCCAGAATCCGGGTCAACCTATCTTGAATTTCGAGGAAGCTCAACCAAGATGGGGCAAACTAGGCTCCAATATTATGACTATCGGAGGAGGAAGTAGCGTCGGAGATTCAAGTCGTGCTCGTAAGCGATCATATCGATAATTGGAACAAAAAGGTCGCTTTATGGAAGTTAACTTGGTCTAGTTGATCTAGAGAGGATGGCTATATGTTTCGAACAAGAGGACTTATCTGGAGTGTTCTCCCCACAGGACGATATGCTTGTCATATCTCCTGTTATTGCAAATCTTTCTGTTTCTCGAGTGCTGGTCGACACTGGAGTTGCTACTAATATCTTGACTCTTGCAGCATTTGAGCAAATGTCTTTGAAAGGAACCACCAAACTCCAGTCGGTGCAAACGAAATTAGTCGGTTTTAATAATAGTGTTGTTACTGCTGAGGGATCTGTCTTTCTGCCAGTCACTTTGGGAGATCAAGGAATATCAAGGACTTTATTAGTGGAATTCGTAGTCGTGGATCTCCCTATACTTCCTTATAATGCGATTCTCATGAGGAGTTCTTTGTATTTATTAGGGGCTGTGGTTTCTCAACCACATTTGATGATGAAATTCCCCACACCTTTAGGCGTTGGAAAAATGAGGAGATCAAAAATTGGCGCGTTCTTGCTATAACATAATGTGAGGAGTGGTATGGATGGGTCGAAAGCAAAGAAACATATTTGTATGGTGGAAGTCTTATCTGAAGAAGTTATGGATTCAGCAGACACATCCTACAATAGGAAGTATAAAGAAAACGAGATGAAGATGGAATCCTTAGGCATTAAGACAGTGCTTTATTCTTTGGTAACGCGGAAAAGACAGTGATAATCGGTTATGAGATGACACCAGAGCTTGAAAAAGATGTAATTTCTTTTTTTCGAAATAACATAGCTATTTTTTATTGGTCTTATCAGGATTTTGTGGGGGTAGACCCCCAAGTTTACTCACATAGACTCAATGTTAACCCGTATGTGCGACCAGTTCATCAGAAATAGAGGAAGTTTTCCCTTGAGAAAGAAAGAGTCATTGATGAGGAAGTGGAAAGTTTGTTGTAGGCGGGGTTCATAGAGCCTGTCAGATACGTGGATTGGGTCGGAAATCCAGTTGTGGTCCCAAAATCGAATAATGGTTTCCCTTCGATAGGGAACCGCCAATGAAGGCTGAGTGGAGACAGTCTCGTGGTCCCCACATCGGTTACAAAAAAGAAATATTTTTTCCAGTCATGATTCGACTGTGGAGTGCAAAACGGGAAGGGACTATTATGGTGCCTCAGGCGAAAGAAAATATAACCATGGGCACCGTAAGGGCGGGTGGTACTAATTTGGAAAATTTGGAAGAAACGATCGATGGTCAAACCAATACGATTCGTTTCCATGAAAATTATAAAGGTGGTCACGAAAGAGATTGAATTTGGGTTCAGCTAAAAAAGGTAAATTCGTAAATGAGTAATCATTTTTACAAGGAAAGGGTGAAGAGGAAAGCGGAGCCCACACTATAGGTATTCCAAGCAAATAGTGTGGGTGGCTATCGGTGAAGTTAAAATCCGATCAGTAGATCCAGGCTGGTATAGAACATAGTCTGAATGGAGGTGGTATTCCTCCACGACAGATTTCCACTTCCGAGCGTGCAAGCAATAAGGTTGGTCAAAAGTCCTGAGGGCTTTAACAGCGGGATTCTGAGGGCCGAGAGAGTTTTCAAGCTCGGCAATTGGCTCAAAAAAGTGTTGATTGAAGTTCGAGGAGCAATGCGGAAAGGGAGACATGCTGGAATTCGAACTCCCCGAGTTGGAAGAGGAGTCCGAGGAATGAGACGTTGAGGTATCGGGATTCGAAGTTCGGGCGGAATCGGAAGCCATTGGTAAATTAAGTTCAAAATTATGTTCATATAATTTTTCACAATTCTATTAAGTGTCTCGCGAGTTTTCATACCAAAAGTAGT
Organism: Utricularia reniformis; assembly: GCA_009725065.1. Taxonomy (NCBI): domain Eukaryota; kingdom Viridiplantae; phylum Streptophyta; class Magnoliopsida; order Lamiales; family Lentibulariaceae; genus Utricularia; species Utricularia reniformis. The sequence goes on from RWGZ01000967.1 coordinate 77,925, forward strand.
CGCGACGTTTTGAAGGAAGTCGGGACGTTTTGCAAGTAAAGTTAGTTGAGCTGATATTCAAGTGATGTAGTCGCGACGTTTTGAAGGTAGTATCGAGATTTTGCAGGTATTCGCGATATTATGGCACAATGTCGCAAGTAACTGTTCAAGGGTGGTATCCGGGAGATTTTGGCAAAATATCGCGAGACGTGTTGAGTTCGCGCAAGTGAGACAGTTATGAGGATTGAACGGGGTATTTATAGAGACGGACCCCTGGTCGAAACATCCCGAGATTCTTGCCCGATCCCAAAATATGATGTTCTTAGTGTCAAAACGATCACGTCAACAATACGATTCCAAGCCTACTCATGGTTTTTGGAAAATTTTTCGAACAGTATTCGACTTTCGGGACGAGCTAATATGGTGTGGTTTACGACTCAGAGTCTGAATCTGAAAACCAGAGGACTATTGATATTACCCCGGGGTATTTTTGATATTATAACACCCCGGGAGCTCGTCCGACGTGGCTAGATGGTATTTTCGGTATTCTTATAGATTTGCGTCACGATATATTTTTAGGGGCATTCTCATAATTTGGACTTCCCAGGTCAACATATGACTACAATATTGGCATTTCTATCAGTTTCGGACAGATTCGGCACTAAACGGAGCCAAGGGTATTTTTGTAATTTGGCACCTGAGGAGAGCGCCGGTAAGTCGAGGCGATATTTTTGACTGCATATTCAATATCTGGAGGCAAGGAATTAGTATGCGAGGTTTTCCAGTATTTTCTCATCGATATTTTCGATTAATTCTCGACCGAGATGCATTTCCGAAACTCCGGGACGGTATGGAATTTATTCCAATTGAATTGGATATTATTTAATTACATTGGGCTAGATTAAATGAAATTTGGCTCATGGGTTGAAATTTACCAATTGAGCTAGATTTTTCTATAAATATAAATCTCAAAGCACTGGAAAAGGGTTCAGACTGTTATTACGCTTCCCAAGCAAAGTGTTCACAAAACTTCATTCTGCTTGTTGCGATTTTTGCAAGTAGTCGCGAGATTGTGTACTGCATCCCTGCATTCGCGATATTCTACATTTAGTCACGATATTGTGCACTGTATCCCTGCATTAGCGAGATTCTGCACTAAGTCGCGATATTGTGCACAATGTTTTCATACCGGGTTGTATACCGCCCGGTAAGTCAAATTTCGCTCGGTAACGGTATTTTTTTCCTATCGCCCGGTACCGGGTATTAGGGTCGATTTCCGGGTTTTTTCGGGTCTGATCCTAAAAAACTAATTAAATATTATTTTTTTAAAATATAAAATAAAATAAAATTTGGTACCGGCCCGTATACCAATTGGTATACCGATCGTACCGCTCATACCGATCCACACCGGTACGTAGTTCCGGATCGGTATGAAAACATTGATTGTGCACTGCCTTCCTGCAACTCGCGCGATTTTTGCAAGTAGTCGCGAGGTTTTGACAATAACTGCATAGCCAAGTGTATTTGATCGTTTTACGTGTCTATCTCGCTCGGATAACCCATATCTCTTCATTGTAATTGTATTTCTCGACTATTATTGTGAAAACCAAGGTACAGCTTCGCTCTCCTGAGGACGCAAGCCCACACATTATGGGCCGAACCTCGTATATCGCTTGTGTCCCTACATTAATTAAATTTCGAGTAATTAAAAATTGACTTATCTAAATATAAATACCAAAATATTTTTAGACGAGATTTTAATCATATAAATCATGGTTTAACCATGTAATTATTTATTCTAAGAACATATTTTCATGTTCTAACAACATAAATTCAAGTTTAATTGAAATCAAAATCATCATACCTAGAACATTTGGAACTATGTGATAAATGAGTCAAATCATATTTGTACAAATTACATTGTAAATTTGGTAAAACCAAGTGTATTCAAACTAAATAAAGACTAACATCACGATTACTTGTTGTATATAAAAAAAAATTAAGTTAGAAAACAGAATGATCGTGCAAGTCGTAACAACATGGCTTCATGCCATAAACATAAATCATTGTATAACCAAGTTATTCTTTGTTCTAACAACATGTTTTCGTGTTCTAACAACATAAATTCATGTTTAATTGAAATCAAAATCATCACACGTAGAACATGTGGAAATATGTGAAAAATGAGCCAATCATATTCATACAAATCACATGGTAAATTTGATAAAACCAAGTGTATTCAAACTAAAAAAAGTCTAACATCACAAATACTTGTTGTATATACAAAAATAGTATGTTGGAATACGGAATGATCGTACAAGTCATAACAACATGACTTCATGTCATAAACATTTAAGTTATAATTTAATCATATAAATCATGGTATAACCATGTTATTCTTTGTTCTAACAATATGTTTTCATGTTCTAAAAACATAAATTCAAGTTTAATTCATATCAAAATCATCACACCTAGAACATGTTGAACTATGTGAAAAATTAGCCAAATCATATTCATACAAATCACATTGTAAATTTGGTAAAACCAAGTTATTCAAACTAAATAAAGGCTAACATCACGAATACTTGTTGTAGTTACAAAAAAAGTAATTTCGAAAACGGAATGATCGTGCAAGTCATAACAACATGACTTCATTACATAAACAATTAAACTATAGTTGATATCGCCATGAGAAATTTATTAATCGAGGATACATATATTTATATACAGTCATTTACGAGTCGAGAAATGAATCAATTCGAGATATTTTCATGTTTGATATGGCTTATATCATTTCGTGGTATTTGGATCGGGTTCTTATTTAGTGGATCCTTATGCTTAATTTGGAGATTAATAGTCCATTAATTTATAGATTAATGGATCATTATTTATTGGAATTCATTATTGATGGGCCTAGTGAGTTATAATTGGGATGACTAATCACTTATATAAACATGATTAAAGTGTTAGCAAGGGGAGTTTGGAGGGTACACCTAATGGAGAGTTTTATTGATAACCTAAAGGAGGTCACCATTCATTTCATATTTCCGGCCGGGAAACCTACGACTATGCAAACTTGATGTTTATATTAGATTCTAAGGCTACGGTCGGGGTTGTTTTTTATCCTTTCTTTTACAGAAATGTTTTCCACCTACGAAAATCGTGTCTTTTTTATTCTTATTCACTTATTAAATTTCATTCAACCCCTACCGAAAAAAAGGGATCTAAATTTTGTTATTGCTGATTTTTAGCGGCAATAACATTGGCGCCATCCGTGGGGACGTTTTTAATCCCATTGAGTTTTTTTCCGGAGTTTTGGATGGAAAACGCGAATATATTTTCGATTCAGCGCAGCTTTGGTAATCAGTGTTTTTCTAAATATTGAATTGTTGGATCGGTCTTCAATTTCGTATACTGCTACAAACATATTATTCTCCATTCTGAACGGTACAGATCTATTTTTATTGTTGTCTGGATGTCGAAAATAATGTTGCTTTAGAAGGGATTGTTTCTGATTTTTCAAGTATACGGAATTCGGTTTTTCCATTGTATTCTCATAGTTGTACCGTCGGATAGTTCTGAAAATTTGTAGCATGGTTTCATACATATATTTAGGTCTTCTGATTGGTGAAGATCAGTTTTAATGGTAATTTGGGATTTCGGTTTACTATCCGAATATATGGTTGGTATATTTGTAATCATCTTGTAATGTGCAGTTCGAATATTCTATTCAGTTTGCATAATTGGACCGTTGGATGTCTCTGAAATTAATATATTTTGTCCAGACGTACTTATAAATTTTATAGACGGTGGAGATTGATTTTAAATGTTGTTTTGGTTTTAAATTAAGGACGAACTTTCAACGTTTCAATCTGTGTTTTCTGGTATAATGAGTTGTAGTATTTTATGTAATGTGTTTTATTTCACCGTTGGATTATTATGACATTTGCGTATATTATTCATGACACATTGTTCTATGTTCCCAATGGTGGAGATCAGTTTCGATAATTATTTTTCTGTTCCAATTATCGACGGATAAACAATGTTTCTTATTATTCAGAATCCGTTATTTTTGGAATTCTAATATGGATATGATTATTTCATCTTTGGATCGTTGTGAGACTTATATATATTGATCAAGACGGATTATTCAATGTTCTGAACGGTCTTCGTTGCGAAAAGTGCAGATCGATTGATCTTATTTATTTCGGATTTTAAATTATGTAATCAAAAGAAGATGGATTTCTATATTTTATGGATTGAGATGATGTGGATTTTATGATAATATGATAATCTCTTCGTGTTGGTATTCTTTATGGTATCTTCTAAATGATTTACTAGGTGACTCGTATGTATTATCATCATAAGTTGGTAAATTGTTATGATATAATATCGAGATTACATTTTATTTTTGAACGGAATCAATCATATGATTGATTATAATAGTACTGCAATTATATTTTTATATAGATCTGGTTATATTTTGAAAATCTTATCGTTTTGGTATTATATCCGGTATCTTCATAATGATTGACGAAGGATTTTTATGTCTTACTATGTTATTATTCTTCATCATGAGAAGAAAAGAATTTGAGATTCTAAATTATCAGTGATATATGATTTTCAAAATTTTGACTGCCGGTTATCGCCACCTTAAGAACGAGTTATTTAATCCATATAGAATCTTATGGATAGCCAGAAACTAACAGGAAAGATTACAAAACGATATATGAAGTGAAGATGTTTGTCTTCTCCGAGATACGCAAGTGTCGGAATTGACATTTTTCTTTATGATCAGAATACTCAGAAAATTGTCGTATGGATGACACGAGGGCGATGTATTACCGGGGACTCAATCAATACTTTCAGAAGAACCCCCGGTCGCTGAAATCATTACTCAACCTTCTCAGAGCCGGAATTCATCCGGGAGGGCATCTATTAGCTATCTACTTTCTCGGTGTATATCAAAATATTTTTAATTCGAAAGAACATGCGGAAGCTTGCATTTGTATGCATTCAGTTTGTTCATGATTAGAGAATATTTGAAAGAGCGCAATACATCATCATCAAAGACTATGATGCAGAATTTTTTGGTTTTCAGCTATGAGTATATTTATCTGGTTATAAATTAGAAGAAATTGATATCACGGAATATTCTTCTTCTCTTTGGAATTCAATCAAGAAATTTTATTGAGTCTTTTATATGTTTCAGACATTTTATCTATGGCTTCGGTGGTTTAGGTTTCGATACTCAGAGTCCAGTGAAGGTTAAGGCAACTTGATGGATTACTTATCGATATAGATTTAATGATTTTAAATCGAAAAGTGGAAAACATGCCTTTTGGAAACATAAAATTGTTGTAAAAAGGAAGTTGTTGTGGAAAAGAAAGGAGCCGAGATCAAAGAATTAATTATAGTAATAAATGGAAACACTACAAAAAAGGACATTAGAGAAACAATCAAAATGTCACACAAGTTAGCTATCACCGAATAACCATGGAAAGCATGAAGTTTCTCTAGAGTCAACATGAAATTCCGATGTAGACTCCTGTTCTTGGTTGATAATCTTGTCTTCTCATCAGTTGAAGATTATATTTATGTGTCGACACTCTCATTTAGTAATCAAGGAATCCTTAATGGTTATACGAACTATCTGGGTCTTTTACCCATCATTCAAGGAGATTCGAGCATTTCGTGAAGTAGTCATTTCACCCTGGTTTCCATGTTGTTTGAGAAATATTACATGTCTTCACTGATTCAAGCTCCTTATTTCGATCGTGTGAGTCTGCTTTAATGAGGTACCATACAATTAACATAATGGCGATTATAACGAAAACCAATAGAGTTTCGCAACCATCGGAATTTTATTTGATGATTTGCAGTTGAAGAGCATTAAGGAAATTGGATTAAACTCTATTTGATGGTCATATTATTGATAGCAATGAGCATATCGTGAATGATGTATCTAATTGTTGTTCTTAATCATCCGAAATGGTATTCGTTCGGAATAGTCTTAATCATCCGGAATGGTATTCGTCTGGAATAATATTTATAATGACTTCAAGCAATTGGTTATTAGTCGTAGCATCACTGTATCTGCCATTGGTGATTAATTGATCATTCTAAATTCGTTTATGGAGTTATCTATCAAGGTTACTTGTTTGGAGTTATATATCGTGAAGGGGACATCGAATTTATATATTTTATTAATTGCCCAGAATGGTATTCATTAGGAAATATATTTTTATGGAACTCCCCTTCTTCAAATTTATTTTAATGATCGTTTGGAACACTATAATTCCGGAAATATATATTTATGGGACTCGAATTCTTAATTCACATACGACATTATTGAGTTGAACTATAAAGCCCTGGCCATTACATTTTTTGTTAGTCGGATTAAAGAAGAGTTGTTGCTCCCGAATGATCTATTTTCTAATCATATCTTTGGGAGATAAAAAAATATTAAGGAATTTACTAGTGGTATTAGTAATGGTGTATCTTCTTATCCTTCCTTATAATGATATTCTTGGGAGGAGTGCTTTATATTTGTTCGATGGAAAAATGTGATGACGCGGTGCAAGTGGGCACCTCGATGACCTCGGGTGCAAGTTTATACCGACGGGACAATATGATGCCGCGGTGCAAGTGGGCACCGTGATGACCTCGGGTGCCAGTTTATACCGACGGGACAGTGATGCTGCGGTGCAAGTGGGCACCGTGATGCCTCGCGTGCAAGTTTATATCGACGGGACAATGTGATGCCGCGGTGCAAGTGGGCACCGTGATGACCTCGAGTGCAAGTTTATACCGACGAGACAATGTGATGCCGCAGTGCAAGTGGGCACCGCGATGACCTCGGGTGCAAGTTTAAACCGACGGGACAATGTGATGCCGCGGTGCAAGTGGGCACCGCGATGACCTCGGGTGATAGTTTATACCGACGGGACAGTGTGATGCCGCGGTGCAAGTGGGCACCGTGATGACCCCGGGTGCAAGTTTGTACCGGCGGGACAGTGTGATGCCGCGGTGCAAGTTGGCACCGTGATGACCCTTGGTGCAAGTGTATTCCGGCAGGACAGTGTGATGCCACGATGCAAGTTGGCACCGTGATGACCCCGAGTGCAAGTTTATACCTGCGGGACAGTGTGATTCTGTGGTGCATGTTGGCACTATGATGACTCCGGATGCAAGTTTATACCGTACTGATCCTAGGCGCAAGTGTATACCCGAAGAAAACATGCACGTGAATGAGGGGTGCCTCGTTAAGAGTAAGATAATCCGATGGCAAGTTATTTTAATTGAAGTGTCTCAATCAAGAAATTCATTGCAAATAATCCCGTTCTTGTCGGAGAAAGAAAGTATTAAACCTCATGTTTTTGTGATTAGAAATCAATCATCACCGAAGGGTGAAATCTATTAAAAGTTTGGACATTTTCGATTGTTATTGCAATGGCCTGGAAATAACCCTGCGATATCAACCCTCATTATTTGTGATCGCATTTATGGTTTTCACTTGGATAAACGATCAAAATGGCCAAATACTCGCCTTATGGTTTGCATTCAACAAAATTTTATGATTTTTGGGGACTCTTACCCATTCTTGGAATTATCGTAAAACTTTCTTTGATTATTTGGGATTCTTACCAATGTTCGGGAATATTTGGGATTCAAATCATGCCGAAAGATTATGTATCTTTAATCGACAACTTAATCATATGAAAAGTAATTATTATTTCACAGGTTAACTTCTCGATTCAGATTTTTCGGAGTTGGATTTTTCTTAAAGTGATTTTTTAAAGTGATCACATATATTGAAAAGAAATGAAAGAAAATTTCAATAAATGATGGGGAATACAAAAACGAGAGAGATTACAAAAGCGAAGATTTTATATCCGTAAGTATATTTCTTCTTTTTCTGGGAGTATGAGCTTTCACCATGTCCGCTCTGGAGTTTCTTTATTATTTTTATTGTCAGAGGAGAAGGTTTAGAAAATCCTCTAAAATTTCTGCGGTAGTGAGCTTCTTCGAAACAATACCCGCTATTTCAGTTTCATTGAGCTGCTAGGCTTCTCTCATAATTGAAGGAATATTGTGTTATTTACGATAAGCAGAACTGATTTCGTCTAAAAATATTTTGGATATTTATTTTTAGATTAGTCAATTTCTTTAAATATTTGGAAATCAATTGTTGTGTGGACACGAGCGATATATGAGGTTGGGCCCACAATATGTGAGCTTACGTCCTCGGGAGAGCGAAGATCTACCTTGGTTTTCACTATGATAATCCGAGCATACAATTACAACGAATAGATATCAATAATCTGAGCGAAAATGGTACGAAAAGCGATCAAATCTGTCCTTTCGAACAGTGACATCGTTTGAACAACGAATAGATATCAATTGCATGACTACATCATTTGAACAGTGACACAAACAAACTTGTAACTTTTGAATGAAAACTCGCAACTGCATAGGCTGCACTGTACCTCTTGCGACTTTTGGTACGAAAACTTGCGAAACACTTAATAAAATCTGAAAAAATTAGAAAAAATTGGAAAAACCTTAATTTCGAGATCTTAACACTATGTCCTCTACTCTGCTAATTCCTCGAACTCCCATGCGTCGTCATCCCATTGCTTGGAATCTTCATCTGGTTCAGGGAGTTCCAGTTTATGTTTGTCACGTTTCCGTTATCCCATCACAAACCCTTATTCATACTTCTTCGATCAAATCGCATATCTTGAGAATATGATAGGTCCTTAGAGTTCTGCTGTCAAAGCCTTAAAATCTTTTGACCAGCCCTATAGCAGGCACCCCAGGAAGTGGATGTCTATCGTAGAGAATTACCACATTCCTTCCGATTTTGTTCTATACCAACCGGGTCCCTCTGATCGGATTCTACGTCCACCGGCTGTCACTCATGTTGTTTGTCTTGAGTACCTAGAGTGTGGTCTCCGCTTTCTGCTTCACCCGTTCATTTCCACACTCCTAACTTGTTAAAATATCCACCTCTTCCAGTTGAACCCAAATTCGATATCTTTGGTGGTTGCCTTTATCAATTTTATAGAGACAAACAAGATTTCGATGACCGTTGACAGCTTCTTCCAAATCTTTCAAATCAGTACAGCTATCCATTATGGTGCTCAAGGTTGCATCTTTTTTCGTCTAAGGCACAAGAAAAACCCTTTTCCATTCTTGAATCCCCAATCGAATCATAATTGGAAGAAACACTTCTTTTTTGTCACTTGTGTGGGTTCTACTAGGTTGTCTACACTTAGCCTTCCCTGTCGGTTCCCAATTGAGGGGGAACCTTTCCTTCCAGAGTCTTATTATCCTATCCCGCGATCCGTTACTCCTAAAGCTTTTGAGAGGATACTTTTCACGTGCGCTAGATCAGATGGTATTGATTGGACCCCGAAGATGCTATTCTATGCCCCGATCTTGATCGCTTCCAACATTCTTCCGCCGCCTACCATTTTAGTAGATGACTATTAGGAATATGAACCATGCATTAATACTTAAACCATCTCAACAGCTCTTCCTCGATAAGAAAACCTTCCTAAATCCAGCGCATATATGTTTTCTAATCTTTTGAACTGTATTTCTCATGCGACTTGTTTATTTTGTAGAAAAAATAATGGCTCCCCCTGAAGATCGTTCAAAATTAGGTGATACATTTAGATCACTCCGTACTCTAGTTACGGAGAAGGATGAGCTGATCTTCGAGATGGCACCAAGGTCTCGGAATCGCATTGCAGTGGCGCAGTTGGAACTAAGCTTGCAAGAAATAGTGCCGCAAATAGAAGAGGCCGGACAGGTTACTTCGCCACCACCTGCCACAGCAATTGAGAATCCCAGGCCAGTAGAAAATGAGCCTACTTCAGAGGTCCCCGAGAGTCCTGAAGAATTGATTCATGTGTCTCGGCGATTGGAGCTTGCCGCCAGAGAATTCTCCCCCGATGAAGGGATGTACGATGACACTAGTGAACGTTGTTGGAGATGAAGAAGAAGGAGAAATAAGCGGGGGTCAGCCAATAGGCCCCGTGGTGGAGAAGGTTGTGCAAGAGACCCGTCCGGAGGGAGGAGTAAAACCAAAATCTCATCCGAATAAGGGGAAAAGACAGGTGGAGGGCTCCACCGTTTTGGAGATTGCGGAACCCATTAGGAATAGTGGGTTAAACGCTGAGTTCCTCAATGCCTTCCGTATAAGGGATATCCCGATGCTTACTATGAAGGAATGGCTCCAGATGGGGTGTCAGGCCGGTTTCATATTGATAAAAGACGGAGTCGCCACTCGGATCCTGAAGGGTGACAGAGTGTCGAACCGGCCGGCCTTAACATATTTTGACAGGAACCCGGAGATGTTGCCACGGGTTCGAGATGACCACACGGTCTTTACCGACTTCAGTCGGTTGATGGGCCAAGCTGCGACGATATGCTGAAAGGGGGTAGAGGTTCGTAATGACATTTGCCGTTGTCTCTTTTCGATTGTTTACACACTACTTTATACATTTGTACTCATAACTCTTGCTTCCTTTAAGATGCAATGGACAATAATGGAGCTGCGTACTGCGGATGCCGTAGGGGAATAGTGTATGCTCAGGCACTCGGAGCTGAACTGTCCAGATATAATCGGGGAGCAGACAAAGAAAGCCGCAGAGAAGCTAATGCAAAATCAGCGGGAAATACATGCCTAAGAGATGGCAGCGCTCTGGGAATAAAGCAACAAGGCGATCGAAGCTCTCACCCGAGCTCATCGCAGTGAATTAACGGAGTGTGCGGCCTTTCATATCGGGAAGAGGCATGCTCTCGAGCAGTCCATAGATACTCTCCAGGCGAATGAAAAATACGCTCAGGAAAAACTGAAGGAGACCAAGGCTGAGACCGAGGACAAGCGGAAGAAGGCCTAGGATGCCAATGCAGCTGATAAGAAAGCTCTCGGGAAGGCCATGGAGGAGAATAAAGAGCTGAAATCGAAGAATGAATCCCTCCAATCTACGTAGATGGTCTCGAGGCTCGAGCTGCTAGGTTGCTTTCCCAGTTAAATGACTGCTTCCGGAACTTAGTGTGGATTTTATTGTACACTCCCCGACCTTCCGGAATTTGGCGGCACTGGCGAATGCGAAAGCTTGTGTCCTGTATTTCTTAAGAGGGAGTATCCAGACATAAAGGATCCTGGGCATGTCCTTAACGCATGAGGAGAAAGGAAGACTCGATCCCAGTCTCTTCGGGAAGTTCGAGCCTGTGCTTGCAGAGGATAAATTAGACTGCTGACGGGATCCGTTTGGGGCGCTCCAGTTCAATCTGGAGGAGGACTTGCACCAACAGCTGTATTCGGAGGAGATCGAAACCGAAGAAGGCCCACCACCAGATGCATTTCGAAGATTGCCCTCCTTATACCCGGAACCGGTGGGTTCGCTCGTGGGAGATCTCCTTAAAGATGAGGAGGGAATGGGTCAACGCGACCCTCCGATATATACACCCGCTATTGTGGTAGAAGCATCGGAACGCCACGAGACTGAAATGGCGGGCTTTCTCACTAGGAAATTGACCACCGGGGAGATTAAAGAAAAAAGGACTAATCCCCCCCTCTCCGACAATCAAGCTGGTAAAGAAATGCCCTAGCGGACCTGGTGAAGGTTCGGGTTCCAAGAAGCAGAGGATATAAGCTTCCAAATATTATAGTTCCTTCACTTTTGTAGTCTCTCCCCATTTTGTATTCTCCAATGTATATAAGAAATTACTTTCTTTTCTTTTTAACTTCTCGTCACACGTTGACAAAAATATAACTACGAATATTCCAAATCGAGAAATTAGCCTCCGAAATAATTATAAATTTCCACATAATTTATCGATCAAAGATAAGTAATCTCTCGGCGTTGCTGAGTCTAAGATACTCAGGGTCTGGATGCCGGATAGTCGTATAAATAATATTTCATGAATTTTGATATTTCCAAGTGTGCGTAAAAGTCCCAGGTAAGGAAACTATAAGGCGAGTATTTGGCATTTCCGATCGTTCATATTCAAGTGAAGATCGTAGATACGATCACGTACAACGGGGTTTGACCTTCGTCCATTTCAATAAAAGTCGAAAAATATGATCTTTCCTTCCGGCATAAACTTGCATCCGGGTCAACACACTTTGTCCTGAGGTCATCACGGTGCCCACTTGCACAGCGGCATCACATTGTCCTGTCGGTATAATCTTACACCCGAGGTCATCACGGTGCCCACTTGCATCGTGGCATCACATTGTCCCGTCGGTAAATCTGCACCCGAGGTCATCACGGTGCCCACTTGAACCATGACATCACATTGTCCCCTCAGCATTGCACCGTGGTCATCACGGTATAAACTTGCACCATGGCATCACATTGTCCCATCGGCATTGCACCGTGGTCATCACGGTATAAACTTGCACCGTGGCATCGAGTGTCCCATCGGCATTGCACCGTGGTCATCACGGTATAAACTTGCACCACGGCCTCACACTCTCGCAGCCGGTATATAATTGCACCCTGGGCCGTTGCGGAAATGGACCCACTCCGACGAGGTCACGACCCTCGCCGGCGTGTCATGGAGGAGTCGGGTATAAACTTGCACCCCGTTTTGCCAAGGAAACATGCTCGGTACTAAGCCGGCTATATCATAATAAATCGGGCCCATTGACATATTCCAATAGTATGTATGTACAGACGATTCTGCGGCGGACAGGAAGACTTATCATGTTCAAAGTATATTGAAGCAGTATCTAATTTGACGAGTTTGAAAATGATCGACTATAAGACAGACGGTACATTGCATTTCTAATATAACCTATTATTTTATTCCATACTCCATCATACTAAAACACAATGGACCAACTCCCATCCTACCAGTCCCCTAGTCGATTGAATTCATGTCGTCAAAAAAGATACTCAAAAAATTAGAATATAACCATAAAAAAGAGAGGAAGTTTTATTTTAAAAAGATCGAGGAGTCACGTCTATACATAATACTTGCGCAAATCGGAAATATACCATGTCCATGGCAGCTCCTCTCCGCTCATATTCGCAATCTTATACGTTCCTTCTCTCACCACTACCATCACTCAATACGGGTGATATTACCCGGGTGTATTCTCTTGTATTTATTCTCACCCGGGAGCTCGTCTTGCGTGGTTATTGGTATTTTCGGTATTCTCGGTATTTTCGGTATTCTCATATTTTTATCGGATGGCATTCTCAAGTGGTATTCTCGTCATTCTGGCTTGCCGAGCGACATATAAAGCCTCCGTAAGCATTTTGAAGTATTTCGGCTCCGGACGAAGCTATGGGTATTTTCGTCATTTGCCACCGGGAGCGCACCGAACAGGTGCAATAAGGTTGTCTGGCTGTGAATTCGCTATCCAAAAGCGAAAGATCAATATACGAGGTTCTCGGGAATTTTCTGATCGTATCTCCGACTAATATCTTGTCCGGTTTGGTTCCCGAGGCTTCGAGATCAACATGGCATTTATTATATCATAATTAGGAATATTTATTCATTTTGGGTTAAGTTAGGTGGACTATGCTTATGGGCCCAAGAAGGTGAGTTTTGGGCTAAATTCCTCTATAAATAGAAGCCTCAAGGCATTGAGAGGGGGTTCGGTCTTTTATCGCACTTCCCAGGAAGCATCTGACTCTCGACTCGCGACGAAACTCACTATTCGCGACCACTCCTGATCAGCCGCGACGAGTCCTCCAACTCGCGACCAACCGCCAACTCGCGACGAGTGGCCAGCCTAACCAACTCGCGACCAGTCATCTATTCGTCGCGAACAGTGCCCGCCTCGCGACAAGTCATTGATTCGTCGCGAGAAGTCCACCTGCCTGCACTGTACACTCGCGCCCAGTGCGACGCAACTGCAGTTTTGACCATTTTTCAATCCGTTTTCACCCGTATTATCGCTATCATCTCATTGTAATTGTATCACTTGATTATTATAGTGAAAACCAAGGTAGAGCTTCGCTGTCCCGAGGACGTAAGCACACACATTGTGGGCCCAACATCGTATATCGCTCGTGTCCCCACAACAATATAAATTACAAATTAATCATAAATTGACTGATCTAAAAATAAATATCCAAAACATTTTTAGACAAGATCAACGGGCTTCCCATTTTCGATCTAGCTTACCAATATGCCTCGAGACTTCCAATTTCTTTAGAATTAAGTACCCAACATTTAACAACATGGGGCGGACGTCTTTATCGTGCTTTTCATCCATTCGCCTTTTACAAACCTCCATTCGTATGACAGCTCTGTCTCTGAGATCGTCATCTCAATGAAGATCCAACATTTGCATATCCTCATTCAATACTTCATCAAAAGCGATAACTCTCTCGGATCAATTACTCACCTCTACCGGGGAAACGGCTTCAGAGCCATATACCAAAGGGAAAGGGCTAAATCTAGTGGTAAACCTTGGTGGTGTCCGATATTTTTCTTATATAGTTTCTCATCTACATAGATGAAACCTGAAGCCCTTTGCATAGTCCTGCGAGTCTCGCCTTCATCAGCGGGCAATTCTCTCTTAACCAAATAATTGACGATCACGTCCTTTCAAAATGGCTCATCAGTTATTGCATCTAATAAAAACCACTTATCGTTCGAAAGTTCCAAGCTTGCCACTTCGGCGGTCTGTCTCTCTGCCAGACTGATGGAAGGCTGATAATGGATCATAGTCGTTATTTTTTACTAATCTAAGAGTTCTAAGATCGTGGCTGACTTTGCAAGACCATCAGCACGGGTATTTTCCTCTCTTGGGATATATGTAAGAACAATGTCTTAAGGTCTTTCGACACTTCCATCAACTTGTCTAAGTACATCCACATATGCTCAACTTTGGTAACAAAAGTATCTGCGAACTGGTTCACTACTAACTGTGAATTGGAGTGAGCATGCAAGCGAACAATTCTGATCTCAACTACTAATTTAATACCAAATATCAAGGCTTCGTATTCGGCGACGTTGTTAGTTGCAGAGAAGTGCAGTTTTACAGCATATTCGTGTTACTCACAAGACTTTCTATCCTGAAAATAAACACCGATACCAGTTCGTCCAGAGGAAACTGATCCATCGACAAATGCATCCCAATATTCCTAATTAACCAATTCTTTTGTTCGAGTCATTTCTAGTATGAAGTCCACTAAAATCTGGGCCTTTAAAGCTCGTCTCGAGATATATTCAATCTGATATTGCCCTAACTCGATAGTCGACTTTGCTAGCCTGCCAGAGGCATCGATTTTTGATAGTACGCTTCTGATAGGTTGATCTGTTAAGACCGCAATATGGTGACCTTAGAAGTAATGCCTTAATTTTCGGGAGGCAACTATTAGGGCCAACACAAATTTCTCTAAATCTGTATAGCGGGATTCCGCTCCTTCCAATTTCCTACTGACATAATACATTGGCCTATGCTCTTTGTCGCTAAACCTCACTAAGGCGGCACTCACTCCCTCTTTAGATACAGCTAAATACAAACCCAATCGTTCTCCAGGGGATAGGTAGACATAAATGGTGGTTTATTCAAGTAATCTTTCAAACTCTCTAAGGCCATACTGCATTCATCTTCCCAATACAATAGATTTGTCTTACGCAATACTCGAAAAACGGTAAACTTCTCTCTGCAAATCACGAAATAAAACGATTCAATGATGCTAACCGACCTGTTAATCTTTGGACTTCTCTAACAGTTGTCCGAGGAGTCATTTCCTGGATGGCTGTTATCTTATCAGGGTTCATCTCGATTCCCCTTTCTCATACCATAAATCCAAGGAATTTTCCCTCCTTTACACAAAAGGCACACTTAAGCAGATTCAATTTCATTCGATATTTCCTCAATATATCAAAACATTAATTCATATATTGGATGTGATTATTCCTGTGCTGGGTTCATATCAAAATATCATCAATATAAACCTCCAAACATTTACCGATCATATCCTTGAATATCGAATTCATCAGACGTTGATTGGTGGCCCATGCATTTTTAAATCCGAATGACATAATTTTATAGCAAAAAATTCTTTTATTTGTCATGAACGAAGTAAACATTTTATCTTCACAATGAAAAAAAATCAAGTTATAACCTTTAAAAGCGTCTAACATACTAAAGAATTCATAACCACAGGCCGCGTCCACCATCATGTCAATGGCCGGTAGTGGATGCGGGTCCTTCGGGCATGCTTTTTTTAAATAAGTAATATCAATGCAAACTCTCCAACCATTATTCGACTTTGGGACCACCACTGGATTTGCGACCCAATCCCCATATCTGACACGCTCTATGAACCCTACCTACAACAAAGTTTCCACCTCCTCATCAATCGCTCTTTTTTCTCAAGGGAAAACTTCCTCTTTTTCTGATGAACTCCATTTCAAACTCTAGGGTCATCGCAGAACCGAATATCACTGTCTTTTCCAGGTTATTAGAGAATAAAGGCCCTGTCATGACGTCTATGGGTTCCATCTTCATCTCGTTTTCTTTATATTTCCTATTGTAGGATGTGTCAGCTGAATCCATAACTTCTTCGGATAAGACTTCCACCATACAAACATGTTTCTTTGCTTTCGACCCATCCATACCACTCCTGCACATTATGTTATAGCAAAAACGCGCAATTCCTGATCTCCTTTCATTCAACCAACGCCTGAAAGTGTGGGGAAATTCATCATCAAATGTGGTTGAGAAACCACAGCCCCAAATAAATTCAAAGAACTCCCGAGAATCGCATTATAAAGAAGTATAAGGAGATCCACGACTACGAATTCCACAAACAAAGTCCTTGAAATTCCTTGATCTCCCAAAGTGACTGGCAGAAAGACGGATCCTTCAGCAGCAACAACACAATTATTAAAACCAACCAATTTTGTTTGCACCAACATGGTGGTTCCCTTCAAATACATTTGTTCGAAAGCTGCAAGAGTCAAGATATTGGTAGCAGCTCCAGTGTCGACTAACACTCGAGAAACAGGATGATTTGCAATAATATGAGAGATAATGAGAGCATCGTCATGCTGTGAGAAAACTCCGGAAAAATCTTCGAGTCCAAAAGATATGGCCATTTTTTCAAAGTTAGATAACTGGACTAGGTTAACTTCCATGAAGTGACCTTTCTGTTCCAACTCACGGTTGGATCGCTTACGAGCTCGACTTGAATCTCCCACGCTCCTTCCTCTTGCAATACTCATTATATTGGGGCCTGGATTACCCTACCTCGGCTGAGCTTCCTCGATATTTAAAATAGGTTGACCCGGAATCAGGCCAACAGGAGGAGGAGGAGGTGGTTGTTGATTTCCATGAGCAGGTGGATAACCTTCCTGCCGATATCCCTGCTGATTTCTATAATGCTGATTTCTACCCCGACCACGGTTATTGTTGTCTCTCCTTCCATCACTGTGATTCTGATGACCATTATTATGAAATCCTCTCTGGCCCCCTCTTTGATGCTGGCCACGTTGTCCTCCATACCCACGGCCTCTTGTGTTAGGTCGTGGTGGGTTTGCCTTAGGTGGTTTTGCTGGTGACCCCAAATGGACACTCATATCAATCTTTCCCGAGTTAGCTTTCGGCAGCACTTCCACAGTGCTAATCAACTCATCTAGTTGACCCAATTCTAACAACCTCTCAACTTCAGACATCAGTTCTCAACAATCGTTAGTTGTATCTCCAAAACTCCGATGAAAACGACAAAATACTTGAGACTCATAAATCCTCGGTGTTGGTTCTTGCAAAGGAGGGGATAGCGAAGGGATCCAGCCTTCCTCTGTTCGATAATGGCAAAAATTTATTCGTAATTGAACGTTGTGAATGTTCTCAACTTAGGCCTTGAATGCGAAACGTTCTTGTCTGGCCCTCGGCTTGCAACAGTATTATGGGACCCATAAGTTCACATTTCGATCACTCCATGATCTCGCAAGCCCTCATCTTCCCGGATGTACTGGGTACATCTCAAAGCCAATTCTCCCATATTCTCCGGGGGATCTCTATTTAAAGAATTACATAGCGGGTGTCCAGCTAAAATAAGCTGGAGTACCCCAACTTTCTCACTTACAGTAATCCGAGGTATCTTCCTACACTTGGCTTCAAAACGGGTAATAAAACCCAATAATCTCTATGAAGAATCATACCGCAATGCGGTCAAAGAAGTAATAGATTTTATTGGGGCATTGAAATGCGCAAAAGCTGAATAAAATTGTGATCTAGTCTAAAAATATGTTGGGTATTTATTTTTAGATCAGTCAATTTATAATTAATTCGAAATTAGATTGTTGTGAGGACACGAGCGATATACGAGTTGGGCCCACAATGTGTGAGCTTACTTCCTCGGGAGAGCAAAGCTCTACCTTGGTTTCCACTATAATAATCGAGCGGTACAAGTACAATGAGGTGGTAATGATAACACGAGCAAAAACGGCTCAAAAAACCGTCAAATCTACAGTCGCGTTCGACTGGACGCGAGTGAACAGTGTCAGTTACGTTCGACTGGACGCGAGTGAACAGTGCAGGCAGGCAGCTCTGCTTTCGGGTTCGGTTGGTCGCGAATACGCAAGACTGGGCGCGGTTCTGAGCAATTGGTCGCGACTAGGGTGATTGGTCGCGACTCTGAGCAAGTTTGGTCGCGGCTAGGGCGATTGTTCGCGACTCTGAGCAAGTTTGGTCTCGGCTAGGGCGATTGGTCGCGGCTGGGGTGATTAGTCGCGACTCTGAGCAAGTTTGGTCGCGACTAGGGCGATTGGTCGCGGCTGGGGAATTACGTTCTGCATCGGGAAGCGTGAAAAAAGTCTGAACCCTTTTCTAGTGCCTATGGTCTTGTATTTATAGAAAAACTTGGCCCAATAAGTGAACTTAAGGTCCAAAAGCCAAATCTTAGTCAAATTAGCCTAACTTACTTAGAAAAATATGCAATTAATCCGGAATAAGTGTCACAGTGCCACGGAACTTCGGGACTCCATCCCGGTCGATTGTTTTGTCGGAAATGCGATTAGAAAATTCCCGAAAACCTCGTATATAAGTTCTTTGCCTCCAAATAGTGAATACGCAGCCACATAACGTCATTGCACCCGGCCGATGTGCTCCCGGGTAGCAAATTACGAAAATACCCCTGGCCCCGTCCGGAGCCGAAATAGCCCAAAACATCTCAAAACACTTACAGAAGCCTTTTATGGGGTCCAGCATGCCTGAATTTCGAGAATACCTTCAAAAACGCCTCGCGATAGACATATAAAAATACCAAAAAACCCCACATAGCCACGTCGGACGAGCCCCGAGGTTAACATAATTACATAAATAACCTCGGGCAATAGCAATAGTCCCCTGGTTTTCAGATTCAGATTCTGAGTCGTAAACCACATTATATCGGCTCGTCTATAAATCCAGAACTCGTTCATATGCTTTTAACAATACCATGAATAATGTCAAAGTCATCTCGTTATTACTAACGGAATCAGATTCCGAGATGAATTGAGAATTTCACGCTTCTTCAACTCGGAGTGTATGCTCTTATACGTATCACTCTTTACTTTGCATACTAGTGCGCTTCGTTATTAACTGCAATTCTGATGCATCGCTTCGATTTGTTAGTATTACTCTATCGAATTTAGAAAACATTTCTCAACTGTCATCAAGAGGTTTTAGTTCCGCCTTGGGGCTTTCNCACTGTTCACTCGCGCCCAGTGCGACGCAACTGCAGTTTTGACCATTTTTCGATCCGTTTTCACCCGTATTATCGCTATCATCTCATTGTAATTGTATCACTTGATTATTATAGTGAAAACCAAGGTAGAGCTTCGCTCTCCCGAGGACGTAAGCCCACACATTGTGGGCCCAACCTCGTATATCGCTCGTGTCCCCACAACAATATAAATTACGAATTAATCATAAATTGACTTATCTAAAAATAAATATCCAAAACATTTTTATACAAGATCACTAACGGAATCAGATTCCGAGATGAATTGAGAATATCACGCTTCTTCAACTCGGAGTGTATGCTCTTATACCTATCACTCTTTACTTTGCATACTAGTGCGCTTCGTTATTAACTGCAATTCTGATGCATCGCTTTGATTTGTTAGTATTACTCTATCGAATTTAGAAAACATTTCTCAACTGTCATCAAGAGGTTTTAGTTCCGCCTTGGGGCTTTCGCTTTCTTCTTAGTCAGAGTCTCGCTTTTCATAACTTTGAGTGTTCGCTAGACTCCTTAACTCCATAATTCAATCTTATTCCCGTCGTATCATATATTTTTGCCCACAAAACATCCAGTTCATATATTCTTTCCCCTGCATATGATATCCCAATGTTCGAACAAGAACATCACTTTCTCATCTCCGCCAGGAGGTCGGTACTTACTCCTTTGTCAGTCTCACTATTTCGGGGCAACTATTATAAGCTTAAGATAGATCATGTGCATCTTATATATGCAGCTCAATTACTGGCTATCTGTAAATACTATCGTCTATATAGCATGTTTGCATTCTTAGTAAGGGGCCGTTGAAATAGACAAGGCAATGTGTTTAACATGAAGAGTAACATTTGAACTCGAGGTAAAGTTCCCAACTTTGAGGCGAAATGATGACTTATTGTCCCTTTTAGATAGGATCCCATAAAGAGTAAAGTGTCTCTAGCCGAATTCTAAGTATACAATGTAGGGCTCAACTCGATAATAGCTTTGACGGTCATCGAATATTATGTAAACATACCGATCGAGTTAGGGTCGTTACCTTCCCTCTCTTCCTCATAAGAAGGCCAAGAAAAGTCCTACTTTCGTCTTACACCCATATGTTTCCTTTGATAAAAGAAGTCCAGATTCTATATGAGATTAATACTCTCAATCTTCGAATTTAAGATTTGCCTCTGCTTCGTTCCGTCTATAATAAAACCTTACAACTCAATCAATCCTGATGGATATTGCTATGTTCGTCTTATCTCGAGTAAGAAAATCTATGTCGTTCATAAAACGTCTTTACAATATCTCCAATGGTAAATAATATAATCCATGTCATGCTCGCAATAATTCTCTAAGCCGTATGACCGTAAATAGCTACGCACGTGTTAAACAATAACATGCTAATATGTATCTCTCATAAATAATGAACCCGAGCCATCCATGAAATACTTAAGGCCTATTCGCAATGTGTTGAAATAGTCTACTCCTTTATGGGGTAATTACCTGATCACTTTCATACGGATCACGATTAGGCGTCTCTCATCGTATGAGACCGTAACACAAGTTTCCTCGCCATACATAAGGGAATCACCCTTGATTATTGCACTTCATTTAAGGGAGCGATCTTAAAACATCTAGGCCAGCTTCTTGGTTCTTTCAACCATAACAAAAAATACGAGACGGTCATGAGACAATTACTGGATACACCATTTATACGAAATAAAAATGCATGCTCATCCACTTAACATAGATTCATCACGTTCGTCGCTGACATAAATAAGCGATGATATTGCCCGAGGTTATTTATGTAATTTTGTTAACCTCGGGGCTCGTCCGACGTGGCTGTGTGGTATTTTCGGTATTTTTATATGTCTATCGCGAGGCATATCCCAGGGGTATTTTCGTAATTCAGGCATGCTGGATCCTATATAAGGCTTCTGTAAGTGTTTTGAGATGTTTTGGGTCATTTCGGCCCCGTACGGGGCCAAGGGTATTTTCGTCATTTTCCGCCCGGGAGTGCACCGGTCAGGTGCAATGATGTTATATGGCTGCTTATTCGCTATCTAAAGGCAAATGACCAATATACGAAGTTCTCGGGGAATTTCTGATCGCATTCCCGACTAATATCTTGTCTGGAGTGGTTCCCGAAGCATCGTCATCAACATGGTATTTATTATATTGCAATTTGGAATATTTAATTATTTTTGGGCTTAGTGGAGTAAATAGGCTTATGGGCTCAAGTGAGTGGGTTTTGGGCTGCATTTCTCTATAAATAGGAGCCACAAGGCATTGAGAAAGGGTTCGGACTTTTTTACGCTTCCCAAGGCAGAACCCGACCCTTTAACTCGCGGCGAAACACACTTAGTCGAGACCAGCCTTCCAGCCGCGACCAACCAGTCAGCCAGTCGCGACGAGTAACTAACCAAGCGCCCACTCGCGACCAGTGGCTAGACCCGCGACGGATCGTTATCTGCATTGGTCGCGAACAGTACCTCTCGCGTTGGTCGCGACCAGCCTGGCTTTGCACTGTTCACTCGCGTCCAGTGGAACGTGATTGCAGATTTGATCGTTTTTCGAGCCGTTTTCGTCCGTATCGTCATTATCATCTCATTGTAATTGTATTCTCCGAATATTATAGTGGAAACCAAGGTAGAGCTTTGCTCTCCCGAGGACGTAAGCCCACACATTGTGGGCCCAACCTCGTA